>JAABOM020000001.1:37004365-37025292 GCA_011800125.2 Solanum clarkiae | reverse complement strand
TCTTTTAATCCTGACTAGTCCACTAATGTTATCTTACTTGCACATTATTACTGCATGATTTTAAGACTGGGAATGCCCTTCTCGACCAAGAAACTTCGAGCAGTGGTTCATACGATTTTTATTGGTCGCACGCACTAATATCAGATGAAGTCCATGAAGGAATTGTGAAGAATTGCAACTTCTCCTCAGAAACGTCTACCACAGAAGCTTGTGATGAGTACACAAGCGAAGCAGATTCATGTCAAGCCAACATATATCCTTACAACACATATTCCCAATTGTGCAACTCCCCTGCCTATACTTCCCTTCCTGTAAGTTCCACTGGCTAACTGTTCACGCGTTCCTGGTTTTTATATCAATCCAAATATTTCAAAATTCAAAGTGTCACAAATTAAAGCATGCACTGCACACCCAAATTACAAGCGATGATCTATAGCATTACTTTTTCTTTTGTGTATCATAAACAGATAGATGGATTTGATCCATGTTCATCTGATTACGTAGACAATTACCTAAACACTGCTGAAGTGCAAAAGGCACTTCATGTCAGAGATATTCCCCATTACTGGGAATCTTGCAGGTAATTAATTCTTCAAATTGAAATTGCTGATCCCTTTTTGGATTAATTTGATCACTTTATTCAATTCTCACTTATGCAGTGGTAGAATAGGCGCCTTTTGGCAAGACTCTCCCGATACTGTTCTTCCGATCTTCCAAGAGCTCATGCAAAGTGGCATCAGAGTTTGGATTTATAGGTAAGTTAATCAAACAAGCTGGAATCAGTTACCATAAAAATTACTGATACTGAAAACTTGAGCAATTCCGAAACAAATGCTCACATTTTCTGATCAAGCCCCTCTTCTTCTTTTCTAGTGGAGACATAGATCATATTTTACCTGTAACGACAAGTAGATATGCTATAGACAAAATCAAAACACCAGTCAAAACTGCGTGGTACCCGTGGTTCTTCCAAGGGGAGGTAATTTACCAAGTTGTCATTAATAATTTCAATCTTCAACTCTACAATTTCTTAATTTCTGGTATATCATATATGAATATAAATGAGAGTATTTCGCATCTCCAGGTTGGTGGTTACGCAGTAGAGTACCAGAACTTGACATTTGTGACGGTAAGAGGAGCTGGACATTTCGTGCCAAGCTATCAACCTGGCCGTGCATTGACCATGTTCTCATCCTTCATCAATGGCACACTTCCTCCTGGTTTCGACTAAACCGAAGAAATAGGATTGCTAGTTTCATATGGAATAAATGTTTGTTGAACTAATTAGTTATTACATTCCTGTTTTATAATATAAATTCAAGCATGAGAGGGCTTTATCTCTATGTCAACTTACGTTGTAACAGCCCGGGACATTTGTTCCATTTTATGGACCTGTAATGTTCACAGCCTTCATAGAAAGGAAATCTTCCATACCGAATTTATGGATCGATTAGAGCAACAACTATCTAATGAAGCTTAATAGTGACATGTTCTGTTTCATTTGAAACAAGTGATTTTTTGATTCTACGTATAGTTTCTAACACATTCGTTTATGCTCTACTTTCTTTTAATCACACGGAACTTCGTTAATGTAAATCTAGCCTATACGATTAGGATTCCCTCGACAGTTGGTTAGAATGTTGCAGAGGCTATTAATTATTTCATCTTCTATACCACATAAAATAATACGTCAATTCCTTCGTATTTTATATGTATGCGCGGTATTAGTTATATGAATTTTATAAATTACAAATCAGGCTTTATACTCCATCTATTTCAATTTGTTGTTCTATTTTTCTGTTTTAAAAAAATAATTCTTTTACAAATCTTTAATTCTAATTTTCCCCACATGTTTAATAGTAAAGTGTATTTAACATATCTTTAAATTAATGTCACAAGATTTAAAGTCTCTCTTACTTTTAAAAAAGAATAAAAATACTAATCTAAATGTTTTACAACTTATACAAAAAGTAATACAACAATAAATTATTTAGTCATTCATTCAACCTATTAATTATTTTAATATTTTTTATTGTGCATAAATAATCAATCTCTCAACTTATATATGTTTTGTTAGTTATGTTATATGCCAGCTAAGACCAAACCCTATACTACCTTTTTTAGCCAGACCTTACTTGATATGTTGAATTTTTGAATCTTGCTTATTCGAGTCGAAACGAGAAAGCCTGATTGGATTGACGTTTTTCAAGTCAAAATAATTTTTAAGAATTTTTAGTTATGATTAAACTCAGGGTTAAAATTAGTAAAACAGAAAAAAAAAAAAATCATCATCTCTCGGCAATTCTAACCGGATCGTTAATAATTTTCAGGTTATCCATGAGTCGTGAGGGTTATTATAGCGGGGGCGAAAAGCTTCCATGGCTTGGAGGTAAAGCAGTGAGCTGGCCTTGCCGGCTTCCGGCGACGGAGAATGCCACCGCCTCTTCTACGATGTCGTTGAGGTACGGTGATCTACACTTCTTGTCATTCTCTCCGTTTTATATAGTCTATTAACAGGTTGATTGACTCCGTAAATAATAGCACTGATCCAGCCCTGAGCGAGTTAACTGTTCATTAGTCAAATTTGCCACCTCCAGTTTAATTACATACTACTATCTGCATATCCTACTATTATATGAATAGGGTTTAACAATTGCAATTGAAACTGGCATTAACGAATTTGAACGTTATTTAGGTAATAGAGGGTGCCAATGTATCTTTTCGCAAATACAATAACGAGAAAGAGAGCAGAATTATGTAACACCCCCAACATATAAAGTAGGATTCCTAATTTGAACAGAAACAACCACAGCAACCCAAATCATGAAATTGAATGAGTGCCTTTCAGTCCTGGATGCCACTAATCAGGTCTTTCTGAAAAATTTGCATCCTTTCGATTATTTTCAGCATATATTTGCGAAAATAGAGAATTTTGCATCAAATTTGTAGGTAAGTTGATGACATTTGAACTCTTCGCACACCTTAACAGATGATAATTTCTGGGCTGTTCCCTTTTTAGGTGGAGGGCGTCATCGTATTGCATTTTATCTTAGAGTTTCTTCAAATAATAATAAAAAAGACATGGTCAAAGTTCATCCTCTTCGCACATAGCTCTGAAATTAACCCAAATGACAGCCTATTGCTTTAAACCAGATTAAGAAAAGCCAAAAACCATGATCTGTTAGAACTAGTATGATAACTATCCTCTGTTAATATGATGAAAAGACACAAGTCTAGCTGTCTGCACCCCTCTTAATCATACTTGAAAAGCCTAGACCATATGTTTCTCTTTCCAGTTAACTATTCAGTGTTTTTGTTTCCTTTCTCAACTACCTTTTCTAATTCCTGGCTGTTCGAGAATGACATGAAAATGAAAGCCAACAAACCATCCTTAAATGTATATATCCTTCATTTTTTGTGTGACATTTATCCAATGAAACAAAAGGACAAAGATGTCACTACCATGGCTTCAATATTTCAAGTAAAGGAGAAAAGCATCACAAAATTCTCAGTGTTTTGCTACTTAATAAATAATGAAGAAGCATTATCCTTGAATTATCACTCGACGTTTCTTGTTCTTGCATGAGTAGGAAAAAAATGAAAGCCAACTCTGCTTTAACTCTTTCTCTACTTTTGTGCTACCTAAGTGCCCAACAATATTGTTATGCAGGAGAAGCCAATGTTCTACGCAAATTTCTCAAGGCTCGACAGGCAAAAACAGCAAGTATTATTAACCAAGGCCTAGTGGCTGCTAAGAAACAGAGAGCAGTGTCAGAAATCATAGTGCCGCAGGTAGGATCAAAGGAAAATGACAAGATCTTGGCATTGCCAGGGCAACCCATTGGGATTAGTTTTGCTCAATACTCGGGATATGTTACTGTTGATGCTGATGCTGGTAGAGCCATGTTCTATTACTTGGCCGAATCGTCTAACGACCCTACTACAAAGCCTCTTGTTTTGTGGCTTAATGGAGGTAAATGCACACACCACGCACATGTTACCCAAATTTCCAAGAGGAGGAATCTTTTAATTTCTAACACTAGCATGTTTCATGCAAAGCTAGTAAGAGTTTAATCTCATCTTTTTCTTCCCTTGGGCTTTACTGTGTTATTATATGAGTCTGAATTCTGTCTGTGTTGCTTCTGATGGCTAGCTTATCATGTTTCCTTTGTTTTTGTTTTTTTTTGTATGTAATTGGTATATAGGGCCTGGTTGCTCTTCATTAGGGGCTGGGGCAATGACGGAACTTGGACCATTCCGCGTTAACAATGATGGAAAAACCTTATGGCTAAACCAATTTGCATGGAACAATGGTTCTTAATTACCTCTTGCTTATGCTAGAAAAATCTGTCATCTTCTGGTGTAACTAAGATACCTTTTTGACATTAATGCAGTGGCGAACATCCTCTTTTTAGAATCACCAGCTGGTGTTGGATTCTCTTACTCTAATACATCATCAGATTATATTACTGGAGATGAAAAAACTAGACAAGACAGTTTGAACTTTCTCCTCAATTGGATGGAAAGATTCCCAGAATATAAACATCGAGATTTCTATGTTGTTGGGGAGAGTTATGCTGGCCACTATGTGCCTCAACTTGCTCAGCTGATCTTATCCCACAGGAAAGCAGAGTGCAACTTTGTTATCAACTTGCAAGGAATAGCTGTAAGCTAACTAAGCTTTTTCAAAATGATAATTACATTTTTTTCTTCCTGATTATGTCACTACTATTATCTTAGTTGCATCGTAAGATTCGTAACATAATCTTTTTCAGACAGGAAATGCCCTCCTAGATGATGAGTCAATGCAAAGTGGTTCATACGACTTTTATTGGACACATGCACTAATATCAGATGAAATCCACAATGGGATTGTCTTGAATTGCAACTTCTCGGCAGAGACAACCTCAGAAGCTTGTAATGAGTATGTAAACCAAGTACATGCATCTCAAGGCAACATATATCCGTATGACATTTATGCCCCACTGTGCAAAGACAATGCCAATACTTCACTTCCCGTAAGTTCCGAGCTGGCTAACTACTCATTTGTTGTTCTTGAGAAGATTTTATTTATCAGTGCTGTTTGTGTAAATGAACATTAAGTGTCATAAATTAAAGAATACACAGTAATTATTCGTGGTTAGGAAATCAACACTTGTTATACCCTTAGTTGTGTGTTGCAAACACTAAATACAAGTGTTTTTCTACTTCGTGACTCCTATCTTTGGAATGCACAAGAAGTAAACTGTTTTATTAGATACAACTCTGGTGGACTTTGCGCATAGCAGGAGCTGTAGTGCATCGGGCTGCCCTTTTAACAGGTTTATAAACCTGCTTCTTGTTCTACAATTCGGACTTTTTCATCACCCATTTCTCTAGCCATGCATCATCATAAAATGCACATTTCAGGATCAATCATGTAGGGTCTAAGAATTTTTCCAACACAAATAAAAGGATATGATAGAAGTATATATCTACACCAAGATGACACCATGCACTACATCATCATCCAAAGCCTCAACAGGCACCCCTGTGCAGATTTTACATACCTTTATTAGATTTCTAACTTTTTCTTTTGTTTAAAACAGATTTGTGGATTTGATCCATGCTCAGACACTTATGTAAACTCTTACCTAAACTCTGCAGAAGTACAAAAGGCGCTTAACATCAGAGGAATACCATATTCCTGGGCTCCTTGCAGGTAATACATACCCTGATTTTTTAATTATATTTTCATTCTTCAAATTGGAAAAGTTGATCTTTTTTTCTTCTCGGTTTAAACTTTAATCTCACTTCTGCAGTTTTGAGATAAACTTGGGTTGGCAAGACTCCCCAAAAACTGTTCTACCGATCTTTCAAGAGCTCATGCAAAGTGGAATTAGGATTTGGATATATAGGTAAGCACAGGGGAAAAATAGGAAAGAACTAACAAAAAAACTAATTCTGAAAATCTAGCAGTTCGGTAAGAATAACACTTTCTCAAGATTTTAACGTGTAATTACAGCGGAGATACCGACGGTGTTTTGTCTGTAACAACGACTAGATATGCTATAAACAAAATCAAGACGCCAGTCAAAACGCCGTGGTACCCATGGTATTTCCAGGGCGAGGTAACAAAGTGGTCTTTATTCTTCACTTCTACCATACAATATTCTATTCCAAGAATATCATGTATCTAATTATTTTCATATATCCTTTTTCTTTCCAGGTTGGTGGTTATGCAGTGGAATACGAGAACTTGATATTTGTGACAGTAAGAGGAGCAGGACATTTCGTGCCGAGCTATCAACCTGGTCGTGCATTGACCATGTTCTCTTCCTTCATCAATGGCACACTCCCTCCAGGTGTTATCTAGTTCCATTGTGAAAAAAAAGAAAGCTGATTTGACATGGAAAAACTTTTAGAAGCTGCTACTACATCTGATATTCCTGTAACCAAAAAAAAAAAAAAAACTTACTATATATCAATTATCACTCCTTACAATGTTTGTTTCTTATTAAAAACATACAATATCACTAGCGAACTAAACTGTTACATATAATATCAAAATCATTCTTATGTCAGTACATGCAGACAATCTTGAACTACCTAGCGTTGCTTTAAATTCTTTATGAGGCAAAAATTATACACTCACCTACACATAAGTCAAAGTTCCAAAAATTAGAGGCAATTATTGTAATATGATGATTTAATTTGGATATAATATCACTACTTGGCTTAACATTGTTGAAAGAAGGGCCCTGTTTCCCTACTCTTTTTTCAACTGTTGTTACAAGTACTATATCAATCAGTATATATGGGCATATTGTGTTGACAAAGACTCCCAATGCAACCAACCTTATATATATATAAAAAAAGATCTAATAAGTCTTCCAATTACTCCAATATAATACATTAATAAAATCATATATGTCAGCTATTCCTCTCAAACAAAACTATATAGTATTTCGTGAATCAGTGCTCTAGAAAATTTCAGGAAATGACAAGGAATATTTCTTTTAAAAAACGTGCTATTTTATACACATGATATTTGACATGCAAAGCACGTATAATACACATATGTGTTAGGTACATGCAGTGTGTTCATTCCAAATTCAATGGCTAGAATAAGTTAATGATTTAGTATTATTTATCTATAATTTAAAATTGGAGAAAAACTTTTGATTTTGTTACAAGTTTTGACAATTTTTTCCTGGTCTACTTTCAACTGTTACAAGTAGCTATATCAATATATTTGAATATATCGTGTCGACAAAGACTCCCCACATGCAAGCTACATTTTTCTTTTTCCAAATTAGCTCGTGTATACATAAATCAGATGTAGTAGGTTATTCAACTACTCCAATTTAGGAGTAATCAATAAAAAAAGTATACTGTACATATTTGCTATATATTCCTCCCAAACAACAATAAAATTACATTGTGTATTAGTACTCGTTTCGTGGACCAAAAAATTTCAGGAAATGATATATCTAAGGAATAACTTTAAGGGAATTGTACATGGAATAACAAATATGTACCATGCATTGTTTATAAGATTTTTTCATCTATCAATTTGCGTTATGTAAATATTAACCAAATTAAATTTGATGGACTGAAATATACTCGACTGAAATGACCTAAGCTAATATATAACTAGGTTAATCATCAATTTAATGTGCGTACAATTTGTATGGACTAATTTTATCATCTCTACTTATATGTGTACACCGAATTTATTCCGAAGTCAATGGCTAGAATCAGTAAACGATTGCTTATGATCGCGTTTTCGAATATTTTTAATTTAAACACCGAATTAACATAGTATTTTAATTAGTTTTTGGTCAAACCACGATCACGTAAACGTATGTAGCTGCCAATTTGTGAAATTTTAGTCAACCGACCGATTTACAATATCCTTTGGGGAAAAAAATTATTTGGGTAAAGAGGAGTAGGATGTTCTATAGTTAAAATTAAAATTAGAGAAAGACTTTAATTTTGTAAAATAAATTAGAGGGTTGAAAATAAAAGCTAATTAGACACAAGTCAAGTGGGTACTAGGTGAGACTTTGGATCGTTTCCAAAATCAGTTTTTTTTTTTTTAATTAATATACGTGATTACCTAACTTATGGTATTTATTTTCTATTTGTTGGAAAGTCATGACTTTATTATTTACAGTCTATATGAGTATTATTTTCTTCCCTTTAATCAATTTTCTAGTCTTCTGACGGCTTAGTTCCAAGTATCGATGTGATGGATAGGTAGACTAAATTAAAATGGGTTAAAGCCTGGTGCACTAAGGCTCCCGCTATACGCAGGGTCCAGGAAAGGGTCTAACCACAAAGGTCTATTGTACGTAGTCTTACTCTGCATTTCTATTATACGTTGTTTTCAAGGCTAACCCGTAATCTCCTAATCACATGACAATAACTTTACGAGTTACTTTAAGACTCCCATTCAGGGGTTAAAATAAATCAGCACCTGTCCAAATTTGTTTGAGATGGAATTGGTTAATTTCAACAAATTAATAATTCATCTTTATTTGTTGATTATACTAAAAGTAATTCTTTAATAATTATTGTCTAGTTTGAAAAATCTATGAATTATTTATCTGTTATTATTGAATACTATTCAATATCTAATACATTTCTCAAAACATTAAATTTAAAATATTGAAAGAGTAATATAATAATATTATCTTTATAAATTACTATTGGACGGTGAAAGTATAGCATAATCCAATTAGTCAATTACTCACTTAAATCATGAGCATGTTTGTGTAAATTGTTCATAAAGGATGACAAGCATTGTCCCCCCTTTTCTTTACCATTGTCAATTGTCATACTATCTAACAGACCAAATAAATAACCTATTTGACAATGCGTGTATTTGGACTACCTTTGCTAGTTCTTTTTTATTTAAATAATTGAACCTTTTACTTTTTAAATAAATTAAGTTTAAATGAAATGATCTTCTAATTGTTTTCCCTTTACCAATTGAACAGACAAATTCTTTGGAAGTTCCAAACATAACTTATAAGATAATACTATAATATGCTTATAAGAAAAATTATTTATCACGATTTATTTTATGAGAATCAATTCAATTATTTTGTTGAGATAACAACAACAACAACAACATACCCAGTGAAATCCCACAAGTGGGGTCTGGGGAGGGTTGATTGTACGCAGACCTTGCCGCTACTTCATAGAAGTAGAGAGGCTGTTTCCGAGTTTGTTGAGATAATTTAAATTAAATTAATTCAAAATGTTAAATTCAATTTTCTGGAAATTATAGAAAAAATATTATTAATTGTACCTTTTCTCACATTAGATAAAATACATTAAAATGTTGTTCAAAGTCTACACAATTTGACTTTCGAGAAGCGAAATGTGGCAAGTAAAAGTGAATGGAGGAAATAGTAGCACTAACTTTTCTTGGGGAAACTAAAAAAATAAAATAAAATGAGGTATTATTATCGGTTGAAAATGATCTCTTATGACAACTTACGAATTAAATTAAAAAAAATAACGTTCGCAAATTTTTTATGTGAGTAAACACAAAATTTATAAAGGACCGTAAAATCAAATCTCTCATTTACCTTGTGTAGTTAAAAGTTATTCACAGGACTGATTAATAACGGTCTAACAAAAATGCAACTCATGTGTTTGACAATAATATTATAATAAATGTGACCATTCACATGGACTGTAGACCAATTTATGTACCTAATATATTCTCAGCTAACCAAAAATTCTCCATGGCATGGAGTTAATTAATTAAGAAAAAACATTAGTATCATCTAATGATATATTCTATCAAAATTTCTTAGTCAATTTGCATCCTCCGTATTATTCAAATAACGTATTTTCTTTTTTTAAGTGTAAAATACGTTATGGAGCACGCAACGTGCCTCACACACTCATTCAATTTGAGTGATAATTCACGAAATATAGTCAGGAAATTTTGTATTACTTGGCCTCGTTAATCTAACATATCTCTTAATAAAGTCTGGATCATGAGGTGTATATTTTATTAAATTAACTTTATTAATTAATCAAGTTTTGAAACTCTAAATTTGATTATTACTACTCTATGTATTTGCTTAATATTTTCCTTGTCTCATTTTATGTTGCACCCTTTGATTTGACATGATATTTTAAAAAAAAAAAAACTTTTAAAACTTATAGAGTTACAGTCCTTAGATATTTGTGTGGTTTCGAATCATTTCACGATAAAATATTAATAACTCTAAACTTTCATATTTAAATACGATAAATGTCTCAAAATTTATTTTACGCATACTAAAATGGAGTAAATGAGTCTTTACAATTAAGTTCCTTCTAAATATGTAGTCAACGAATTGATCCTAATAAACCAACAATAAAAATGCAAATCTGGCCCTTTAATTTGTAAAATTTACTTTAAAAACAATTGGGTGTGTTTTCAAATCTGCATGATATTATGAGCATCCTTAATACATCCTTTAAAAATCATTGAATAATTGCATTGACAAAAAGATAATTAGATTTAAATCAATGACAATTGATTAATTTTTAACCTTGTATTATTTGAACTTATCTGCATGATTGAGTGAAAATTGCATTTGATTACTCCATTCTTCGAATTTCTTTTCTACTTTTGTTTTTTAATATTTGTTGCTTTCTTTATTTTTCTTCCTCGTTTAGGACAAAAAAAAGATCATTATGAGTACGTCAGCCTACATATCCACTAGCTACATTTGGCTGACTTTAGTCTACCCGTAATTTTTTTTTTCATCATCATTATTTTCCTATCCTTTAATTTAAACTTCAAACAAAAGGAAAAAGAAAAACACTTGAAATGGAAATCAACGGTAAAATTACAAAATATTCGGATTCTTATTACATCACTCTTTTATTGGACAATAAAATCCTACACATTACACTACTTCCTGTCTTCATTTTTAGTTATTAAAAAAAATTCTTTTTTTAGTATATTCTTAATTTATTATCATTAAATTAATATTCCTAAAAAATATAATGAATAAATATATATGGGATCCTATCAATTAATAGGAATAAAATTATAAATTTATTATATCAATAAGTCAAATTTTTACAACTAAATGGAATATTTATCACAATTACAGAGGGGCAAAGTAGTCATTTCGTAAGTAGTTTGTTTATGAGTCTTGATCAAAATATAGAAAAAGGAAGAGGGAAAAAAAAAGTCCATAAAAACAAACATAAGAAAAGGCGACTCTGTCTCCGTCATTGGCCCATAGCCATTGCTAACTAGTTTTTTTTTCTCCTCTTTATCTTTACCTATATTATCATTCTTTCCTTCCCCTGTTTTTCAGTATTCTCTCGTCTTCTCCTTCTTCTTTTTCTCTTTAAGAAAAAACATTAAACAGTTGGTGTGCATAAATGGAAACAGAGGTGATGATGCCAGCTTCAGCACCGGTGGATTTCAACACCGACAGTGGCTGTACTACTCCTTACATGAGCGCTCCGTCAAGTCCTCCACGTACTGCCACGTTGTTTTACAGTGCACCAGCTAGTCCTACTCGGATTTCTCCTCTTTATGATGAATTCAATTGGGAAGAAATTCCAAAAGAAAAAGATATTAATGGTAATCCAGATGAAGATGATGATCAAGATTTTGCTTTTGATTTCAGTGGTCAATTGGAGAGGATTTCTTTATCTGCAGCTGATGAGCTCTTTGACTGCGGAAAAATCAAGCCTTTGAAACCAACCCCACGGTTTCAATACGAAGGAAAACACATGGATTCTCCAAAATACCCAAAGAAATTGTTCAAGGAAACATTTTCTCCGCGGCACAAGAAAGATTTTGACCCACAAAAACAGAGTCGAACAGAGGACCCACAAAAGATTCCGAAAATGGAAAGAAATCAAAATCCGGAAAGGAGAAAAGAATTGAGAGTATCCGACTTATTGTTTGATCACGAAAGCAACCAAGAAAACCCAAAAAAATCCGCCTCTCTTTCTTCTTCTTCGTCATCTTCTTCCTCCTCTTCGTCTTCTTCAGTTTCTTCAATGATTTCACTCTGGTCCAAAAAATGGAAAATCAAAGACTTGTTGCTATTCAGAAGTTCTTCAGAAGGTCGACCAAGTAGTACAGAACATCTAAACAAATATGAATTGTTGAAGAAATCCCATCAAGAAGATGTTAAAAGTTCGAGCTTTAGATCTACAGAGAGTGTTAGATCAAGAAAAAAAGGACCCGTTTCTGCCCATGAATTGCATTACACAATGAACAGAGCAGTATCAGAAGAGATGAAGAAGAAAACATTTTTACCATACAAACAGGGATTATTGGGTTGCTTAGGTTTCAACGCGGCGCTGCAGGATTCTGTTTCAAAAAGTGTCGCTAATTCTCTGTCTATGAGTCGTCGTTAATATTTCAGATTATCTCCATCTGTTATTTTTTGGCCCTAATTTTGTTACTCATTTGATCATTTTCCTCTTGGAAAATTAACTTTTTTACATATATTTCTCTCTGGAAAAATATTTTAAAATACAAAAGAAAGAGTTGCTTACAGATTCTTTTTTGTGTGTGTATTTTACTTGACGTTTTATTGTGCATAAAACGTTCACTTCCAAAATCCTCTTGCATAAAACATTAACAATTGTTTTTATCCTTGTTTATTTTGTATTTTGCTACTTTGTTATTTTCTCTTACAATTTTGCATTGTTATTTCTTTTTTGAATCATAAATTTACGAAAATAATAAGGGTGAGATTTACGTATATCCTATCTTTTACGAAATTTATTTATGAAATTACATTGAACATATTATTATTCTTTTTAACTCTGTGTTTGATATCCATATAAAGGAGCCCCAATCAATATTGATTCACGCTAGGCCATTTAACGAAAAAATTTATGCCTATAACTTGATGTCAAAATTATTTGTTAAAGGATAAAATGATGGTATTTATCACATCACAATTCTTATTGGATGATTCACCACTTTTATACTCCAAGGTTTACCTGTCAGTTTTTGAGCTTGGATTTGTCTTTTAATAAATTTGTGAGTGAACTTGGTCAAAAGAATACAAAGTCGTATATGAATACGTCTTAACACGTAAGAGTAATAATAGATTAATAGTTTCAAAATGATTGATACACGCGTTACTAGTGAAAAATTATCTGAATATATAACGTATTTTATCATAAAATTATCATTTGAAAAATTACAAAAAATGTCACTCTCTTCTATTTTCTTGATACATACTGCACGCGATATATCAATAAAATATATCATGTAAAATGATATATCAAGACTTTCAACAGTATGATATTTATGTAATCCTTACTATTTATCAGTAGTCCTTAAAAAAATATACTGTTCCTATAATTTCCAGTCTTGTTTCACCTTATGATTATATATATCGTGATGTATGGATACTTTGTGGATGGCACGTCTTATGTACCTATATCTGCCTTTAAAATTTTAGATGTATTTTTAGGACTATGCAAATGTTTGTTTTTGTTTTAACTTATATTTCTGTTATTCTTTATAATATACTAAACACATTTTTACTCAGATTATCCATATGAAGTTTCCTGACAATCAATCAGTATCGAGATTTTTATTTCTTTATAATTTTTTGCAGCTTAAATTTAGAACATTTATTAAAAAATTGCAGGTTATCATGTACTGAATAATTTAAGATTCTTAGTAATTACCTTAGGAATCTTTGGCATGATTAGTATTGGCAGCAATAAATATTGATAGTTAATTCCTTTCTGATTATTAAAGGATTATTGAAATTCCATTATTTTGAGATTTTATCTCCATGTCTAAGTAGGGAATTTTCAATTTCTTTATCAAAAATTGAAGAATTTCCATTATAGTAATATTTTTGTTAGTAGTAATATTTTAGATTAGAAGGGCCTGACCAAGTAGATCATCATGACAAATACTTTTCGGCCGGTCGACAACTATATTTGTGCGGATTCATGTAATATATCTAATATAATAAAGTCCACAAAAGTTTCCATAAAATTAATGTCACAAAGTACATAATATGATGGATTTTTCTATTAGCTATAGAATTAGTCCATTGTTAATTTCTGTAATTTTAGTAGCAAAGAATTATAGATCACCCGTCGATGTGTATAATAATAACAAGATATCCAGTAAAATTCTACAAGAGGGGTCTGGAGATGGTAGAATGTATGCAGACCTTACAACTAACTCATGGAGATAGCTACAGAGGTTGTTTCCGAAAGACTCTCGCCTCAAATATATCATCCGCAATAGGAGAAAGGCAATAGATATAGAATAATAACTAAAACAAAGAGCACCATTAATTGTGTAAATTGACGAGCAATAACAACACAATTTATAATGACGCAACTAATCTTATGACAAACCTACTAACCTTCTATCAACACAAAGCAAGACAACATTCTACTTCTACTAGCCTACTAACCGTCTATCCTAATACGCAACCTCCATTCCTTTCTATCTAAGGTCATGTCCTCGATGATATGAAACTACGTCATATCCTGTCTAATCATCTCCTCTTAATACTTTTTCGATTTACCTCACCCCTCCGTGTAACCCCTAAATCCAATCTCTCGTACCTCCTAGCTAGAGCGTCAACACACCTCTTATTCACATATCCAAACCATCTCAATTTTGCTTTTCTCATCTTTTCTGTCACAGAAATCACCCACTTGTCGACATGTGATCAAAGAAAACAATACCTGAAGAAATCTGGCTGGACCAGTACACAAACTGCGAGTAATAAAGTCGAAACCTAGAGGTACAATTGTCAATTTTCATTATGGTCCAGCTATTGCTATTACTTGGCACAGTTCAACTAAGCAAGAAGGACCCCTACCCTAATTCTTTTTTTTTTTTTAAAAAAAACAAACTAATATCGTGTGTAATTAAGGAAGTGCCAAGTTGTTTATAAATTGCAAATATATTCCTTTCATGCAACAAATTAATTAGTAGCCAAATGAGCCCTTTTTTTGGCATGACAGCTCAATGGAATTTTTGATTATATACTCAAAACTTTAATCCAACTTTTGCTATCATTTTCATTTTAAATTACTTCATCAGTTGTAAAATGTACTAGAGTGTCAATATTTTTCAAAATAAAATAATGCAATAACTAAAGTAGCATCATTACGTTAGTACAAACTTTTATTTAGGCAATAGTTAATCTTGTAGGGTAAAGTAGGAACGACCACCATCGTGGGAATCAAAACTTTTTTTAGAGGAAATCCATTGAATATAACTATCATTTCTTTTTCGTTATTAGTTTATTTGTTTTTTTTTTTTTTTCTTTTTTTCATATCTAGTATATTCTGCTTATGGGGCTTGATTTTTGAGATGAGAGTTTTCCGAAACAGCTCCTCTATCTCTATGAGGTAGTAATAAATTTTGCGTACACTTTTACCCTCCCTAGATCCCACTTGTGATTGTTTGGGTTAAAATCATATATTCTTACGATTAGATTAGGGAGTAAATGGCGGATTATATTTTCATCTCGGAGGTGGATGCAATTATTTGAATCGTTTGGTGTTTACAAATTCCAAGTGTCCCCATGCCTAAATGTACTTTGTTCATATCATTTTTAACATGATAATTATGACCTTACAGTGCTTCTGTCGGTGGTTGTTATAATATATGCTATTCACAGGTGTATTGTTTTTTTTTTCTTTTGGTGGAAAATGAGGTAAAAAGTTTGACCTTTTAGCAATGGCTGAATATGCATGATTAGAGAAATTATCTACGTACAATATTTCGTTAGTGCTAAAAGGGAAAACGTATTATCTATTAGGCATTCGAATTCCTCGAGGTGGTAAATATGGGATTTCTGGCATTTTCTTCCCCCCTTTTTAAGAAAAGAATTGTAGGAATAATTTGAACGTTTTATCCCTTTTAATTTTGATTCATCTTCAATTTAAATTGAACTTGAAATATACGCTTAGCCGTTATTGTTGCCTTTGAGGAAAGTACATTGCAGAAGAATTGATTGAAGAAAGCGAAATAAAAATAAAAGCCGATTCGAAACTACTGACCAGAACAACCTCATTGAATGCTAAATATTTATCTTCAATTGTAAACTTAGAAATTCTTTCCATCAATCTCGGATGGAGCCAAAGATTCACTATTTTTTGGCTTTGAGGTAATGATGAAATAAAGCAAAATGACTCTTTAAACTGTCTGCGCTTCTTTCAATTGTGAAGTAGCAGTTAGTCAATGCAACTTTCAACGCTCATCATGGGTCATCTGGAAATAGTCGCGCTATGTTTTTAAACATAAGGGTCAGGCTGCGTACATCCGACCCCCCCTTACCCCGCAATGGGCGGAAGCCTTTGAGGCATTGGGGTAATGTTGTTGTTGTTGTAAACTTAGAAATTCGTTTGAAATCTCCAGCATTTAATAGACAAAGAAACTTATAGTTTTGCCCCCCAAAAATGATTATTCTTTGTTGCACAATTACACGTTTTATGATACATCAAATCTCAGGCACTCATTTCTTACGTAAAACTAGAGTTCGTGTCTTTGCATTCATTTACTTGAGCATTTTTTTCCTAGCGTAAGTCAACCCGGCACTGAAATAAATTGATGAAACGAAAGAATCAGATGTCCAGAAAGAAAGAAACACAAAGAGCTCCTACTGTTTAGGCATTTATAGAACCTTTTCAAGTCCAAAATGCATCAGTCAACCACGTGACTGAACCCACTACAACACCAATTACTACTAATTTCACTTTCACGGCTGATTTATTTGACATTCAAGTCACATAAAACTGACCCACCTAAGTCAATGTCATTAAATAGAGTTTTCATATTCACAAGCATGTGTAAGCATATAGGACAATCTTGAATATACATTCATCACCAACCATATTGTGGGTCTTCATAGGAATAAAACAATTAATAACACACACCCATCTTCAGACTAAGGAACAAAATTTAAGGAAACGAAGTATTCCTCAAAGAGAATGAAAACACAATGTTTATACAACTTGGAAAAGAAAAGATAACAAGAAGCTTCTCTTTTTTTTTCAATTTCTCTGAACTAGGAGGCCATAGGCGGGCGGAAGGTGGAGAACACAAAAGACAAAGGCAGGTTATAACAGAACAGAAATAATAAGATACCAGTTTCGCTTTTAAACCAAATATCTTCATTTGCAGTACAACTTTGGCCAATATAGGCACACATTTACAGTTATAAAGCAGTGGGCAATGTTTAACTTGGGAGAAACCGCACATGATACACTACAATACAATTTTGCGATGCTAATGGCAGCTCACTCGCTGGAAATGAATGAATAGATTAGGCTTCATACCTAACCCAGACTCCTTGTGTAAGGGATTTAAGTAATAAACTGTCAGTCAAGTAATTGGTAAAGCAGTTAGAATATCACCTTCTCAGCCCAACATTGTGTAAAGTGAAGATGAATTTTGGATGATTGAATGTTGTAAATGCCACTGATCAATCCTCAGCACACTTGTTTGCCATCACCACATCAAATATTCCTGCAATTAACATAATATGAAAAATACTCAGATGACCCCTCTGGTCAATTCAAATGACTGATAACAAAGCCGCAACAGCCCCTGACCCCCTTCTTCCTTTTTATAGAGGAGAAAATGAAATTAGGAAAAAAGACCTAATCCTAAAACGGAGAACACTGAATTACATTCTAATGCAACTTACTAGTAGCTACTATGCTACACCAGCAAGTACTTCTAAGGAAATTGGATAATGAGGTTGAGAACTTCCCTAGTGATTTGCATATCAGAAAATTCCAACTAATAAAACAACGAATAAAACTTTAGAAAAGTTACCCATGCAATCAGTTCAATAAAAATAGTATGACATTGATGTTCTAACAAGATGATACGTAAAGTAAATACAACTCGACAAATACAAGCAAAAAGTGTACATCTTTAGCACAAAATAGAATTTCCCATAAAGAACATCATTCACTACAGTATAAAGACATAAAATGACCCAAGAAGGCACCCTGAACACAACACCACAGTAAAGTTTTACAGCATACAAAGACTCAATATGGCTCCTTGATAGCTTCCTGACCGAAAGTTTAATATTCAGATTAGATAAAATCATACTGAAAACTCACCTCCTTTCAGCAAGAAAGTGCTTGATAAAGATACATAAATCAATGCTTATAAAGACCAAGAAGTGATTTCTCTCTCTCTTCAACTCTCTTCCGTGCAGCCTCCCTGGCCTTGCGTGCTGCTGCTTCCTCCTCAGTGACAGCTTTTGGCTTCTCATTCTCCCTTTTTCTTTTGTTAACCATTAGTGAAGAAGGTTTACCTTTAACAGATCTTGTGGGATTTGGAGGAGTTGAAACAACACGCCCTGGTGGAGGACCACTTTGAGGAGATTCTGTGCTTTTATTTTCTGAAGATCCAGCACCCATTGTTGATACAGGTGCTTTCGCTAAAGGTTTCTTTGAAATGGATGTTGAAGAATCTTGAGTTGCAGCAAGCGCCTCTTCCCGTGTTACCCACCTACCTGTCACATTTCATTCAATTATACTAGCTGCCAGAAAGAAAGTGTGGGGTAGCTTAATTGAGCTCTGGGAAAGCAAATTTACCTAAAGCATCTGTGTAATAGAAGCCAGAGTTAGGATCATAATGACATCCATTTCTTTGATTGTAATAGTAGCCAGATGAGCTGTCATACTCCCATTCTGTTATAACAAACACAGATTTAGGTCACAAATTATCAAGACAACATTAAGAAGATCACCATTTTGACTCAACCTTTAAGTAAGTGATGTAAATAAGCCTAAATGTGCAAGAGAAAGGAACTCTTAGGCGACATAAATCTTTTGTGTTGATTGTCAACACAGTTAGAATCCATCCTAGCAATGTTAATTTTCTATTCACTTCATCACCCTTTGAATCCCCCAACACAGAAGAGAATTTTGCCACTAAAGCAAATGAGCGAGTTCTTTAGGACAAGAATTTTCACCCCCTCAAAACTTTATCATATGGGAAACGGAAAAGTAGCATTCAGAAAAATGGAGAAAGGCATGATGCTTTGTTCATATTGTCACTTAGTGCCCTGATAGAGTGGTTCCCAGAAAAGAAGAGGATTAGCTAACTTTGCCTATTGTTTTTGTACAGCGTAATCAAGGTATCCTGTAGACACCGTTTAATGCAACATTGCTTTAACCAAGGTGGTCATGAAGTGATTGCAAAAAACCAGCAGTAAGTACAAAAACCTTAGCAAACCAAACACCAAACAGCAAGAAAGAAAACAAATAGCAGAGATTATTTCTTTGTATACAACAACATACCCAGCATAATCCCCAAGGTGGGGTCTAGGGAGCGTAGAGTGTATACAAACCTTACCCCTACCCTTGCAAAGGTAGAGAAGTTGCTTCTGATAGACCCTCAGCCCAAGAAGAGATGAAAAGGAAGCAGTAAATAACAAGCAGCAGCAACAAGAAGATAATAACATTAAAAAAAATGGAAGAAAAAAACAGGTAGTTTCTTAGTATATGAAAGCTAAATGACTTATTTAACCGAAAACATCTGCAATCCAGATAATTAAGTGGGAGAACTCAAATATCGTCAAATGATAGTTTAACTCACATGCAATTTAACTTATTAAAGTTTTTTCTCAAAATTGACAAAAGAATACAAATTATGAACTCTTCCTGAGATATCTCTAGTTTATAACCAACTCCTTTTGTTCAGAGAAAACGAGAAGTATCTCTACTTGAAATCAATTGAAAGATGATGTTTCTAATTCAGAGTCAACACAATTATAACTAAAAATTAAAGGTGTAGTCTCATAGGACAACAGAGAATTTGGACACCTTCTGATACAGCAGATCCCTTGGTAGTTGCTTGACCATTATCATGAGTAGCCAGGGCCTGTATATTGGTACTTCTGGCATCTTCAACTCGAGCCATGTCCTTCTGATAGCTGCGTTGCGCTTTCTGGTCAATAAAAGAAAGACGTAATTAATCCATCACATTATTTTTCATTCACAATCTCCTCTCAGTTCAGCCATTTCTGCTTTAAACTATAAAACAAGTCAAAAAGACAAAATTGGATGAATTTATTTCAAAAAAGAAAATTAATACCAAATGAAAGAATCAATAATTGTATTCGTGAATGTTTAAGAGAACCTACGCAATAAGATCATGTCAATCCAGAGATAAATGAAAGATAAAGCTGCATGTCTAAGGAAGAGAGGAAATGGTGATATTCTCTAAAAGGAGGCCATGTAAATGTCCAGAGCCATGTATTTTACAGTCCACAGGTTGTGAACGACAACATTGTGCTACTTGCTTACCCACATTAAGAGATATCTTTTCTTTTTATTCAGGATAGCCATTCTGTCAAGTGTTCCACTTTTGAATATCTTAGGACAAAATAAGTTCATACCAACATATTTTGAGCAGCTACAAAACCTGCTAAATAGACAATTAAGAAGAACATCCCTCAAAAGACACTTTCTCTATTACATGAATTTACACTAATCTTCCCTAGTAGATGAACAGACCCCACTGTTTAGAGGAGGAATTGCAGTAATGGTACTTGAAGATTGCATTAGCAATTTTTTTTAAACAATATTTTTTATAAGGTAAGTATTTTAGAACATAATTTAGAAAAAAAAGAAACATTAACTGATCTGCACACAAGAAAAAGTCTACTTCTGAGGTATTAGGGGTGTGCAACGGGTTTGGGAACCACCCGGACCGCCCAAAACCGGACTGGACCGCCCAAGAACCGACGGTTTTCGAGGGAATCGGTCCGGTTCACGGTTTCAATTTTTTAGAACCGACAAATAACGGGTGGATGGGCGGTCCAGTGTGAGAAACCACCCATCCATCCACCCGGACCGATATATATATATAATTTTATTTTATATTAATTTATATTGTTCATTCTTAAATTTTTTATATAAAACCATGGTGTAAA
>JAABOM020000001.1:36983753-36994510 GCA_011800125.2 Solanum clarkiae | reverse complement strand
AACAATTTTTTTTGAGAAGGAAAACTAAATATAATTAAACTTCCTAAAGAAAGTAAAACATGTCTATTTATACAGAAGTTAATGTGCAAGAAATTGACAAAGATTGAAGTATGTAGAAAGTCCAAAGATAAAAGCAGTTTAATATCTAACCTTCAAGCATGTGGAAAGCTATACAGTTTTCAGGCAAAGTGGGAATTTAACCCGCTCGAAAGAATGTTGACCATCTGACTAAAGTAGCTCTCCCACATTCATAATGGAATGAGAAACCTAAAGGAGGGGAAAACAATTTGTTGCAACCCAGCGTCCTGTTTGCTTATGCACTCCACCTCATGCATGGGAAAAGTTGGTGTGATTATTTTTAGATGATAGGTACTTCATTGTGGCATGTGACAAAAAGCAGTTTTTCCACTATTTGGAAGAAGGCCATCCTTGGCCATATCAGTAAGTGCTCTGAATACTGCATCCATGTTCCCTTCCTTGTAGTTCACCTCAACAATAACTTTTGCTAGCTCACCATCAGCAAGTTTACAGGTTTCCAATGTGCTCTGAATTACTTGATTTAATTCCTCACTCATCCCTTCTTTAAAAAGTTCTTTCATCAGCACAATAATGCTTACTGTATGAGGAATAAATCCAAGATTAACCATTTCTCTGTAAAGATTCAAGGCTCTATGCAAATTCCCACCCCTGGAATGACCGTGTATAAGTAAGTTATAAGCTACTTCACTCGGCTTCTCGTGTTTTTGCAGCATCAACTCAAAAACTTGGTCAGCTTCATTTAACAAACCTTTCATGCAGAATCCTTTAATAAGATCTACCGCACTCTTACATTCAATATCTTTACAACTTTCTATCAGCATGTCATAAGTGACACTATTTGGGACTGATTGCTCATACAGCAACTTGAACAGAAGCCGTTTTGCTTCCCTAGTGCGAGCTTGTTTGTTAAGCCCATTGATTAGAACACTGTAAGTGACGACATCAGGAAAGAAACCCTTACAGATCATTTCGTTATGCAGGCGAAAAGCACCTTTAATATCTCCCTTTGCACAGTATGCGCCAATAAGTGTGGTATATGTAAACTTATCTGGTTGCAAACCTACACTCAACATCTCTTGGAAAAGTTCACAAGCTTCAGCTAGGCTTTGCTGCTCACAAAGACCTTGAATTAGGGATGAATAAGTAATAACATCAGGTAAAACCCCTTTTTCAACCATCTGCTGCTTAACACAGAATGCTCTTTCCAATTGACAGTTTCTACAGAATCCAGATATTATTATACTATAAGTTACAACATCTGGCACCAGCCTCCTCTGTTCCATCTCTTGAGTCAAACATAAAGCATCTTCCATCCTGCCCACTGCACAATGCCCATTAATTAAAGCATTGTAAGTTACAATTGAAGGGGGAAAACCATTTGAAATCATTTCATTCAAAAGCTTATAAGCCTCATTCATAAGACCCTGCTGAGAAAAGCCAACAATCAACGTTGTGTAAGTTCTATCGTTGGCATATAATCCCCTAGAGCGCAAAAGATCAAAGAATTCCATTGCTCGGTGCAAATTCCCGGTCTTGCACATGCTATTAATCAAAGAAGTATAAGTCACAACATCTGGAGACAATCCACTCCTTAACATTTCTGAGTGCAAAACAAGTGCTTGGTGAAAATTACCCTCTCTACAATAGCCATTCACCAGTATGTTATATGTCACCTCATCAGGCTTTAATCCCTTTCCCCTCATCTCTTCCAAAATCTCACTCGTCTCTTTCATCCTTCCTTCTCGACACAACCCATTAATAATAGCATTATATGTGACTACACCTGGTTCCAAGTTCCTCACTTGCATTAGTTTCAACAATTCGACTGCCTCATCAACCTTACCTGTCTTACAATAACCACCTATGATGGTGTTATAGGTTATGACATTTCGCAAGCAGCCACTTTTTTCCATTTCATTGAAAAGAACCAAACCATTTTGCAGATCCCCTCTTGCACAAAGCCCTCTGATCATAATATTATAAGTATACACATTAGGTGAAACACCAGATTTAACCATATCATCATAAAACTTTTGAGCTAATTCAAAAGACCCATTACATGAAACCCTGATCAAGGCATCAAGAATAGAATTATAGGACAAAACAGTGAGCATAAACCCATTAGACTTAGCTAATTCGAATATGTTCATAGCTCTGTCAATCATTTTCAAATGGGAGTAGGATTTTACCATCAAGTCGAAGACAGCAGAGCTGGACTTGCAAGGATGGTAAGTGTCCCTGAGACAGAAAAAGACCAATTCACCCTCATTATCGCCGAATTTCAAGGCGGCATCCTCCGCAAGGGATTGCGCAGTCTTGTAGAGCTTGAAACGAGTGAGAATATGAATGGAAATACACTTGCATTGAAGGTTGAAGAATTGGCGGTTGCGTGCCCAGTTGATGAATCTTATAACAAGAGGTTTGTCGAATTGGCACTGGAAAAGCACGGACGAAGCATATTGAGGGGTGAATTGGGAAGCAATGGAGTTCAAGGAAATTGGGTGGTGGCCTTTAAGTATGGATACAGCCTTGTCGACGAAAAGGGGGTTGGAGGAAGGAGATAGTGAGTCTAGGGTTTTGGGTTGGACTTGCCGAGATGAACTATAGAGGGCCCTCCGGTAGGGTTTAACAAGTAGCATGTCGGAAAATACTTCAACCGGAGCTACGGTGTTGGGGTTTAACAATAGGTGAGTAGTACATTTCCCAAACTTATGATAACATTAGGGATGATATAAAAATGAAGAATGCGTGGATTAATAATATAGGGATTAGTTATGATTAATATTAGGATTATTTTTTATCTCATATTTGATTTATTGTTTTCCATTTAATTTTGTGTTTAATTTAAAATTCTATAAAAAGTTCTTTTCTAATTATATCATTGAACTATTATAAGATTTTCTATTTCATTAATTGGATCAACATATATAATTATTAGACAATATTATTTCTAATAATTTTTTTATATATTATTTCTAATAAAAATAATACATCAAGATCATGTTTTTTAAAATTTAAAATTTGAATACGAATTGATTAACAAAACTAGTCGTCAACATTTTTATCATTGGTAAAGACCAGTTTCACGACAGAAACATGTCGCTATTATATTGCCAACATTATATAAAATATATATTAAACTAACAAATGCGCTTAGAAACTAGTAATAATTTTATATTTTAGTTGTAAAAGTCATATATATTTTCATAACTCATCATCACACACCAAAGAACCACTAGATGGAGTCATTCCAAATGATAATTCATCTTCAAGTGTGTTATTCGTATATTAGAGTAGCTAGGAAACAAAAAGCTTCTCTTTTTTTTTTTTTTTTTTTTGCTGTACAAAGAGGTATTTTCATAAATGAATGTCAAACAAATGCAAACCGCAGTATATTATGAGATTAACCAAGGAACTTTTTCTCCATTAAGCCGAATAATTTTTTGTAACCAAGTACAACATTCGTTACTCAATTTTTCAACAAAATGCATAAAAAAAAAAAGAAACTTCAAAGTTGTATAAATAATTGAGGGATAGTTTAGTCATTTTATTGCTTTATCCAAGTATTACTAATCCTCATATTAGTAATCCCTAGATATTCTAGGGATTAGATAATACCACATATGGTGGATTAAGTTATCCATATGTAAGATGTATTTGGGTTGAATTGTGCAACCAAACATTGGATTATGTGGGCTAAATTTTAGTCCAAGGATTATTTCAATTAATCCCTTCTATCAAACGGGCTGTAATTTTATTGGTGTTTAAATTTTTAAAATTAATTAAATAAATAATTATTGGTTTGGTTAATTATGGGGTTTGATTTTTCTTTTTGTTCTTTTGATTTGAATTAATAGATTTGTTGACCACATATACATTTCAATAGACACAAACACTTAGTACATCAACAATCTATAAAAAATTAATATGATTTAATTTAGTATTAGAGTTATTAGTATACGAATAAAGTGATTTAGTTAAGCAATTATAAGTTATTATATTCGAACAAAGTAATTTAGTTAAGCAATATTAAAGTTATGATACAACAAAGATCAAATCTTTATAGAAAAAGAACCCAAGTTTATAATTAAATAACTATACGAGGGAGAGGGTACCAAATCACTATATACCAAAACAAGAATAAGCGAATTATCGAGTATAAATGGTATATGTTAATTAAAATCTAACAAAATATTAAATATCTATATATTATTTATAAATAACATACAAATAATTATAAAATTTTTACATATAATTTTGTGATTTGGTGATTAGTTTTACGGTTTATTTTAGTAAGACGAAAATCAAACCAAATTATATTGATTTCCAAAATTTAAAAATCAAATATAATCAAATCAAATCAAATATCAAATTTTTTTCATTGATTTAGCTCAGATTGCAATGTAATTTTATTTTTTAACCATAACTATGAATAATCCTATCAAACTATCATAGGCAAACATGGAAGGAACCGCTAGTAAAAGCATACAATTATATAAAATTAACAAAAAGAGACTTATTCTCTCCTTTCTGTCTTAAGCTAAATGTTAACGGTCGTATTGTGTGTCTAATAGATGTGTGCCAACTGAGGGTTTCTCATCAATAATAGTAACTGTCATTGTTTTGTTCTTAATAATAAGAGGATTAATTGCTATTTGATCACAACATTCTCACTAACAACAAGGAATAAAGTGATTTCATCACATGTTTTCTTATAATTATAAGACATTAAAGAGAGAAAAATTCGTCCAATACAAATTTGAAGTAATCGAACCTTATAATAGATATAAACATCTGAAAGATCACAAAAAAAAATTCTAGAATATTTGATCCTTCAAGAAAACAGAATAAACAATATATGTTACTAAAAATGTTTTTTGAGTACATAGATGTCTTTTATCATGTTTAAGCCAGCAACTAATACTTGTACAAATGTAACAGTCTTAAACACCCAAATATATCATTGTTAATTAATTTACTCAGTTAAAGCAGAGATGATAAAATGTCATGTCAATGGTATCTTTTACCATCCTACCCCTCGCTCCCAATGGTGGACATTATCTTAAACTAATTATCAAACCTCGAAGCCACCGGCTCTAGTTATAAACAACACAAATGAGCGACTCATAACGTCAAAAATTCTAAAAATCTGAACACTGACAGTCACGCAATACAATGAAGAAAATAAAAACTAAGACAAGAAAAGAAAGGAGGTGACAAATTACACCGTGGAGTCAATGGGAGTTAAAAAATTACTATGGTCAGATTTTTCAAAATCTAACGAGATTCAATGTACTCCTTAGTTTGTCGATCGTCGAAGTTGGTGAATCATCAATTATTAGAATGAGATTTCTATATAACAAATAGTCTCTGTTGAATATTAGCAGTTAATCGCGATTATTTTGGATGGTGACTTCCCTCCTTAAAATATCATGCAAATAAATTTAGTCTGCCAAGGGATTAACTTATCAAGCTAATCGATATCAATCTTTCACCGTAAAGCTCAAAGTTTAACTATTTCGTATGATTCATTAACATGATGATAAAAATGTGAGTTTGACTCATTGTAAAAGTCTAGACAAGTTTCACTTAAAGATATTTCCTCTTGTTTTGCCAAAGAAATTCTCGGCTACATACTCTAATTTCATCATGCTTCCTTTCTTGTGTAATATATTCGATACTTTTTTACAGAAAGTCTTAATTATCAATGATCATTATGCTTTAATTTTTTAGATAAATGTTTGCCTGTAAAAATGTATTCATCTTTGTCCCAATTAAACTGTTAAACACTAATTGATTGTGAACTCAAACAAAAACTATTCTTTAGATAAATGAGCCGCCTGAAAAATCAGTACTGCTCTACAATTCATGTGGATCAAGATGGTGGGTTAGGAGGATATTAGATGACTATATTCCAAGACATGCAAACAGAAGAATACAGAGCTATCAGTTACCTTCTAAGAAGAAGCCAGCTCGTGATGACCAAAAGCTTAAAGTCGGAGTAGAGATTTCTGGACAGGATTGCTCTTTAACTTGTCTTGAAGAGGAAAAATAACATATCAATTTTAGATCCAGTATGGTCATCCTCAAATAACTGCATGCAGATAGAAGAAACAAATGGTAAAGCAATTTGATTCATCAATAGAATACTTAAATTCTCTCAACAAATATGATGCATGTTCTGAATCAAAATCTTTATTAAGCAAAGGGGTTATAAATAAAAAACTAGTATCTTTTTATTCAATTTTTGTCTGGTTGCTTTCTTTTGTTTTGCATGATAATAAGCATAAAGCTCTTAGTATTAAAGAAAATTATGAGATAGATGAAATTAGACAACCAAATAATAGTAGATGCACCTTCCCAAAAATTAATTTTGCAGGCCATTGTTTTTTGATTCAAAAGAGTAGGAGAAAATTGTTCACCCGATATAATTATTGATCCAATTAAGAACAATTCTTACACTATTAATTAAAAATGAAAAAATTTGCTTACCTCTTACCTCCCCACCCCCACCCTCACCCTTGCACCACCACACACACAAACAAAGAGTTTGAGCTCCAAGACTACTTGATAAGTATATATCAAGATTCATGATACTCGAATTTCATTTTAAGAAGAAAAATTCTTTTAATTCCTGATTATAGTGATATGCTTGTCAAGTCACATTTAGGGTTTTACCACAAAAAAGTATAGAAAATCAGTCATTAATGCATTAAAACCTGATTGTTTTATGTGGGCTAACATTCACCTTTTTTGTCAGGAAAAACATACAAAGATCTTCTCTAGAATTCTGACAATGGCCCAAAAAAGAAAGAATTCACAGCTAAGTCAATGCAATTTGTCACCTGTTCAAAGACTCCAGAGGCAAATTTATCACACTCTACAAGAATCAGACTTTAAAATTATCTCTAACGATGCTGAAAATATTCTAATTTATGCAAGGAATAAATATATTCCTCCTAATGAGATTGGTCTTGGAGCTCTGCTGCTTGTATCACAAACTACAACTATAGAAACTCACCGTCTCTATCTCCAATTGTAGAAGATAATTTCTCTTGCTCTGTGAATGTTTCTTTAGAAAGTTTCAATTTGTAAGTGAATCTTGAGATGTATGTGCAAGGTGAGATTTCATTCGATATGTTGTTGTTGATATTTATGTACAAGATTCTAATTAATATATGGAGCCACCTTTTATTATCAACAGGTATTATCTTCTGCCATTGAAGATAAAGATATTGAGTGTTTTGTAGTAGTAGTTTATGATACAGGCAGTAAAACTTCAAGACCAAACTCATTAGGAGGAATGTATTTGTTCCTTTGCATAAATTAGAATATTTCATCTTCTCCAAAGATGATTTTAAAGTCTGATTCTTGTAAAGTGTGATGAAGTTACTTGTGAAGTCTTTGAAAAGGTGACAAAATATGTTGTTTTTGCTCTTAACTCTTTCTTCTTGGGTCACTATTAGGATTCCAAAGAGAATCTTTCTTTTTTTTTTTAACAAACGATGAATGTTAGAACACACAAAACAATAAGATTTTAATAAAATAATGAATATTTTCCTACGCTTTTTGTGGTAAACCCCTGAATATGATTTGACAAGCATATCATAATAATCGTGAAACGAAAAGAATTTTCTACTTAAAAATAAATCTCAGTATCACAAATCTTGATACATGGTTATCAAGTTGTTTTGGAGCTCAAGGTTTTTGTTTGTGTAAGGGTGAAAGGTGAGAAATTTATCCATTTTCAATCAATAGAATAAGAGAAGTTCTTAATTATAATCAATAATTATGGCAGATGAACTGTTTTTCTACTTTTTTGAATCAAAAGATAATGCATTGCATGATCACCTTTTGGGAAGATGCATCTACTATTATTTGGTTGCTTAATTTTATCTATCTCATAATTTTCTTTAACATTAAGAGTTTAAGGCTTATTATCACACAAAATAAAAAAAGAACAGACAAAAATTGAATAGGAAGATACAAAATTTTCATTTTTATAACGCTTATACTTAATAAAGAATTTGATTCGAAACGTGCATCATATTTGCTGAGATAAGTTAAGTGATCTATATGTGAGTGGAATTGTCTTACCATTTGTTTCTTCCGTATGCATGTATTTGTTTGAGGATGATCCTGCTGAATCTAAGCTTGACATATTATTCATTTCCTCTTCAAGACAAGTTGAAGAGTAATCTTATCCAAAAACCTTCACTCCAACTTCAAGCTTTTGGTTATCACGAGCTGACTTTATCTCAGAAGGTAACTAATATCTCTTATTCCCCTGTTTGCATGTCTGGGAATGTAGCCATCTAGTATCCGCTTAACCCGTCATCTAGATCCACGTGAATTGTAGGGAATTGATTTTTCAGGTTGCCCATTTCTCCAAAGAAAAGTTTCTGTTTAAGTACAAAATCAATTATTGTTTAAAAATTTAACTGGGACAAAATATGAATACATTCTTACAGATAGAAATTTTTCTCAAAAATAAAATCAAAGGCAAATCAAAGCAAAAGACGATCTTTTCAGAAGTGGAATCTTCTAGTTCTTCCTATTTGACCTGAAATTGACCGATCGAGCGATAAGTAGGTTGAAGAGAGCTCTAATAGGCCTTGGAGGACCGAACTCACGTACGTGGCAAAATACGGGGATGAATTGTAGCTAGGGGTGAAAGGCCAACCAAGATCGGATACAGGCCTAGATCGTTTGTACATATAAACTTTTTGGGTGCTGAGATCCAAAGTCGAGAGGGAAACAACCCAGAATGTACTATTGAGTTAGGATCGATTATGACAGAGAAACTAAGCAGATGAACGAGGGAGCTGGAAAAACAAGGGGCACAAACTTTCCCCTTTTAAATAGTGTAGAATATTCTAGTATTAGGATACTTTGTCCAAATTGTAGAGTGTGGTCTTGTTAATTGGGCGGCACATATGTTAGGGCTCTTAAGCCCATTGGAACTCTATTTCTAGAAATAAAATTTTTACCTTTTGAAAAAAAAAATGTGTTTCATAACTCAAAAATTAGATATAATACTCAAATTTAAAGAGGTAAAAGAAAACTAATGAGAATGAATAATACCTACCACTCAATCCAAGTAGGACAGGCAGAATATCTCTGTAGCCGCGTGAGCAACTCATTTCTCCTCTTGGCTCTGAACAAAACAGAAGTGACATGAGCTAAAGCAGTGAAAGGAAATGGTAAAAGACGTGCTCACCTTTGATAGCTGAAAAATGAGTCGAAGAAGGAAGATCGTAGAGTATAGTGATCACCCATAGAAGAAGAATAAAGAAGCTTAGGACACACACCAGAGAAACATTATCTGCGGCGGACAAAGTAAAAAAGAAAAAACTAGATTTACCCTGTTATAGGTGTTCTCCTGGGCCGGGTCAACGTTATTTTGCACTCAAATTGTAGGCTACATGTGAGCCCAGACTCTCTTTTATTTATTAAATAAAGGGAATATGGTCAAAAACACCTCTCAAGTATTGACTATTGTTTGACTACATCTTCATCGTTAAAACTAATTTGTTTATACCACTGCCGTTAATAATTTTTTCACTTGTACCCCTCAATTAGATGGAAAAGCCCAAATCGTTTAAAATTAACCCGATTTCTTTTAATAGACTTGTTCCCTCTTTGGCCCATACCTCGACCCATCTCCTCATTCTTCCTCTTCATTTGGTTCATCCATTTCTATAGCAAAGACCCTCATCAGCATCAGAGAAACAGACACTGCTACCATTGTCAGAGCACCGACAACTATGTTCAAATTGAAATTTAGATACTTGTGTTTTACTGTTACTATCATAAACAAATAGATGGTTCTCTAAATTTAGATATTAACACTGCAAAAAAGTAAATCGGAACCTATTTATGGAACCAAATGAAAATGAAGACGACGACTATGACCACAAAGAAGCAAAAGGAGATAATGGTGGGGATGAACTTTGTTTCGATCAATCCGATTCATTTGAGGTAATTGTATGATTTTTTTCAAGGTAAAAGAGCTCCTGACCAATTAGAAACAAAAATAAATAAAAATATAGTGCCAATAAAAGGAACCCATGGCCCATATTTTTCTCCAATTTGAGTTTTACTCATATCTCGAATGAATTTAAGAACATATTCGAAGAAATTCTGACCCCTGATCGAAATGGTTTGTGGGTTCCGAACAGCTATAGTGGCTGAACCTAATAAGATAGCAATTACAAATCAGTTTTCAATTGAAATTTTATTTTTTTTTCAATATTCAATATTTATATTGAGAATAGTGTATCGAACAAATATAATTCATTGTGATAAATGTGGTGGATCTATTTAGTTTTATTTTATGTTTTAAATGAATTAGAAAGTGTGAATGTACTTTTTTAGATTTCTTTTTTCAATGGTTTTTGGTTGTCTTATCCAATCTCTTTATTTTTTTTCTTCGAATTGAATCTACACACTTTTTTCGATATTTTCTTCGGGTTGCTAACTCAACGGTAGAGTACTATACAAGGGTTTTCTCGGGCCTATTCATATGGTACCTAATTTTATGATATCGTGGGACTTCGGAGCTCTCCGGTTTAGCTAGGTCTATAGTTGTGGAATTTATACGCGAATCAAGATCGATAAAAGGAAGTTTTACAATCACCAACTCAAACCCATTGTCGAATCCTACTCAGCAGAATATGGAGGTACTTATGGCAGAACGGGCCAATCTGGTCTTTCAC
>JAABOM020000001.1:36970390-36983653 GCA_011800125.2 Solanum clarkiae | reverse complement strand
ATCGGCCTGGGATCATGTCTTCTTAGGACTATTCTGGATGTACAATTCCATTTCGATAGTAATATTTCATTTCAGTTAAAAAATACAGTCAGATGTTTGGGACAATGTAAGTGATCAAGGCACAGCCATGACGTTTTCTTCTTCTTCTCTTTACCCCCATTTTTGCAGTCATGGCGTCTTCGTCATCTTCTCCTGTTTGCCCCCATTTTTGGGGCCATGGCGTCTTCTTCAAAATTTAAGTCTAAAATAATTATTAGATATACTTGTGTGGCTAAATATCATTAAATTAAAGGCACACGACAAATTTGAAAACTAAATTGCATCTAATTATAATGAAGTAATATTTCTTTGATACAAATTAAAAAATAGTGTCACATAAAAAAAATAAAAACACTTAATCAACATTAATTAACACTTACCAATATTTACTATTTCTTACATATTCATTCTAGAACAAAAAATTAAAACTGTTTAATTAATATTAATTAAAAAAGTATTTATGAATAAATATTGCCCCGTGTGGAAGCTTCACAATATTCTCATTAAAAATAAGGAATAAAGTGATTCCATCACATGTTTTGTCATAATTATATGATCCTAAACAACAACAGAACCCAAAAAAGGTACAAACGCTGGGCGGGCCACAAAAGGAAATTCTAAAACCTTTGATATTTGTAGCAAACAGAAAATAAATAACGTATACTTGTAGTACATAGATGTCCTTGAGCAGGTTTAATCCAGCAATTAACACTTGTACAAATATAACAGTCCCAATAGATCATTGCTAATTGGTTTACTCAGTTAAAGCAGAGTTGGTGAAATATTATGTCAATATGGAAAATAATACTCAACTTGAGGCAGCATTTGGCTTCCAAATTGGAAGCACCTTTGAGATAATTAGGCACCAGAACAGAAGCAGCTTTATCTGCTAGGAAAGTACATACAGTTGAACACCCAGGCAACTTTAGCCTGGACTCAAATTTGGACAATAGATACTAAATCAATCAATTCCAGCACTGAATCAACTAAGACCTTATAATCTATACTGAGATCGCAATCCCAATTTAAGTGGCAAACTAATAACTACCATCATGTTAATTCCTGTTGGCAGGAGTTGCAACCAGGACCATTCCCCTTAGTAACAAACAACTGCAAGTCCAATCAACCATGTGTTACCCCGCACATCAACAGAAATCCTTACACTACATGGTGCGGGAGTGAAACTGACCAAATACGTGCTGAGAGTGAAATCCATGAATAAGACATACTCCAGCAAATTGAATTCAGAGCATGCCTAGGAATTTTGACATTTCAGTGCAAGGTGGCTGATATCTGTAATGTTGAAATGCTTGAAGATCATCTCAGCCACAATACCTAGGCTCTGGTATATCTATCAGACACTCTTGAAAGCGGTTCAAATGTCATTGCACCTTTGCAAGTCCTCGGGTGGAAGGACCATGCAACAATTTCACAAAACCAAGAAAACTTAGTTTTCCATCTGTGTGCCTTATCCAATCATTAAGGACAGCATGAACTGGTATTGAAGGACCCAATCCAAGTTCCTAAAAGTGAGATTTGATCACAATATGAGGCATTAAACATATAATGAAACATACAATAACCTGTATTCTCAAAAGGTACAATTGACAGAGATACCACACTAACATGAGAGCATAACATGGCTTTTTAAAGAAACGAAAGGAAACTTACAGATGCAAGTTCTTCTATAACAATTGCCCTATTGCCGTCCTTATCAAAAATTTCATATGCACACCTAGCATGCTGCTCCCAGCGCTCAAGAGCTTCCAGCTGATGAACACTTAAGGCAGCTGCACAGAATTCTTCAAAATCCATCTTTCTATATTGAAGTGCATTAAGCTGTCAAAGACAACATCGGAAACCACTATTGATAAGCTAGAACATCAGAAGAAGTAGGGAAACGCACAAGTAGTGGTCATGTCAATACCGAGGCAAGAAAATCTGGAATACGGGACTCCTTCATAGCATCTGTTCCATATTTCACTAGAGCCTATACGGAATAAAAAGAGCAAGGGCATAAGATCTTAAGGCTTAAGCAAACAGCACAGAACAGCTAAGATGAGGGAGTCAAGATACTAACTGATCTAATATTTTCCAGCTTTATGTTGCCATTTTTGTCTGGCTCCAGCAATGCAAATTGCTCCTTTAGATAGAACAGTTCATCTTCTGTCAAAGTTTTCGACAACGCCTATCAAAGGGAAACGTATTAGGTGCAATTTACCAAGTCCAACGCTAACAAGACTATAAGCATCAGAGCTGCTAAAGATGCCAAATAACTGTATCGAACTTGTATAAATCAGCAGAACTTTAAAAAAGTACTGCATTGCTTTAACAAGAGAAAATCCCAAACTATTTACAAACAGATGCACCAAAAAAATTTCAAATTTCATAGGCTGATGCAAGTAATATTTCAAAAGTTCATTAGCTAGAGAGCAGAAGTGTCAATGATAATACCAATTGTAACTAAGATTTCTTAGACGAAGAGTCTTGCGACCCAGATGTGATCAGAAAAAGCTAATGCAAAATACTAACTTGTAATTTGCATCGGTTTAGCTTCGTCCTGAAAAGAAATTAGTTACATTTCCGCTCACACCCCACAAATTTGTTTTTTTAAAAAAGAACTTCATCCTGAACACCTAGGGATTAACTTAAGGAGTTCCATTTTGCACCTTTTAAATTTCGAGGAATAGAGTACAATGTAGATCTTTATGAACCCATATGAGAGAGAAACACAATATGATTTGCATTTCTTGTAGGAGCAACCATGCAAGGGCAATACCCGTCCTGAAAGTTATCCAAGTTATTGACACTAACAGCAGAGGAGTAAAGAGACAAAATCAACAAGAGGTTGCTATAGCCTCAATATTTCTGCTATCACAGGCTAGAAGAGGTTTGGCAGAGATGTTCACCAGACTAGTATTTTTTATCCTATTAAGTTTTTTTATGACCAAGAACTCCATCGGGGCCAGCCTTTATGACCAACCACAGCCTTAGAAACTCACGGATAAAGGAGCCAACCCTCTACCCTTCTCCACTTAAATATAAGGCTTACTTTGCATTGCGCAGGGATCTAACCTTAGTCACAAGTCCCTCAACCTTTCCCACTTGAACCAAGCACTGTGGACTATCCTAGTAAGGTTTTATTGTCATCACTTCTGGGTGAATTGAGGCAATGGCTGTGTCAGAATCTAAACGATTACCGAGCACCGACAAAACAATTATAACGAATCATGATGTTATTTCCTCTTCAGTTATTTGTTTATTCCTGGGTCACTCTCCTTGGATGTGTCTATTTAGTGTTAAAGGATCAAGTACCTAACAGTAAAGATCTTAAGTTAAATATCCCTGGTCTAGATATAGATTTTACTGAAAAATGGAACTGCTTTTGCAGAAGAAAAAAACACTGGCCCAAAATCGAAGTAACTTGTCTTTTCCAATGATCAACAAGTATGGTAATATAAGCTTTTGCTCACATTATACCTGTTAATGGGCAAGGTAATTGGTGAGATTTATCCAGTATCCCATAAGCCATAACTGCATGGTCGGGGTGGAAGGTTCAGTGATCACAGAACCCTTCAAGGCCTGCCTCACTCAAAACAACCTTCAGAGAAGAGACTTTCAACTCTAGTAGATGTGAGGTCACTCCTCAGTTGTGGAGTTTGTTTTTGGCTATTCTTGGCATAAGCTGGATTATGCCACTCTCTGCTCAAGAATTCCTTACTTTCTGGAACAGAGATTGTCTCCACAAGAAATCCCTCAAATTTTTGTATACTATCCCCAGGTTACTTGGTGGACTGTCTGGCACAAAGGAACGACAGAATTTTGAAGGCAACACAAGAAATACTTAGCCTGAAGAGTTTTTTATATGCTAGCTTTTTGATGCAAACTGGTCTTTGTACAGAATACTGATTCCTACTTGGATGTGATAGGGGATCACAGCCTTATCATGCACAAGCTTAGTTCATATTATCCATCTTTAGCATGGACCTTATCAAAAAGGTGTACAGAAACCTTCACCAAAGACAAAGGAAAAGGTAACTTCAAAATCATATAAACTATTTCAGACCTAAAATTAAAAGAAATAGGTGACCATAAGTAGTTCTGCTATCAGGACAGAGACAGATATATCAGGGAATATTGATAGTTCCAGGTAAATAATATACACACTTAAAGCAGTCTAACGCAAAAAGTACAATTGAATATGTACTTTCGCAAGACGAAATATAATTATATCAGGAGGTAGCTTTTCACTAGTGACAAAAGGCAAAGGTGACTTAAGAACCTTATAAACTATTGCAAACCTAAAATCAAAAGATACAAGACTGTCAAGGGTAGAGATAGATATATCAGGTTATATCAATAGTTCCAGCTAAATAGTATACACACCCTTAAAGCAGCCTTACGCAAAGAGGATGAACGCATATATGCTTTCATGAGTCGAAATATAAGAATATCAAGCGGTAGTTTTGCACCAACGTGATTACGCATCCAAGGATGACCTGCATAAGGGGGTCATGAGAAGAGGCAATATGAAGAAAAAGGATGTCAAGAAAATTCAGAGGAGAAAACACTCACATAATGCTTGAGCAGCACTCATTCTTTTTCTAGGATCTTTATTCAACAGTCGTTTGACAAAATCTTTTGCATCCGAAGTTAGCGTAGGCCAAGGTGCTTCATCATAAGTTGGATCAGCCTTTAAAACAGCCCTGAAGATTCCAGACTCTGTGCGAGCCCAAAAAGGACGACTACCACAGAGAAGAATATATGCTATCACGCCTATACTCCACACGTCAGCCTCTATCCCATATGATCTGTGCAGAACTTCTGGTGCTACATAATATGCACTTCCAACGATGTCATTAAGCTTCTCATCTGCATAAATTATACTTATATTAAATGTTTAATGGAGAAGACAAATATTAGAACTCATAGAAACCTACATGGTAAAAACAAACCTGGTCTCACAAAATCTGATAAGCCAAAATCTATGGCTTTTAACTGAGAGGGTTCATCTTTCGACGAAAACAAAAAATTCTGAACAAAGACCAGGTGAAAATGAGATACTTCTGCAAAAATACAAATAGCAAAAAAAAAAGAGAGAGAGAGAGAGAGATGATACATAAATAAAATTCAGAAACCATATATGCAAGCATGACAGGAAAGATAGGGGAGAGGAAGGCTGGACAGAATAATACAAATGACCAGCACAGCGAGTTTTCTTCAAGGAACCACTCAAGCCATGAAACTTCCATGAAACATAGTAACAGCCCACAATGAATCTAACTAGAACTTTTTGGCAATATAAGATAAGCCTAATCCAGTGAACATATGAGAGAAATCTAGTAACACTTGAGACCTAACTGTTTCTCTCCGCGTAAGAAGTTGGTGTCTTGAAAGGAAAAGGGTGACGACAGAATGTATCTGTAGATGTAAAACCATCAAAGGGAAAAATCTTTGCTTAATTGAAACATGTAATGAACGGAAAACCTTGATTAGCAAAGAAATTGAGTCCTCAAGCTTCCAAGGGCTGACACTTCTCATATTTTCTATTATCTCTCTTTTCTTTTCTTTTTGTTTATGTATTGCACAGATATGCTAACATATTTAGTTTCAAACACATACATAAAATACCTTCACTAATCACCAAGCACTTTGTAGTTGATTCACAAAAAAATGCAATAAGAAAAATCAAAGAGACTTTGTGAACAGACATAAGATTTATGCACAAAACAATTAGTATATTCATGTAGAAAGAATATAGTGAAATTAGGAAACAATACTCCTTATTACCACGGCTTTAGTTGGTGAATGAGATTTCCCAGTATAAATTTAGATACAACAATGCTTTCTCATATATATACATTAAACTTTCTCTATGTAGGGTAAGCTTAGCTTCATAACCAAGGTGTAGTGTTGGACATGGACACTCTAGTTCAAGTCTGGGAGCACTCCGCAACAAGGAATGAGGAACAATATGCACTCTAGAGTAGTACACATTTGTGGAGAAAGTTTTGTTTTATGCTCGATTATTTGGTTTACTTTTTACGGTCATGTCTTTGTTAGTTAATCACCATGATAATTATTATATAAAGGTTCTTTGAGGATGGATGTGCGCAGTAACTACATTTGTATTCAGAGGATCTTCAGCATCCATCAAAATAATAAGCTAAAGGCACTCTTTGGCATCATTAGTGTACCATACATGTTTCAGCAAACTCAACAGTGAAGTGCTTCTTTCGTTTTCACTTTTAGGGAACATATAAAAAGTAACTAATGCTCTAATTTGCAATGCCAGTTTGAGGACTATGTTTACCTCAGGTTTAAGATCACGGTGCACAACACCCTGGAGATGGCAGAATGCAACAACATTTAATATTTGCACCATGACATCCTTAGCATCCTCTTCTGAGTACTTCCCACCCCTACCAAAAGAATTGAGAAGGAAATGAAATACTATCCCCAGAAAGAAGTATCTTCAAGAATTAGAAGTAAAATTCCATAAATCAAACAAAGACATACCGTGCAAGTATTCTATCAAGGAGCTCTCCTCCTTGGCATAACCTGGACAGCAATTTTCAAGAATTCCCTTAGCTTTCATATTCTAAAAAGGACATACTTGGGACTCAAAAGAAATTCTTCTAGAGCCTGATGCTATAAGGTTTAGCATTATGCACTTTTTTAGAGCTACTAAGTTGTGGCTTAGCACCCAATCTTTCTTCCATGTTTTGCTTACATGAATTGTCCCAAGGCAGAAAGGGAAAACCTTACAGGAAATGGATTAATGTGATTTAGATTCTTACTCCATCACTATGTAGACATTATCCCGATCTTCAAATGCTTCATAGAATTGTATGAGATTGTTATGTCCAGTTAAGGCGTGCAAAATTTTAACTTCCCTTCTGACATCCTCGATGGAAATAGCTGTAGTCATCTGAAAGACAACAAAATTGGAGTATGAGTCTGCTGTTAAAAGGGTAAGATATGAAGTGAAGAATTGCATCTGACCAAGAGAAAATTTATAATGGCTTTTGATAAATTTAAACCCAAAAAGTGAATTCAGTTTACTTCGTATAAATATAATGGGTCATACATCAGCGATACCAATAATCTAACTCCATATGAAGGCTACGAGAAATTGACATGGTCTTATCAGGTCAAGTAGCTAGGAAACAGCCTCTCTACTTCTATGAGGTAGCGGTAAGGTCTGCGTACAATCTACCCTCCCCAGACCCCACTAGTGGGATTATACTGGGTATGTTGTTGTTGTTGTTATCAGGTCAAGTAGCAAAATTTCACTAAGCCTATCTACCACTGAAGCCTTTTCTTTTTCTTTTCTCTCAAGTAGTCTACTACAGAATCTTTTAAGCAACCAAATAGTTCATGAATTTATAATCTTTTAGTTTAATGGTAAAGCAGACTCCTACAAGACATATCCACCTTTCTGATAATTATTGATTATGAACAGAATGAAGCACAATAGTGTAATTGAGTCCCTCATTTGTTCTAAGACAGTACTGTTCCCTTCAAAAATTACACATGATCAGCTTATATGTTATTTCCTTATATCCAACACCCTGTGATTGAACAAGATTTCCTTAAACAGCATGAGTCATGTTAGAAAGTCAATGTTAAGTTTCTAACACCAACAGGATATAAAGTAATCAGTTGCAGCCTCCTCAATGATAAGGCGAAAAGCACCAAATTGAAGCTTGCTAGTCACTCTGGCAAATGTATAACTTGCTTGAATTTTCAATTGCTATAGGCCAGTCTAAACCATGTGGGATTTTGTGAACAAAAAAGTAAAAATGTGTTTCTAATTGATTCATGTCTTCTTCAAAAGCAAATGGACAAGAGATTGCAATTCTACAGTGCTCAAAACCTACCAACTCAATATTCAATAGTAAAAACCACTATACTTTTTTTCAAATATTTCATGGACCCCAATAAATTCCAATTGGAATTCCTTATAAAAGCTTCTACACTAGAAAAACAAGACCAGTACAGCTCTTAAGAGCAATTTCCTAGAAAAGGAGAGCTTATGCCCCACCGAAAGGGGAGGCTGAATAATAAAAAAGTAAAAGTAGCTTGAGAATCTGGAACTTTGGTTTTGAATCACCAAATTTATAAGTGAAAAAGCCCTAAATTCACAAGATAGGGATAGAATAAAGTAAAAATTAAAACACGTCTTGGCGGTGGGGGAATTAACAGACTGAAAGGATGATGTAATGGCGTCCTGACTTCCCCTGATCTCACCCCACAGAGACAACAGATATAGAGAACAAAACTAAAACCCAACAGAACTTTAAGCAACGGAAAATGGAATCCTATGAACTTTTTCCACAATGCAACTTCAAGAATCAGACATTGTAAGTAATTCAATATGCATATATACTTCAATGCATTATTCTAAAGATAAGGAATAGACAGAGAGGAGAAGAAGAGACTTTGGCTTTTGGAATGATCTTAACAGCAACTTTCTGACCCTTAAGTTCACCTTTCTTGACAATAGCAGAACAAGTATACCCGAAATGGCCTCTACCCACTTCCTCCCCAATATCATACTTACTCATAAATTGCTTAGAAAACCCAAAACTCTTATCCAAATTAGCACCCTCAGTTTCCTCCCCTTCAGGAATAGCTGCAGCATTAGGCTTAACACTACCATGCCGTCTCAAAAGCAAAGCTTTAATGTGCTTTGCCGGAGAAGGAGGAGGAAAAGGGCGTTTAAACAACCTCGCCGGAGTAGAATTCGCACTCTTAGAAGCAGAAGACTTACGGGCAGGTGATTTCTTGGATAGAAAAAACCTAGCCGGGCTGGGAGAGTAAAATGGGAAAAAAGGTGATTTTTTAGCTTCATTTTCTTTCTGGGTTTCGTCGACGTTTGGAGTTTCCAGTGGGGGAAGAATTTCTTGTGGGGAATAAGGATTGGGTCTCGGAGGTTTTGAGGTACAAGCACCCATGGTGATTACAACAGAAGCTTAGGCATACAAGTGGGAAAACATAGTTGTAAATTCAAGAATCAAGAACCATGGTGAAGAAGAAACATGTATGCCGGATATTGAGAATTTCCGGTGCAGCCGGAGATTGTAAGGAAGATGGGGGAGTATGTATGTATGTACAATGTATGTGAAATGGGATGTATGTGTAGATATTTCCGCTCCCCGGGGGGTTGGGTAGCTCCGTTTTAATGGATGGATGAATGGAGACTGAAGGAGAAGCAGCTGCTTTATGTCTAAAGGGCACGCGTCATCCACGTGACAATTTACTGCTTAATTAACTAACACCTACGACCGAATTGGAACCAATCTCCTGTGCTCAACTCTTGTGGAATTCTTAAATGGCTTGTCTGCGTGGTGGGATAAGTTATCTCGTCATTTATTAATTTATAATTTTATTTTAATTGAATATAAAATAAATTAATTTCAAAATGAATTATTATTTAATCTTCAAGCTAAATGATCCATAGATTAAACCTTTTTACTATTTTTAGAATTTTCACCTGATGTTGGATAATTAAGAGTGATCGACTTGAATTTATATTGAAAAATTTTATGTTAGAATTACTGCCTACTAAATATTATATACTTGAATTAGATTTTTTTTTTTAAAGTTGAGGATGATGAATTACTTTACCATTCATATTGCAATTCTTGTATTCATTTTGGTAAAAAATGAAAAATTTTAGTTCTTGGGTTTAATTTTGTATAAAAAAAATTTTTTTGGTGTGTTCCAAAAGATTGATCTTTAATTTTATGAACCAATTACTATATGCCTTATTGTCCCATCATTAAAATCATAATAGTTAGTTAAAAATATCTGATTCTATATATTTTTTGTCCATTGTTATTTGTTTACAACAACAATAACAAGATACCCAGTGAAAACTTCACAAGTGGGGTTTGAGGAGAAAAAAATGCATGCAGATTGAGATAGAGAGGTAAAATTTGTTTAGTATTCTAAAAACAGATGTCTATTTCATGAAAAAATTCAATATCTCTGTTGATTGACTACACAAACTTTTATTCTATTGATAAATATTCGATTCTTACCTAATAAATATTTTTCATAGAAAAAATAAAGATGGACATTCATTTTTTAGTTATTGTTCAGTTTGAAAAATACAGGAAGGAAGTAAATGTTTTTGGTACTATGTTTATGAAGGTGGTTATGTTACTTGATTTGTAAGTATCTTTCTTACATAAAATTAGGCAATTGGCTTCACACAATGTATGGCAGTGACCACATTTTTGTGTTACAAGTAGAATTTGTTCAACTTATTTGGCTGTAAAAATTAAATGAGAGGTCAGCCTTTAGCCCCCCACTAGTTTTGCCCTACCGGTGATATAATAGTTCCTTTTTCTGAATTAATATTTTTAAAAAAATATTCCTGATTTTGATCTTTGTTATTTATTGTTTTTTGGATTGGTTTGGATCTGTGTCACCAGCATATTAAAAAATATATAATGGTGAATTTTGTTGAGCTTCTAGAATGTCTATTTTCCTTTTTTTTTTGTTTTCTTTTAACGGAATTAAGATCTTGTCTCATCGAGGAAAAAAAATCTCAACTAAACTTGGATATCATGTTAGACATAAATCAAGAAACGAGATGACCTCAAAGTGGTAAGACGTATCAATTGGGATTTTTTATTTAAGACGTATCACTGTAATATTATTTATATTCAGACCCTTTAGGTAGAAAACAGAAAGTGTTTACATGATTCAAGCCTTTTTAAATAAAATCTTCTTTAATAGAAAAAGTTAGGGAAATTCACACTTATTACTTACTGTATTTTAGTTCAATTAATTTAGATTCGTGTATTACAAAATCTAACTTTTTTATATTCATTACTTAATTTTAATATCTCTAATTAAAGATAAAGAGAATTACTATCTCACTCATTTGACATATAATAATCCAATTAATTGAGGGGGGAACCTTCACATTGCTAGAAGAACACGCAAATATTACTGTTAATTATTATTACTTGAAGTTCACGAAAATCACATTATTTATGGAGCGCAAATATTTCGGGATTTCTCAAATTAATTATCATCAATCTTTTTGACTACTTGTACATGACACCAAATTCAACTTTACGTATCCTCCCCCATAACCTGACAATAACAGCAATTAACAATTAATAAAATCAGTTTTTTTTTGTTAATTAATAATATGCTGCCATGAGACAGCCAGCCCACACATGCACATACTATGTTATTAGAAAAAAAACATGAAATATTTCTTTTTATTTGTGATTTGCTACAGGTTGTAACAATTCGTATCCAATTGGATCTTGAATATGAAGATGCTATTGATTTATTTTTTATCATACATTCTCATTCTTTCTTAAATTTTTTTAATTAAATTTACGTGTTACAAACTACTAAAAGTTTAGAATAACATACTCGGTGAAGTATTATAAATGACATATAAAAAAATGTGTATGCAAGTATATTGTTACTTTAATATTTTTATGTATAACGTGCTAAAATAGTATTATCGAATACCAAGTAACATATGAGCCTCAACTTAATTAAGGCAGAAGAACTAAATCTTTGATATTAACGGTCAATTGATCAATCAAAACATGAGTTTGAATTTCTATCATAGGTGACTGTCATAAAAAATTATTTGGCGAACAAAAAAATTACCTGATGTAATTATTTATTTTCTATATATACATGTTTTAAATACTAAATTTTTAAAAATAGTGCAATTGAAAATTTCTTAATAAAAATTATGACTTTGTCATTGGCCATAAAAATACCAGATTTTGAGGAACACCGCAACGTAAGAAAGGAACCTAACCCGCCGAAGATTGCAAACAAACAAAATACTACAAATTAAAAATTAAAGTTGTGTTCCTCCAAAGCATAATTAATTAGTAACTTTAACAGCCAATTATTAGAATTTCTTGATAGTCACGAATAATATTTTCTTAAACGAGTTAAGATAATCTTTAAACAAAAAAATTAATAATAGAAACATAGGGTGGTGCCCCCACAAAAAAGATGAAGCTATTTCATATGGATGGTGAAAGTATTGTAAACTTACGTGGACATCACCAACTACGTGCCAAAAAACACACTTAAAATAACTGCGGAGTCAATTTTTTCATCGAGAGTGTTTATATTTTTAAAAAATATGAGTGAATGATTTTTGTATCGAGGATGTTCAATAATTGATATATATCATCAAAACGTCTATATTTAACATGTATATTCAAAAATTTTTTTTGACAAAGAGTAATCATCTAAGTATCATTGAATGAATATAGTTCCGCCTCTGATAAATTTTGTTGAAAAAACACACAGACAGAGCTTAGGTGAATTAACATTATAATGAATGATCATTATATATAGAAAAGTTTGATTCTTTCTCTCTATACCTGAAATCAATTAAATTTTAATCAGTTATCACATAGGATTAGTAATTATTTCTCTCAATTGATTAGACACGAAATTAAAATCATAAGCAAAAATGGTTCACGAAAAGCTACAATACCTTTTTTTTCATTTATTATTTCTATGTACATTAAGTCATAGCTAAATTACGTAAAGTATTCCTTCTGACTAGATCATAATTTTGAGTTAAGAGACAGAAATGTTTGTTTTACTTCTAATTTAGTCTTTTGTTTTGATCGGACTAAATGGAAATGTTGGATATACGTAAATAGATTTCTATAATTATGAGTCATGACGCCATAAATTACAATCTGACACAGGAAAAATCCACATTGCACCTTTTTTACCATGTAAAAGCTGTCCCCTAATAGATATTCTTTGCTCTGAATATATCTCCAGAAATAGTACTACATATATTTAAAACCAAAAAGAGGAGAATTGTATTCTTTTTATCTCATTTTAAAAATTGTTATCTTATACATTATTTATTTACTTTTTAAAAAAGCTTAAGATGATTATTTATTTTTATGCTATTTTTAGAATAATCTTTTGAAATTATAAATATTTAAATATAATAAATATTTAATAATGAGATATTATTAAATGAAAATATAAATTAAATTACTAAAAGAGTTACATACAATAAAAATATGACATATAATTTGGGAAGGAGAGAATACTACTGCTTGATACATAAAGCTATGCAAGGAATTTCATCCCATGACTATAGAATGATGACAGCTCCGGCCCATACCCCCACAAGGATAGCTTATTACACATCTTGCTTAATAATACGGTCATTATTTATTTTTACTTGTT
>JAABOM020000001.1:36936148-36954822 GCA_011800125.2 Solanum clarkiae | reverse complement strand
TAATTTTTTATTTTATTATAATTATTAATTTTATTGTTATCTAAATAAAAATTAATGTTAGATTTAGTATGATCTTATTTTTATAAAATATATTATTTGTTATAAGGGTACGGTGTTCTATTTTAATTGATAAAATGAAATTAAAAAAATTATTTTTTATTAGTTAAGGCGATTTTAAAAGAAATAAAACAAAAAAAGGTCTTTAAAAATAATAGTTTTATTAGGAATGCAATATGTTTAAAAAGAAAAAAACTAGTTATTTAAAGAAGGGCATTTCTAACCCATTTAATGAAAATAAGAGTATTTTTGAATCAACGTATTGTCTGCAAGGACATTTTTAGATCAAATTATAAACGAAAGATATTTTTATTTATTTCACATAGTTTAAAGACATTTTTTTCACCTTTTTTCCTTTTAAATCGATGTTTCTAATTTACTCTTATCATTATTATAATCATTTTCTTATTATATTTTTTAAATTATTATATTTATCATATTCAAATAATAATTTAATAAAATTATCTTTATCATTTGCTGCTTTTTAAATTTCTAATATTAAACGGAGAGAGTAACAACAAATCTGCAAAGAATCAATATTCTTAAAAGGCATCTGGACTCCTATATCCTTTTAAGTGCCTGAACTACAAGTACTCTCTCTTCTCTAAGTAATAATTAAACTTTGAAATTGTAGTGTGTTTTAGAGATACCAATGGTTTAATTAGTGAATATTTGAATTCACTTATTTTAACTGACTTTTGACTATTAAGTCCTTTCTAATTTTGAAAAAGTTTGCAAATACAAAAAAATACGTTTAAACACTTTTTTAGGCTAAAAAGAAAAATAAAATTAAAACTTCAAAAGTTGATATACCCAGTTTTTGACTTATAAGTCAATTTGAAAAAAAAGCTAATTAAAGTGTTTCAAGTTCTAGTTGACGAACAATATTTAACAAACGAGCACTCAAACCTTGTTAGTAAACATACTTCATGTCAAGTTAAATACGAACAAGTAAAAATGAATCTATGGAGAACTGACTTAATGTATCTCAATTGCTATGTTTTTAAAGAAATTTCTGTAAATTTAAAAAGGGTAGAGAAAATAATAATTAATTCTTTACATCATGTAATTATAAAAATTAATCATACTTTTTACTATTGATAGCACTGGTATTTACAAACAACTTTATGAGAAAAAACTCCTCCAAAATACAATACTATGGTTTAGAAATTATATATAACAGGATTTGTAGAGAATAAAGCAACATATAACATATTGGTAAATGTAAAGTATATACTATAGAGTGTCAGAAATGAAAGGTTATACTATTAAAAAAGAAGATTGAAGCACAATGATTTTCCATAAATTCTAATTGAAATATGACATGATTACCAATTGTTTATGTATAATTTTTTTTTTTATTTTTTTTTATTTCTCACCTGGTGTTCGAAGTCCGTGGAGCCCTAACTAAATTTGGATTGCGCACTGCAGAGCTCATTTTGAGGGTGACACTCCAATAAGATTTTTTCCATCCCTAAAGCTCAAACCTGAGACCTCTGATTAAGAATGAACCACTTCCACCAGTGTATCACACAACCATGTTGATATATATTTTTTCTTTCAACTCTTACAGATAAGTTTGCTTTAGTTAACAAAGTCAAAAAGGCCAGCAATCATCCTCAATCTCCTTGGCAAAGTTGATCCATTTTACATTTTAAAATGTTCCTTTACTGGTCCAATGTTTAGTGACTTCTATATCTATCCAAGTCAAAAGTTCATGCCTTTCCCACAATTTATTACTCCTAATTAGGATATTAATCATGCCAGATTAATAATAATACAAAAAGCAGTACTAGGTAGGAGCTTGCTCATTACATTTGAGTTCTGATATTAAATTAGTTTTTTCTAAAAAAAATAAAATTTGCCCAATATTTTATTTTTAATTTTAAATTATGGCTTCAAATTTCATTTTTTTAATGTATAAATTTGATTCTTAAGTATAAAAAGATTTATTGTTTTGAATTTTGTAAAAATAGATTTTTATCAATATAAAAAAATTATTCGTATCACGTAAAAGATTGTATTAAAAGGTGGTTAGCTATTATTTGCTATTGTTGTTGACTAATATCTTTGTAAAATTATGTTTATTAAAGGTTATTTTTGCCTACTTTTAATTTGATTATAATTTTTCAAAGAAAATGATTTTTGTTTAAATTAAAGATACATAGAATATATTAAAATAATTTTTTATTCTTATTATCTTAAACATGTCATATAAAAAATTAAAATTTATAAAATTATATATATAAAAAAGAAAAAACAAATTAAATTATAAGTTAAATAATGAATTTATAAAGTGCAATTGAGTAGAGACATACTCATGGAAAGGTGTCAAAAAAGTATCAGTGGTGAGAGAGGAATATGTGTGTGTCTTGGGCCTTGAGGATTGTGAGAACTTATAATGCTCAACAATTCATAGGTTTAGTCAGCCTCAACCCATTTTTATTTTATTTTATTTTATTTAAAAAAATAGATCACCACACTGGGATTAACTTTCATCTTTACATTCTAATCGAAATTTCTTCCCAAATAATCTCTCTATCTTCATAAATTAGTTTATATTTTTTACACTTGAAGTGAGGTCTTTCAAAAACAGCTTCTCTATTTTCATAGAATTAGGCAATATAAATATTTGTGTACAATCTATCATCTCTAAACTTCACTGTTGTAATTATACCGAATATTATTTTTATTATTGAATTAGCTTGTGTTTCTGCATTTTTGCTGAGAAAATAATTTCTCTACCTTTATGAAGAAAGGGTAAAGTTTATATCTATAATTCTATCATTCTTATTCTCTACTTATAGAATTATATTGATTATCTTGTTGTTGCATTGACTTGCATTTACTTTCATTGATTAACGATTCACATGTTATTCCTCGTTAATAAAAATATTGGGTGACTTTGTTTGTTAAAACAAATGAGAAAAATTTATTTAATATTTTTATCTTTGCTAAATTTAAACTTTGAAGCCTCATTTTATTATAAAATTAAAAAGAGGAAATTTAGAGAAGATAGAATTAGTGACAACATAAAATTGAAGGGGCATCACATGAGCATAAAGAACAAAAGAGTCCAATGGTTTTTTTAGCACATCGATAGTAAAGCATTAGGACCACCTTTTCTTCTTTAAAAAAAATTCTAATTGACTAAAGTTTTCTTCGTTTAAGTGGGATCCCATTTTCCATCTACTTCTTCCATTCCAATATAAATAAATCTATGACACCTTTATATATATATTAATTTATTTATTTTAAAATGAACAATTTTTTCAAAGTGTAAAAAATTATTCTCTTTAATAGTTTTTTCTCGTTGACTATTTATTAATAACAATAACATATTTATGATTGAAATAATAACGATAAAATAGTGCGATAATCGAAATATAACAAATTACATATGACAAGAAATGCAATAAATGAGTAGACTTACACCAGACACTAAACCTCACAAAACAATATACTACTCTATTCCTACTATCCTTCTATCTTAATACCCGACTTTCGCTTCATCCTGACTAAAGTCGTTGACTATTTGTCATTTTAAGAAAATTTGATAATAAACAAAAGGGTCATGATAAATTGTTAAGTGCTCATTTATTTTGGAACAAAAGAAGTAGTTACCACAAACATATAATAAAACATACATAGCGATCTATTAGTGATTCACAGAGCTACATACATAACGATCAAGTAAGCACACTTGATAAACTTTGTCTAACATTACATTAAACTACACACACATACTTTAATAGTGATTTACAGATCCACATACTTTCCTAATTTGTCCAGTTTGTCCAGTGAGGACCCCAAGATTTCCTAATTTCACCATTGATGCAGCAAAATCTTTGTAGAAAAGATAAGGGTACAAGCTGTAGGATTTGACAATATCAGCTGTCTGAGAATTTGACATTAGAGCTTGATCAGATTCAAGAAGTCCTGAATTGTTTATAAGGTTTCTATAATATGCATTGTCAAATCTCGTAACGGATTGAATGTCTAGAGGAGTAAGATTGGTGTTGGATTCATCTGTGTTAGGACAAGTGTTTTGCAAATTTGACAACATTGATGGATCAAGATTTGGATCTGGCTTTCCTGAGTTTTGATAGTTGAAAAGTCTCCTCTTGAATGTGAAACATTGAGCAAAACCAATTGTGTGTGCTCCTGTATCACATGTGACAGCGTCATAGAGTCAGGAATTTCGTTAAGGAGAATTCGCAGTGGCCTAAACTAATATTTGCACTATGTAGTATTACCTGAAAGAACTACTACATCCCTAAGATCAAGACCCTTATCAGTAAACTTGGCGACGATTTTGTCAAGAGGGTCAAAGGGTGAAGGTAACTGTTCATTTGCTGCTTTCTCACTTGCAGTTAGTCCATCTCGTCGACCAAGTAAAACAGGCCAAAATGGTCCTCCTGACTGTAAAGGAAGAAACAGAAAATTTATCTGTCTTTGATTTATTTCTAGTCATTGAAATACTTAAGTACTCTTCTGCACGTGAATGTTGCTACTTACCATGAAAACCACTTCTCTAGCTGTAAGAGTTAATATATCCACACAAGAGACAGTTGATGGGCAAGCTTTTTCAAGGTCTGCTTTTATGATATCAATTGTCTCATATCCTCTGGCTGAATTGCGGTTTGGTGCAGCATTCTTCTCACCTTTGAAATCACTCGTGTCATCAAGAAGCACGGATGCATCACAACCCTATCAAACATAAGCATAAACTGATCAAGACTCGATAAAATATTATCTTGTTAGGATCAAGTCAAGCACTTACCATTGTACCAAAAGCTATAGCTAATAGCAAAGACACAACTTTATTTCTTAACCAAGTCCACCATGCAGCGTCATGTTCGATTATGACATCGACTTGGGCTACCTCAACCCCCTCATAGGCCTTGCCATAGGCAAGATGTTGTCATTACAACAACAATAACCCTGAAGGCAGGCAATTAAACATACGTGGAACTCGGATAATGAGTACTACTCGATACCATTATTATTAGGCAAAGGAAGAAGCTAATATTACATTTACAAAACAGTCGTGGAAGTGCAAACGGAGGAGGGATGCAGCTATCCTGGAGTCATTACGTAGAGCTGCCATAACGTTCCAACGAATGATCCTAGGCAAGCTGGGGCATGCTCTATCATAGTAACCATAATCAAGCTGACCAGAAGTCAAGGGAGCCACAATACTGATTAGACAGAAGAAAACAGTAAAGCACGGGAACAAACTACAACTAGCCATAACTTTCAAGTACTATAAAGACTAAGAACAAGTCTGATTCTTGTCAATTGTGTCGTTCTGCATTAGACCAATTTATATACTGAGAAAAACTAAGTTACATTAGTGGACTTAAGAGTGGGAATGCCACTATGTACATGAGAGCTTAATGGACATGTAAGCATTACAATTTTTATACTACAACCAGTATATTTTACTAATGTTCAGTGCTGATGAAGTTATCCACTTTGATTTATTAAATGTTAGACAAAATGCAAGAAAGATATTTAATAGAGTTTTGACATTGCATCCATCCAACCACTGAGAGATGAAAGTGCATGTCAATCGATGCACTTATGATTTCAATGGAACAGTGTATATCCGCAAAATAACAAGAACAGATGAAACTGATTCTTTATCTGATAGTCTAAACAATCTCAACTTACCATATATCTACATCGACTAGGCCATATTAAATCGAGATTTAACTCAGAAAGGGTGTCATGGGCATGTCTTTGTCCAAGCTCTGAATCAGGGTTATTAGAAACTACAGTTAAGTATTCCGTGGCTTGTAATGTCAAGCTTGGATACCTATGACCTAATCAGCCATTATTCAATGTATTGCTACAAAAGTATTTTTGGAAGAAGACAAAGAATTGACGGAAACATAAACTAAGGTATTTGAACATGTGCTGAAAATTTGATTTAATTGAAATAGTTGCAAATAGTGCAGGATACTGTCATTGCCACTCTGATATATTTAGCTTTAAATAGTGGAGTATACTAAATGTGTGGGTGTTATATGCATAAAATAGTATAGACAAAGCGTGCATGCACCACTTTTATTTTATAGCTTAATTCTGAGTGGTACCAAACTCACTTAGCCATTGATGTGAAGTTAGTTCTTCATACCCCAAATAAAAGGCCAAAGATGTCATATTCTATTGGAGTGCCGGTTAAAGGGATTATTAGACTAATGAATCTCAGAACAAAGTTGTCAACATACATATATCCTTCCAATAAAAAAATTAGTTCATAATCATCAATAAAGACAATAAAGTTGAATAGATTTTTTTTTTCCCCAAAGAATATTGAAATAAAGAAGAAAGGTGAAATTTAACCCTAATACACTATAAAGTTAATAACTATTGGAGAAATCAACCGAACCACAATATAGAATTACTAGTGACAAAAAAACTGGCCCATGCAGGTCTCGAACCTGCGCGACCTTCGCGTTATTAGCACGACGCTCTAACCAACTGAGCTAATGGGCCGTTGTTATAATTGGTGCTGCCGAAACTATTCGTTGTAAATTTCCGGAGCCTGCAAACATTTTCCAACTCTTGTACAATCTTAGTAAGAGCAAAGCATAGCTCATAAATAAAGTATCGAAATATCATAAAATATTGAGTTAAGATTTGATATCTCCATGTTTCTCTCATAGTTTTGTAATTTGCATGGTCGGCTTGCCGTTATTATAAAAATATTTTTTCATATTATTATGGGAGGAAGTAACCAAAATCTTTCACAATACTCAGAGTTATAATTCTTTAAGGACATACAAACAATTTATGAGCTCGGAATATTTTTTCTACTTTTCTACCTATCTGATTTACTGCTTTGAATACAAGATCCTAATAATAGTGACTTTATGTTTGTCTATATCATTTATAATCGATAGAGTTTAGATAATACAACCAGTTCTCTTTCTATATAATGATTATCATCTATAATAACATTTCATTTATAGTAACTATGTTTCTTTGGAATCAATTGTTCATGTTAAAATATTCATCATAACAACATTTTAGTTACCATGTTGTGTTTTTCGAAAGTCAATTTGAGTAATTCTCAAAGTTAAATTAGATTTCATTAATTCGATATTTAAAATAAAAATTTGGATATTAAAAAACTAGACAAAAAAGAATACTATAGATTACAATTTTTTTCACACCAATACGATAAAGTTATATTCCAAAATGCTTATTAAAATTCATATAGTTTGGCTTCCAAAAAGAAATTACTACAACTAAAGTAAGACGTGACCTACTTTTAAATGGTTGGATTAGTCGAGCGGATACCCATAAATTTGATCCATTTTTCTTGGTTATGCCATCGACTATATGTATATTGGACTGACGGGAAGCAAAAGAATAGAGAAGGTAGATAAATCTGATAAGAATGCAAACATAAGTAGAATCAAATCTCTGATTGTAAGAGAAAAACAAGTTATAAATAGTCTCAAGCAAGAGCTATAGGACCTATATACTACTATACATTTTTGTTGAATGCTCAAAACACTGCATAAAATTAGAACATAACATTATTTTCTGGACTCTCAAAAAACTCTGAAATCCAAAATCTCTCTTTGGTGTCTAATCAAAAGGGAAAATTGATCGAAGTTCCAATTAGGCAACATGTACTCCTGATATAACAGTAGCTGTAAGTGGCTTCCCTCTTCCCATGGTGAAACCTCTCGTCCCATCGGGCATTCTTGGCCCTTTCGTAACCTGTCTCACTGCTCCATCACCTAGACCTGACCCACTGCTGCTTTGTGGAAGTGCAGCTAGCAAGCCCCGACCACCATGAATCTGAGGACGCATTCTTAATTTACCACGCCCTTTGGTCCATGCTTTCTTGGCTAATCCTACACCCTCTTCAACCTAACATTTCAATAGAACGATTGCTTATATACTGACAGTGCATATAAGTTAAATCCTTAATAACAACAATGACTTTTCTAGCCGTGACATTGCTTACATTATTTCCATCAGAGTCTTCAGAGGGCAGTCCATCTTCGTTATCAAAACATCCATCAAATTCACACTTCCTTATCTTTAGAACAGACTTTGGCTGCAAATTTGATGAAAAGTTTCATAATAAGTAATCCAGGAGGAAATTGGAGAATTATGAGTATATAAGATGAGACAGTAAATTCGACTTACTGAACGTCTGAGGAGCAACCTCACTCTTAGGCCTTTTCTCCAATTCCTTTCATCATTTAACTTCTCAACCTGATCAAATTCAAAACGGAGTTGATTTAAATAAAAAGTAAAGCAAGTAATCTCAACAACTTAAATTAATGTTGAAATGTATCGACATACTGCTCTCTCAGCTGCTTCAGGATTCTCAAACTCAATCAGTGCATGGAGCTTCGGAGTAAAAGTAAAAAGAACCAAAAAAACGAATGAGAATTTCTTCCAAGAGCATCTGACAGAAATTTAGTTTGAGTCAGTCTTTAAATACCTTGCTGCTAATGCCAATGTCTCCTCTAGGACGCGACAAGTTTGGATCCTGGGGATGGCATACGCGGATGGTTTTGACACTTGAATCAGAAATACACGAGTTAGTTCAATTTGCTATAAGAAGAAACATAGTTAATTAGATGAAAAATATCGATAAAGGGGCAACGATATCACCTTCCAGCTACTTTGAATATCTTCTCAATGTTGTGATGGGAGTGATCATCTGGTAAATTCTCAGCAACGACTGTGCGTAGCTAACAGAAGGAAGCACGAAAGCAAAATATTAGCACCATAAAAAATGAACCTAACAAAACTACAGTACAAAGATATATATGTGTACCTGCAAATCCTCTTTGTCCTTTTCAGTAAATGGAATTCTTCTTTTAACCTTCTTGCCATCATTGCTTACAATCTTCATTACAAAGTATAGACAACCTGAGTCGTTTATCGATATTGTTCATAAATTCAAAATAAATGTTTATAAAAGTACCAGTTTTGTAGAGGACAGTAGGGCATGAGCAAGTGTCTGCTGGTTGGTTATGAGGGACTTGATTTTCTTTGTAGCTGAAACTGAGGAAATTGAGACTGCAGAGATAGACATATAATTATAATTTAAACCAGAAGACGTTTAAACAAGAATGTAAAATAACTTTTTCCTTTTTGTACTCACCAAATCCTTCAAGGTCCTTATTCATCTGTCTCAATAAGTTCTCATTTGCCAGTAGGCTCATGTCACTAAGTTGATATTCAACCTATAAATATATTAACCATCAGGTCATCGCGATACAAAATGAAAAGAGTAAAAGCAAACATCATATATGAACAGTAGATATCACACAAAACCTTGTATACAATTGCATTTTTGAGGTATTGTTTGATTTAAATGGACTCTATGCATTATGCTTTACTCCTCTCAAGCATTTTTTTTCCCTTATGCTCACTGATGGAACCAAAAGGACATAACTGAGATACTGGTAGATCCAGGATTTTCATTAAAAGGCTGAAAATATGAAAAGATAAACACACTAACTAAGAAGTTGAAGGCATTTAATATCTACTATATATACAAAAAGATCATTTTAATCATGCGTAACCATTGTAATTTTCCGACAAAGACTGGATTTGGATGTCAAGAATGAGTCATTTTACTGTCAAATTTCTGTAACAACAGAAGAGTGCTGTGGAATAATAAAACGTCTTGCACTCTTAACCAGAGGTTTTAAGTTAAAAAAGTAATGAGAATGGATATAAAAACCCACATTGGACTTTCTAGGCGCGATCAGAGTAGTAGATTCGTAACCCCCAATGCTTTAAACAGGAAAACAAAAACCTCACCAGCCATTTTTTTTCTCTACATGCAATAACCACTATAAGATCAAAACAAGGGCAATGTAACACAAATCAAGAATCAACAACAAAACACCCCGTGAAGTCCCACAAGTGGGGTCTGGAGAGGGTAAAATGTATGCAGACCTTACCACTACTTCATAGAGATAGAGAGACTGTTTTCGAGAAACCCTCATCTCAAAAATCAACAATCAATCTTTTTGACCTGTTTAATGGAAAAAAAAAAAGAAGACAATGACCTGTTTAATGATCTTGTTCTTGACATCTTCAGGAAGGACATCTTTTTGAAGCAAAGCAGAGAAATTTTGATTTGGGACATAAGAAAGAGTGTCTTGATCACCAACATATAACCAATCAGAAGTAGCAATACCCCCAGAAAGATACTGAAAATATGGGTAAAAATAACTTGATATTGGTGTTGTAGTAGTACTAGTACGAGATCTTGGTACAAATTCAGGGGCTTGAACATTGAATTTAAAAGAGGCACTATCCTCCTTATTACTACTACCCAAACTTTTCTTAGCTTCAAAATGTGTTGTTGTAGTTTCTTGAACAACTCTCTCAGGTTGCAATTGTGCCATTTTTATCTGCTGGTATTAGAATCAATTTTCTTGAAGATTTATTAACATCATGAGTAAGGTATTGATATCATAGTGTTATTTTTTTCTCTCTCAGATTGAATGGTGGAGCGATTCTCTCCACAAGTTAACTAACATTTGACCAATTATTTATTCCGATGTTTGCTAACAGCCTCTACTCTTGATCCTTCACCCACTCACTATAACTTTGGTCAAATATAACCAAAAAAGGAAAAAATCTATAGACTTCATCTAGCCCTATAAATTAGTCAAAATTATTTTTATTTGAAAAGGAGGTTGAGTCAAATTTAGGCATGTTAAAACCTGACAAATTAATAAATAAATCATGACCTAACACACAATTCACTTTTGCGACAAATAATGGGTTAACAATATCCAACTTCAAGGCCTTTTTTGTTTAAATTTTTAAAGGAAAAAATGAAAATTATGGTATTTTTCTTAAATTATGTAGCGAATTTATTTTAAATTAACATTATTCTCAATCACCAAATTCATTTTTATATATATACTAGTTCTGATAAACATGAGTTGCACGTAAATGATAAATTTTTTTCAAAATAATGTCAATATACTCATAAGCAAACGATTATAAATTGATGGTAATGAATGCACTAAAATTTCTTGCATTGTCGATGCCAAGATTTTCTATCTATGAGTTATACATAATGCAATACGAAATAGAGTATATGGCTAATGTTATATACTGAAAAAATATATTAAACAAGATACTAATAATACACAAAGCTAATGGATAAATTATTGTTTCTAATACATCCAACGAGACGAACCGTAAGTGTTGGTTGATACACAAAACTCCACGCTTGATATCATTTTACTTACCTCCTCCATTTACAATAATTATTATTACAATTATAGTAGAAATAAAAGTTAATGAAGAGTAAAATAGTCGAATAGTTTTTAATATAAATTTTTGTATTTAACTTTAACCCATTTAAACATGTGCAAGTTGGACTAATAAATTGATTTTGGAAAGGAATAGTGGAAATTTAGGACTCAATTTGATATTCTATGCAAAACGTTCTTTTTGCTTAGATAGAAAAAGTATAAGGCTCTCTTAGAAAGCCCATATGCAAGTCCAACATCATTTCAAGCCCATATGCAGTTTGTTAACCCATTTTCTTCAATTTATTTCAAGTGTTTATTTCACTTTGCTTCGATTGTGATATTATTATTTTGTTATTTTTCATTAGTATAACTATATCACTTTTGTATTTATTTTAATATTATTTTGTATATGTATTGTTAAGTAAGCTCTGGTACCATGATAGAAGGGAAATGTTTTCCCTTGCCCATTCACAATATGCAAAATCAGAATATATACAAAACTAAGCCATATACAAAACTAAGCCTTCAATTAATGCATGAGACTAGCCTAATAAGGAACTAAATATTTACAAGATATATTTATTTCAAAAATAACTATACGATATATTTAACATGTATTATTTAAACTGAAGATTTATTAGAAATAATTTTTTTTCCTTATAAGGTAAGGAAAAATCATCCTCCTTGGATACGCAGATTAAACCTATTATATTATTGTTGTTTGTTTTGCATTACTTTTTCTTGAGACTTATCTTCAAAAAGTGTTTTCAAAATATTGTCGAAATGTCAATTTACTATTGTTGGTACATGGGGGGAACAAGTTAGGACTACATTTTATACTGAACTTTTGACATTTAATAATAAAGCAAATAGGCCAGTTGTATTGGAAAAGATAGAATAAAGTACAATAAATATATAACTTTTCCTTTATGCAAAATAGTTTTCTGGACCTGAAAAAAGCAATAGTATTTTTATTGAAACATATGGAATGTATTTTGCTACTTCGAACAATATGAAGAATATTTCTGTACGAGAAAAAATATCTAGATGTTTTCACTCTTATTTGTTTGTCAAATATCCATCTTCTTTTAAAAAAAAAAAAATTAAGATGAGGGTATTTCTGCTTATGGATTTTGAGTTGAGGGTTTAGAAAACAGTTTCTCTATCTCTATGAGGTAGTAGTAAGGTCTGCATACAATATACCCTCCCCAGACCCCACTTGTGAGATTTCACTGGGTATGTTGTTATTAAGATTGACCATTACAAAATAAAAAAAAACAATGGCTATTTTACTCTCAGTTTACAGAATAACTTATCCTCACGACATTCATAAAGGTGTTAAAATATTGAATATGTTAATTATTTTCTTCATATAATGTTTAATCGAAATATTCACATTGCGTAGCTAATTTTTTTTGGTTAAATAAGTATTTTGACAATGAATAGATAGTGAAGTTGATGTAAGATGCCAGTTTGTTTGCACCTAATTTAAATCTAACGTTTTATAATATGAATTAAATAATAAAGTGATAAGGCTACATAAAAGGATATTCTTAACAATTCTGGAAGTACGATAACGACTTGTCCGGTGGATAAAGGTCAAGAATAATGAAGAGCCAGGAATAATACCAAAATCTATTTTGCCCATTTCTTCCTGGAAGAGTTGTTTATTCTATTTTTTTCTGAAAATAAAAAATTATTCCACCAAATCTTATTTTGAGTCGGTAAGTATTTCTATACCGTTAATTTAGAAATATCATATTCAAGTTATATGAATAAAATTATCTTTTATCAAAAAGTGTTTTACTTTTAAATATTAAATTAATTAAATCCAAAATAAATATCAGGCATTAAAATATCATAGTAAAATTATTAAAGGGCAAAAGAAATTTGACAAGTTGAAGAGTAAATTTTTACATTTAATATCCAACGAGGTTGGATGAGTGTTATCCTAGGTTTACCCCTTGATCAATTTATAAACTTTGGATAAATTAATGATCCAAAATGTGTCAGACACAATCACGTGTTGATAATAAAATTCATACTTGAGGGTAGATATGTGAAAAATTTGTGGGACTCCATCCTAAATCTTAACTTAAGCATTTGTATTATATTGTCTTAAAAGAGTCATCTTGATTATTTCACAAATTCATAGAATGTGCATGAATAAATAAATCTCCATGTCATCCTAGTACGACAGTAAATTTGTATTTATATTATTTATCAATAAAATTATCTTTGTTCATAAACGAAGATTATCTTACTACATGAATAAGGATTTACACATCTAATTCATTGTGAAAATTCATACATATGTTTTCTTGATATTTTTGAAGAAAAGTAAAATTGATATATACCTGATAATCGAAACTACATAAATATGATTGTAAATCACAATAATTATTTAACTTAAATAAATCATAGTTATAAGAGTGCCAGCTCTTTTTTGTTTCTATTAGAGTAGAAGAGGATTAAATTTTGTTTTTGAGGAATTTTTGCATATAGCCACTCAAAAGTATCTCAATTATGCTTCATAGCTATAATTTGGATAATTACATTTCGTAACTATAGTTATAACAATATTTGTATAATTCGCATAATATTTGTATAATTCGCTATACAATTCCCAAATTTTGTATATCGTTTGCATATTTTGCTATACAATTCGTGCACAACGTTTGTATGATTTGCTATACAATTTACAATTTGTATATTCCGCTACACAATTTGATTCACGCGCAATTTTTGTATAATCATACACAACATTTGTATAAGTCGTGCGAATTATACAAAACTCAAATTATAATTCAACTAAATATTTATCCCGAACTGTAATTAATTCAAACTATAAATATATTAGCTAATTAACTAATATTTATTTATTTATCCACTTAATTTTTTCTTTTTTCACTCATATCTTTCACCAAATAGAGGTAAATAAGAGATCAATGTGGGCTCACTAACCAAATCTTGTAGTACATAAGATTCTTCTCTATTATTTTGCTGGTGAAAGAGATTTTTTTGTTCACACCCTTTGGATATCAGTTTTGGAATTCTTTTTAGTTTTCAAAACTTTTTATTTTATATAAAATATTGAGTTAAGATAAGCTTTAATTAAAAAAATTCCATCATTGAATATTTCTTTGAAATTAAACAACAATTACTATTAATTCTTTTCTCAACTAAAATAATTTAAAGAGCTCATTTTAACCATTGCTTCAATTTTTGAAACAATTATTTTGATTTAAAGTGAGAGTTAATTTAGAATGAAGGGAGTAATAAACATATAATACTAGCCTTCACTTATTTTTATTAGTCATTATTTCACTTATCGAGGTCAAACTATATAAACTTTGACTAATATTTTAAGATATATTTTTTCATCATACTAATAAGAGAAAAATTGCAACTTATAAAATTTTTCATATAGTTTTTAACCATTTAAATTTTATATTTCAAATATTAAATTTAGCTACTTCAATTTATCTTTAAAGTTTAATCAAGTTTGAAATAGTGACAAGAAAAAGTGAACAGATGGAATATTTCTTAAATTCTTTCTTTATTCTCAAGTGGAATAAGTGAGAGAACTAATTTCTCATCCTCCCCAATTTTTTTTGTTCATACAACATCCATTAAATTTCATGTGATTGCTGTGACTCAAAGGAAGGAATACTTTTTAGGGAAGAGAAATTTGTTCTTTTGGGACACCCCACAATGAATAGAAGCAAAGATCCTTCAATTTAAATCCATCTATTAATTTGGACTATTCTTTCTTTGCCTTTATATGTGTGTATAGATTCTCCTCTTCTTCTTTTTTCTACACCAATTTGCTTTTTGTTTATCATCTTTCTCATTGTCCTTTTTTTCTTTTTTGGTTGCATGATGAATTGAATAAAGAAAAAAAAATTGTAGATCCCTTTCTTGATGTCTACAAGTGTCATGAAAGAGCAAAAGTGGTCCATATATTTATTTATATAATATAAAAAGAATTAGAGCATAAGGAACCTACTACCTAATGCTTGTAATAAATGAGAAAATAGACAGCATGTTTATTAATTGAAGATATATTAATAATAGGAGTATCTTTCAGAGGATAAGAACAAATCTTGCCTTGTCTATTTTACTTCACAAGATATCTGATGATTCTGCAAGAACATGAACCTAGATATTTATTTAATATATAATTAAAGGTTAGATATAATTGGAAAGATCATTAACAGGTCATACCTGCAACACAAATCAATTCTTGATCCACATAAACAGCCCCCTTAATTCATGCTTGCCAAATGAATTTCAATTTAAATTATTCTGCTCCTACTTCTAAAATCAATTCTTTTTGGAATCATTTTCTGCTTATGAATTTTTGTGACGAGGAAACACCCTCTTCAAACCCCACTTGTTGTTGTTTGTTCTAGAATTGAGTAACATATCTGAGTCACAGACTAAAATACATCAATAGGGTAGAAATGTAATTTCAAGCTTTTGAAAATATGGACCAAGACTTTGTCTTGTGGAAGACAAAAGCTATTGTTTGGTGATTTTGGTCTTGCCTAATCTTAGAAGGCATCTCTGTTCCACTTTCTTAAAAGAAAAAAAAAAGAAAATTCCACATATTTCTTTGGATCAAAGAAATGTGCTCACAAAGATAATATAGTATATGTTAGAAGTCTTTGGAGAAGAATAAGTCAACTAAACCTGATATCATTAAAGCATAAAGACATTCAAGTGCAAATAGCTACTTACAAAAAGCACAAGAATTCTCAACAGTAACTTAGAATAAGTAATAATAGTAGTGATATATTTGATCTCAGAGAGGCACTGCTCTTTCACTTCTCAAGTGTTGGACTTAAATTCAAGTTCCTTAGACTGAAACAACAAATAACTAGAACATGCTTCAAAATACACAGACAAAAAAAAAGATCTAATCCTGCAAAATTTCACATCTCTCTCAAGATTTATATATAAGTATATAAGGTATCGATTTATGGTAATTAATTCCTCCAATGTATAATCTTATCTGCAAAATTCATGGTGGAGATCTATACATCAATCTTTCCAGAGGCATGAACATGATTTTTCCAGCTGTGATTCTCAGATTTTACATCATCTTCTTCTTCCATGCTATCACCCACGGTCGTAGAAGTACCTCCGCAACTCCCACCCAAGTGTAAAGGACCCTGAGGGGAACCAGATTGAGAACTGCTCTGCTTTGAGGACTCTCCATATTGGCCTTGGGACATCCATAAATTTCCTAGAGACACACCAGACTGATTGGCTGGTTGGGTCTGTGAATTCGGAATTCTTCGTGTATGAAGCCTGTATTTCTGAAATCATATAAAAGTAGTTATTAATATGGTCAATTCATTGGATAATGGTACTTCACAAGATAGTATGAGTTCAAACTCACCTGCAAATGACTCTTTACTTCATCATTGGTTAGGCCATCTACTTGCATGAGCTCTCTAATCTGCTTAGGAGTTGCAACTGTAAAGAAGACAGAAAATAAAGTGAGCAAGAGTTGAAAATTCGACAGAGCAATCAAGCTGGAAATGTTTAATGCAAAGTTGTTTCAAGATTCTGTCAGCTATTGAGAAATCATGTTATATACATATTTTAACTAGATAGCAAAGATGTGGATTTCCTAATTTCTGTATATCATGCATTCATGATAATGTACACAGTGCTCCAATGATCCATATAATAATCAAGAGTTAAATTCTCCCAATTCATCAACCACCAAATCTAAGCCAAACACCATGAACTTGTATGCTCAAAAAAGTAAAACCATAAGGAAACAAAAGAGTCAGATTGTCCCAATTTTTTCCTTCACTTGAAGAATAGCATAAAGTTCTAACCTTGCGAACCCCCAAGTTGTTGAAGTGCATCAACAAATCGCCTATGCAATTCCGGTGACCAGCATCGTCTTTGCTTTCTAGCAGACTGCTGCTGAGACAGTGATCCAGTCCTTATATTTGATTGGCAACCTGCTACACTAGATAATCCGCCTCTGCTACCATAATGTTTCGAATTCACAGCACTAGTTACAGTATCCTCCCTCAGTTTCGTAATTCCAGGAGTATGAAGTGATAATCCTGGTAGTTCATCTTTATCCTTTCTAACCGCTGTCACTGAGAAACCCGAAAACCCCTTGAAAGGTACTGAAAATGCCTTTCCCATATTCATAATTTTACAAGATTGGAATGGATCTTCAGTTACTGAACTATTTCCTCCTTCGGGGGATCTCTGGTTATCCTAATAAGGAGTTAAAAGCAAAAGTTGATCAGTAAAGATGAATACGAAACAATCTAAGAATTCCATGGTCTATAATAAGAAAATCAAGTCAATTATGTTCTCACCACTTTTAATTCTGATTTAGATGGTAGTTTACTAGTCGGTTCATCGGTATTTTGGCAGTGAGATTCACTGTTCCAGAGCTGCACAGAGCTCATCCAACTCATCTTTTCTCTACTATCCTTATCTTTAGTGATTTCAGCTTTAGTGTCTTCATGAGAACTCTTCTTCAGTGGAATGAATTCTTCTAATACTGGTTCTGTTCTTGATTTTCTGTATTGCATTGACTCTTCTCTCAGAGCTACGATAGCTGCAATAACAACCAAAAACATGGGAAAATAATCAACATCCTCAATCTTTCCATTGAGTATACTTCACAAAAACAAACAAGAACATATCATAGAATTAAAAACACAAGAACAATCTTCAGACACAACAACAACAACATACCCAGCGTGGAGTCTAGGAAGGGTAAAGTATACTCAAACCTTACCACTTTCCTATCCAAACTCAGCTCAAGGAGAAAACAGTCCAAACATGACCCATTAAAAATTACTCACGTAATCAAAACCCAAAAGCATCAGAACTTGATTAACACAGCAAATATCGTCTAATTGACGAAAACGTAAAGAAAAGAAGAAACTAACCGTCTTTAACAAGAAGGATGGAAAGAGGAAGCTCTCTTTTGAAGGCATCGATTTTCCTCATCTCATCTTCAAGTCTGGTTGTATAATCATCAATCTGAGATAGTTTATCAGGTACGTTAGGGATCAAAGAGAGTTGTTGTAGAAAATCAGTAATGGATTTGGGAATGAAACTTGGTCTGCAATCTAAGCTCAATTCTGCTGGGATCGAACCCATTTTCCCCAGATCTTCCACTATCTCAGATTAGATCTTTACACAAAAACACAAAAAAATTGAATCTTTTGCTTCACTTGTTCTCAGAATCGATAAAAATGGAACCCCAAATATGCAAAATAAGAAATTAATCTATATATATATATATATATATATAAAGAAAGCAAGGAACTGTGGAGAAAAAATGGGGTGGGTGGGTGG
>JAABOM020000001.1:36903387-36914763 GCA_011800125.2 Solanum clarkiae | reverse complement strand
ATATTTCATGTATTTTATTAAAATTATATATTTTAAATATTAAAAATAACTTAGACATATAAATTAACTTATATAATGAATTTATATTGAAGATGAATTAAAATAAATTAATTCTAATTTAATCTAATTTATAAACAATATTTAGAGTAATAATTAATATTTTATAATGTGTAACAGGGGTATTTCAGACATTTTGATTAAAAAAATATTTAACAGCACTTTGGTACCAAACACATTAACAACTTTTTTTTAGCTTAATCATTTTTATCCAAACACGTAACTGCTTATTTTTAAAATAAGTTTCAGCACTTTAAAAAGTGTTTTTAAAGAACTTTTTAAATCTAATCCAAACGGACTCTAAATTTTAACATTTTTTTCAATCTTAAATAAATAAATAAAAATTCTAAATTATAAATCATTTTTTCTAGAACTCTCCTCTCTTTCAACTGATTTTTCAGCTATTTTATAATTTTTAGGACTATAGTTAAAACGGAAGTATTTACATCAATTATACTAATTGCAAAGTCAAATTTATAATTTTGAACCTATAGTAATTATTGGTCGTACGACAATAAAATCATGGAGCAAAAATATTCAAATTGCTTCATTATGTGCTAATAATAATAAATCCAAATCTCAACGTTGTTTATTTTCCTTCCAATAAAAACAAAGGAAAATAATCAAATGATTCTTTGATTAATGATCGACCATTTCGTTACATAAAGAATGATCAATTTGAGCAGGCTGTAAGAATTGAAATGTCACAATATTTTTTTGACACATGTAAAAGTGATGAAAAATAAAGGGCAAGCCAATATGAATGTTCTATCATGTTCCATCAATACTCTAAAGGGGTTATACGATATATACGGTGTGGAAGTGGCGACGATATCGATCGTGATCTTGATACGGAGCTGGAACTGCTAACTAGGATGAATGGGCTAACTGCGGATATGATACTGAAAATAGACCGATTTTATATCACCCTTTAATTCGAATTAGCAAAAGCAATGTCTCCTTGCATAATATGGATTCCAAATATTCATGATCTAGATGTGAATGAGTCGAATGACTTATCCCTCCTGTTCCAGCTGAAATACTTGGAATAATTCTACCACTTCTACTAGGAGTAGCCTTTTTAGTGCTAGCTGAACGTGAAGTAATGGCTTTTGTACAACGTCGAAAGGGTCCTGATATGGTGGGATCGTTTGGATTGTTACAACCTCTAGCAGATGATTTGAAATTGATTCTAAAAGAACCTATTTCACCAAGTGGTGCTAATTTCTCCCTTTTTAGAATGGCTCCAGTGACAGCCAATTAGTACAGTAGGTTATTGGATAGACTCAATATTACCATTTCATTTGCTAATCAAGCAACTTTCTTAAAGGTGCGCTATTCTAAAAAAAATACTTATTTTAAATTAGAAAAAGTATTTTATTGAGTCGTCCCCATCTTTTATAAAGTCTCGTAAAATTTATTATTTAAATAAAAATTGTCAACTTATCATAAAATATATTACTTTAAATGTTATTATTGAATATTTTAATATATAATAGTGATATTTTTATTGTGTATATTGAAACAAATTGCCTTAAAAATTGATTTGCTAAAGCTCAAACTAATATTTCCTCATAAAGAATATTAAATATGAATATTAAAGTTTCTGGACATTGAGGAAGCCAAGACATTAGATAACAATCTTTTGAACAATTTATTTATCTTAACAAGATAAAAATATACCAGAACTTATTATATATTTCTCTCACAACTTATACTTCAACTAGTGGCAAACATTCTGCGTCGCACGATCCAATATATATGTCTCTTTTTTTAATTATGCATCCAGATAGAATTTGGATAGTCAATAATTTTAATATAATTTTATAATTATTTAATTTATATTATTTTTACATAATTTTCAAATAATATATATTATTCCTTTTGTCCGAATTTATGTAGCCTTAATAGAATTTTAAAAATCAATCAAACTTTTTATATGTCTTTTAAATATTTAAAATTATCAATTATTGCGATTTACAATACTTTTTATATAATTTTAAATGATATGTATTACTTCCCCTGTCTCAATTTATGCGGCATTAATAGAATTTCGAAAGTCAATTGAAGTTTTTATATATTTTTAAATATTTTAAGTTGTTAATTATTGAGATTTAATATTTTTTGCTTTGTTTTCAAATACATATTACTTTCTATGTCCCATTTAATGTGACATTGATAAAATTTTTAGACCTAATCAATTTTTTTACATGTCTTGTAAAATTAATTTTTAAGATTTACAGTATTTTCTATGTTGTTTTCAAATAGATGATAAATTTTTTGTCCTATTCTATGTGGTACCGATAAAATTTTAAGATTCAATCAATTTTTTATATGTCCTTTGAGTATTTTAGTAGTTAATTATCGTAGTGTCCCTGAATTTCTTTTTGCAGTTTTTTAATATATAAAAAAAATACAAACAAATTAAAATGGAAGAATAAAAAAAAGTATATACATATACCCTCAAGTTGTTCTGGCAGACATGTCAATCTACTCCAAAAAAATCATAAAATTTATCAAATCGTCCATGAATTTTTTATGCAAATTCTATTTTTTTAAAAAAAAAAAGATAAACAAATTAAAATAAAATAATGACTGAAAATTATGAATATACCCTACCATTTTATGTGGCACTGGCAACTTTTAATTTTTTTTTTGGTTAGAAATATTTTATTTTAAGTTCAATTGCACTTTTTTGTTTAAAATATTTTAAAATTGTTTTTTTTTGGTTAGAAATATTTTATTTTAAGTTCAATTGCACTTTTTTGTTTAAAATATTTTAAAATTGTCGTGAGAGTAGAACACAAGACCTCTAGCATATTATATGAAAAGGCTTTAACCATTCAGCCAAAATATTAGTATTATTTTTTGCAAAACGATAAAAAAAAATCATGATATAGGTAACTGATGTCTCTTCTTAAATAAGAAAATATATAATATAGTATCGCACAAAACAATTATTACCTTATTAAGTCTTCTCTTCTATCATTTGAAAAGCCTTATTGAACACTCAAAAATGCGATAACTCATGAAATTTATATTAGATGACATCACCTCTCCAATTATAAAGTTGACTAATAAGTTATATAAGATAAAATTGTCAGAAAAATTAAATTTATTTTAATATATTTTTGCAAAATATTTAATCATCTTCAATCTTCATGATCATTATGTGATCATATTTTGATATGTTTATCCGCTCAAGTAATTCACTTTATAATAACTTTGTTTTTTAAAAATATATACCTACAACATCTTTTAATATTCAACAAATTAAAAGAGTGATTTTTTAAAAATCATTTTTAATGATAATTAAGTTAATGATAAATAGACGAGGAATTTTATTTTTAATGTATGTGGTTTTTTTTTTCTATTGTTGCTAATTGAAATAATATCTGATGCTCAAGATTTTGTACTAATCTATCACATAAATTTATATTTCGAGCATCTAATTTTTAATTATTTTTATCACTTCTAAAAATATATCAAAAGTGATAAAATTTGCATGATTATTAACTTTTTTTTTTGTCGTGTTGAACACTTGTTGAAGAATGAAAAAATTAGATCCAAAATTCTAGCGTTTAGATGTGAAGATTTGGTCATGGATCACTTCAATTATTTCATTGGTATTACAAAAATTATTGACATTCAGTGGCGATACTAATGAAAGTGAGAATGCACTTTCTTCGATCTTTATATTTTAATTAGTTAGTTCATCAAAATAAAATTTTACCCACTACTCTTAGTAATTTATAATTAGACAAAGATATTTAAAACACTCGTAAACTTAGTATGAACTATTAGTTTCATTTGATGAAATTATAATAGCGTTAAAAATGTTCTTGTATTTTGATTATCTAAACTTAAATACACCATTGATTTTGTAACAAGAGTGAAATACACTCCTCAATTTTTGTCAAGTTAAGGGGTGTTTTTAACACTGCTTGTGATAGTTCGGAGTGTATTTTGGTTTAGTTAGTCAAGTAAAGCGGTGTTTCTAAGACTGTCAATAGTTTGAAAAGTGAAACTAATAATTTGCATCAACTTCAAAGATGTTTTTAATAGTTTTCTCACTATGATTATTGTAGCTATATCATAAATGTACATTAATTATATTTATATTTTTTAGGAGATAATTAAGTTTATACTATTTATCAAACTATATTTATGATTGCATAAAAGATAAAAATAAAATTGTGAATTATATTGTATCATTAATTATTTTTCTTAATACGTGTGTATTTCGAATCACAAATTTAATTAATATAGAGTAGAAAGACTATATGGTATTCCATCAATTTAATAAAGAAAATCCTACTTTTTTTTTTTATCTATTTCAAAAAGAAAAGTCTATCTTTTTAAGTAAAACTTTAATTTCAACTTGATATATTTAAGGTCACAAAATTAAAGAATATTTTAATATATTTGATATGATTTTACTGTAGAACTATTAGAAAATTGAAAAATATTCTTTATTATCTTAAATTTCGTATCAAATCAAATTATGTTATTCTTTTCGACGGGAGAGTAATTTTGAGTAGTGTGCGTGATAGTGTGACCCACATAACCAATACATCCATAGATGACTGCCCCCCATATTGCCTAAACTATCAACCAATCAAATCCAGAGATCATGCTCGAAATTGTTGTAAATTCTGCAAGTGACACCAAATCCTATACCAACACTTGGAGCTTTCTCACGCTCTCTGTAAAAACCTTATCCACTCTCGCCCACAGGGGTATTTTTGTCATTCTAACTCTACTGAACCCAATAAACAAGGGTACTTTTGTCATTAATTATTTTCCTCCGGTTCTTGCATTATAGTTGGACTATTATTTTAGTTTCACGTCCCATGTGCCTTGGGAAAGTACTCGTTATCGTTTTCTCATACCAGCAGGACATTAGTCAAGAGAAAAACAGTCCCATCACATAGGTTGATATTTATAAAAATAATTTATTCTTAAAAATATTTGTATTAAAGACAAATATTATTATGAATGTGTAAAATTATGAATTTGAATTAATCGAAAAAATAGATAATGTTTTGACTATTTTACCCGAAAAAGAGTAAAGCAATAAAAAAATGATGTGTGCGTGTGCTGTGGAAACCCAAAGAAGAAGTAGCTGAAGAAAGTAATAAAGAAAGAAGAAAAGCAGCTCACTTCACGAGCTCCTCTGAGTCTGAGCATACAAAAAAAGATTTTTCTATATAAATATATGTTGATGAAGAACACGTCTGCTCAATCAAAACCCTAACACAAGTGCTATCTTTAAGTTGCTGCAAGGAAGAGACAGAGAGAGAAAAAGAGGGTAAGTACAGATTTCACGGGATTGAACTCATCATCACTTGTTATTTTTGTTGTTGTTGCCGTCCCTGTCTTCAACTACCAACTATACTCAATCATGTGATTCATCTTCCTCCACGTAACATTTCTGATTCAATTATTTTTCCTTGTTGAGATTAGGTTTTCCTTTTCTTTGTTTAATTCTGATGATTTTATCTTCTTTGCCTTTTAGGTGAGTTGTAATAATGCCAGAGGTATCTTGTTCAAGTTAAAAAGAGAGGTTGTGTCAAAGTATGGATCGGACGGCAGTCGCAGTAGGACCAGGTATGGACGTACCAATCATGCACGATAGTGATAGATATGAACTTGTAAGGGATATTGGTGCTGGAAATTTTGGTGTTGCAAGGCTTATGAGGGATAGGCAGACTAATGAACTTGTTGCTGTTAAGTACATCGAGAGAGGTGAGAAGGTTAGTGTGAAACTCTGCTCGTTTTAGCTACAATATTTATGTTTGCTTTATCAAGGTAGCTGCTAAATCTGTAAATTTATGGAAATGTTTTGCAATTTAGTTTTGCTTTTTAGTGCTTTCAAGTTAAATGATTTCATAGGTGTTTCCCTCTCTCTGCCCACAAAGAGGGATTTGCATCGAGCATCTTTGTTTAAAGTTTATTTTTTCAGATTTGAGAGTTCATATGGGAGTTAGACGATGGGTGACTGTGAGATCTAGAAACACCTACCTCTCTTTCCGCCCTAGGTTTAAAGAAGGTCATTCTCCACTTGTCGGTCTAACAGTTAAACTGATTGATTTCATTGATTTATCGATATTGGGCTAACAGTTGTTTAATTTTTTTATTTGGATTACCGGTTTGATTTCCAGTTTTACGATTTTGGTTAATGGTTAAATCAATAACCAATAAGATTTTATTAATACTATTTTACTCCTAATTATATGAAAGTGACTTTAACATGTTATTAATCCTATTTCTTAAAGTTCAGTATTACTTTCGGCTAGTAAAGGGCTGCAAAATCGGAAGAAGTAGACATATGAACTAATTGAAGGGGGTTCGACATCTATATATGCATAAAAAATTATTTTAACCATATATATTTTTTGTCGAAGGGGTTCATACACAAATTAGCCTCTTTGTCGCGATATCTTCTCTCTTCTCAACACAAACGAGTATTACCTTCTCTCTTATCAATTTTAGATTTGATTGTGACAATGACAAACAATTAATGTTGTTTCCGCTTATTGCATGAATTTGCAGAAAGACTTTGAACAATTCGGTCTTAAAAGAAAAATGATCACTTAATATAGAAGTTTGTGTTGCACTTCCATTGTTACTACTATTTCAATTTTACGAATATCATGTATATATATATATATGATCATGTGGGTATTTTCTTATCGTGAAAATCGAATCGTGAAGGATCAAAAACAGATTAACTAAAAATCGATCATAAATATCTTGTTGATTTGGTTATCGCTTTAGTGTGTTTCACAAACCAAAGAGCCTATAACTCAAACCGATAATACATAAAATCAAACTGAACCATGCCCAACCCTCACTTCTTCACCACTTACCTTTACCTTTTCATCTAGTCATTTATTGACATGTGCTGTCAATGCATTGCAGATTGATGAAAATGTTAAGAGAGAAATCATCAACCATAGATCATTGAGGCACCCTAACATAGTCAGATTCAAAGAGGTATTACGTTCATCCAAGATTCTGTTTATGATAACTTAGGTCTTGATGATTTATACTTATAGTTTATCATGGGAAATTTGGTTTCAGGTCATATTGACACCAACTCATTTGGCTATTGTGATGGAATTTGCATCTGGAGGAGAGCTGTTTGAGCGCATATGCAATGCTGGTCGTTTCAGCGAGGATGAGGTAAATATTTTAAAAATAACTTTGGTAGTCACTTTGTCTGAATATATTAATGTGCTATTATCTGTAAATTTCAGGCACGGTTTTTCTTCCAACAACTCATATCAGGGGTCAGCTATTGTCATGCTATGGTACTTCCACTGTTCTCTGCTTTCAATTGGAATTGAAAATCTATTGAGTTTGTGAAATTTTAATTATTTGCTTCAATTGGTTCTTTTTATGAAGCAAGTGTGCCACAGAGACTTGAAATTAGAGAATACATTACTGGATGGAAGCCCTGCACCAAGACTAAAAATTTGTGATTTTGGATATTCTAAGGTATTGTTGCCTTCACTCTACTATTTTCTGGGGCAATTGTGCTACAAGGCAATTTCATACCTCCTCCACAAAAGAAAGAAAACAAATTAAAAAGTATTAGAGTAAACTGGTCCAAGTAGAGCCTAATGGACGGTGAGGATTTATACGTCAATCTAACTTCTTTGGGATTGAGGCATTGTTGTGTTGAATATATGCTGTTATACCTCAATCCTATGAAGTGTTTGCTTCTTTCTTCTCTCCTCCCTTCTCCTCTATTCATATGTCCTTCATGTCTTAATTATCGTCATTTTGACTGTTGTTGTATGCAGTCCTCAGTGCTGCATTCACAACCTAAGTCAACTGTTGGTACACCTGCATATATTGCTCCAGAAGTGTTGTTGAAGAAAGAATATGACGGGAAGGTATATCTTTTTTCGTTGTATTCTTAGTCAGAGCAGATGGTTTCTTGTGTTATAATTTGGTCAAGTGGTGTGGTTGATGGATTTAAGTACTCCTAATGTCATCTTCCTGAAAGAAAATTCTTATTGCATATTTTTGCTTACACTTCTTAATAAAGATTATTAATAGGTATCACTGTGATCACTGCTATGGAAGTTTGATGAATAGGAATGGCAATGGGATGGCGACCAATCTCACCCCTTCTCTTGCTTTGTTATCTTTAACCAATGACCAGTTTTAATCTGGTACTGATTTCTCTACATATAGGTTGGATGCACACCATGAGTAGAGTGTGGCACAGCATGGACCCAAGCTAGGCTGTTTGAATGATTTTTAGTGCTGCCATATTTTGAGACCTTACGGGCAAATAATCTGTTGGAAAAATAGTTTTTTGTCTAACTTTAACTAGCTTGCAGTTGGAAAATACTAATCTGAAAATCCTACTTTAACTAACTTGCAACTCAGAAGTATGTTTTGAATGTTCATTATGTTTACTTTTTCCCCTATTCAATTTTTTTGCTCAAGTTTAACCAAAGCATGCATTTTGCAATGACATCAGACTAAACATTACATTGTCATTGAAAAATAGAATTGTTTGCAAATGTAAAAAGGATTCTACTAGTCCAGCGAAAATGTTCAAGTTTCAGCAGTCCTTGATAATTTAAGCAGAAAATACACAGTTTCTTGTTAAAGTTCATGCCGACCTATTAAACCCCTATTGGCTCTTACCGTATTTACTTACAGCGCTATAACCTTAATTAGAACACTTTAGATGTTTACTAATTTCAATCATTTTTTATCAATAAGATGTTTGCTGAATTTGATCGTGATCTGATATATTCCAAATTTTTTGTGTTGATCTACTTAAGAAAACAAAGAATTCTTGATGTTTCTTTTTCACCTGAAATGTTGTCGGGATAATTTCTTTTTGATGTTGTTCTCCTTATTTCTAAACAGGAAAATATTGGAGAGAGATACAGTTTGTCAATCTGAGGAGGCTAACTTAATGTTATTTTTTTGGATCAAGTAAATGATATAGTTGACCATAAGACCCTAATCTGCAAAATCAACATTTCAATACTGAAAATTAAGGGACTTGAAATAGTTAAGTGAAGTAATTTCAATCTTCAAATATGTGGTCAAACTTTTTTCCACTTTGAACAGTGCCGTAGTCATTTTGCTTGTACTGATGTTTGTAACAATTTAACCATGCTTAAGAAAAATTTTGGAGCAGTATTTATAAGTAGTAAAAAAAATTTTCCATCTTGTTATGGTTTTGATGATTTAACCTTTCCTTTTTTGAAATCTATCTTACTCTCTTATCTTTCTTGATGATCTTGTTAATTTGTTTTTCTTCATTTTCTCAAATTATTGCAGATTGCAGATGTCTGGTCTTGTGGAGTGACTTTATATGTCATGCTGGTGGGAGCATACCCTTTTGAAGACCCAGAGGAGCCTAAAAATTTTCGGAAGACTATACAGGTAACTTCTTATGCATATTGTTACTGCAAAATCCTCAATCTGTCTTATTTGACTCAAATTGTTTCCTGTTATGCAGCGAATCTTGAACGTACAGTATTCGATTCCTGATTATGTACATATCTCTCCAGAATGTCGTCATCTAATATCAAGGATTTTTGTTGCTGATCCTGCAAAGGTAATCTTTTCCACAAATAATTTCAATGTCCTTTATTCAGATTTTCTTTGGTCACCTTCTGTCTCAATATAATTTGAGGTCTTTATAGTAATTGTCAGTTGTGATGTTGTATCACTTTGGTGCATTGCTCGTAATTATTTGGACTTTGATCCTGTCTTGGTCAGAATATTCTTATACTCGAGTCTTTCTGGAGTTTCTTCCTTTTGCCTGATTGTCTTTACTTTTTGCCAATTCTCTTCGTTGTGTTTCCTTTGTTTGTTGAGTTGCCTGAGCCCTGATGAATGAGATAGTATTTACTTGTGATATTTTGATGTTCAGTTTTATCTTTCTTTCCAATTAATATGTAGTAATGTTTGATCTTTTCATGCTATAATTTTGTATTGCAACAGAGGATATCGATCCCTGAGATCAAGAACCATGAGTGGTTCTTAAGAAACCTTCCTGCAGATCTCATGGATAATAATACAAACAACCAGTTTGAGGAGCCAGATCAACGTATGCAGAGCATTGATGAAATCATGCAGATAATAACTGAGGCCACCATTCCCGCTGCTGGGACCAACAACCTTAATCATTATCTCAATGGAAGCTTGGACGTTGACGAATACATGGAAGAAGATTTGGAGAGTGATCCTGACCTTGATATTGATAGCAGCGGAGAGATTGTCTATGCAATGTAAAATTATGTGTGGATGTCTAAATTAACGGATCAAACATGATCCGTTTGAGTCCCACAGTTCGTAATCAGCTGGTCCATCTTTAGGTATTCACTGTTTGTATATGAAATGCAAGTTTGCAGCAATTCAGGCTCTCCTCTCTTTGTTTTCTTTAGTGACTCTTGCTGTTATGTATTGCTTGATTTCACTTCTTAAATGTGTGTTCTCGCAAAAACTACTATGTAACGTTATTATTATTTCACAGTAATGCTTAATATGTAGCTGTAAATTTTCTCCTTTTACAAAATGTAAAATAGTTTTTATTCAAATCCTGCATGCGTTTGACACTGTTGTATGAATTGTTCTTTTCTAATCCTGAATATTGTTTTCAAAGGACACTTTGCTTACTAAAAGAATTTACTCTCCTGTTTTAAAAAGTGTGACCTCCTTTCGTTTTTAGTTCGTTTGAAAAGGAATGAACCCCTTTCTATTTTTAATAACATTTTAACTTCAACTTTTTATATGGTTTTAAGATCACAAGATTAAACGACATTTTGATACAACCAAATCAACCTTTTTCAAAGAAAGTTCTAACAAAGCTCATCCATCTCTTTAATTTTTTTAAAGAAGGCAAAGTGAATTCTGTAGCCTTACAAAATATGGAAATGATAAATATGGGAGAATCTGGTTTTTCCATACAAAGAAACAGTAAATTTCTAAACAAAAACTATATAATTTTAATCCTATTCCTAATCAACTTAGGAAACAACTATAATTAACAAATCCTAATCAACGTAGGAAACATGCATGTTAGTCTATATAAATGCACTATCAACCCATTACTTAATTCACGTCTTCTTACAGTTCTGCATTACAAACCTAATCTTTTACTAATTTGTTTCTTCTGCTTCGATGGCTTCCCATTGCAGCAGCCGCTTTTTGTTGCTCTTGTTTTTACTCTCTTACTCTCTCCCTGCTTTCTCTCTCGCCAAACAAACTGCACTATTTCATCCTTTTGATTCCATATACTATTTAGGGGATGCCGTTTCTTCTTCATCATCATCT
>JAABOM020000001.1:36864825-36903287 GCA_011800125.2 Solanum clarkiae | reverse complement strand
TGGGGAGAGTAGATTGTACGCAGACCTTACCGCTACCTCATAGAGGTAGAGAGGCCCCTTGCAGACTAATAGATGTAAATAAATACCGCGCCCTTCACTATATTTTCACTTCACACCTATTATAATAATAAACGACTCGTCTCGTTGTGATCTTCTCTTGAATTCTCAAAAAAAATTTTCAAACAACGATTTCTATTTAGTTGGTAATAATAGAACAATTCTATTCATAGGAACAAAAAGAAGTTGATTTATTCTATACTAACGTAATGGGAGAGTTGATCCCACTTTCTATGAATTTTTTCATCAATCCGCAGCAACTTATAACAATTTTTCCAGTGAACATATAGTCGAGCTTCAGTCTGAATATAAGAGAAATTAAGATAGTTGTTATCTAACAAAAATGTCAGACACGTAGTAGCCTGCAATCCGAACTAAGGATGGGTTTTCGGGGTTAGATCACCCTCTTGGATCGTGACCCTCTATTCCATTTTGGTTGTTGTATTACGTTTTTCAATAATCAATTTGACTAATTTTTAAAGATATATTGGATTATATTACTTCAATGTTAATTTGGATATTCAAAAATTATAAAAAAAAAGTACTATTAATTACAATTTTTTCACATCAATAAAAATTAATAGGAGTCATCTTATCCCGTTTATATTCAGAGCTCAATATAAATTTTTTAATTTTCACATATAGCAATATTGGATTAATTGATACTTTAATTTCTCGTAAATAAACCCAGAACTTTGTTTATTTTCAAAAAAGAAAAAAAAAACAAAATTAAATTAATTTTGTTTCAGGAAGGTCCGATCCACAGCCCGGATAGCGAGCCCCATTATAACAAAAGGTCCAGAATTTACAAGCGATGTTCCCACGGTAGGGTTTAACAAGGGGTTTTATCGCTTGAATCAGTGTTGCAATAATGGCTTCTCTAATGGCGATTCGCCTATCTCGGGTCTCCATTTTCACTTCTTCGCACAAGGTATGTTTATTATACTCCTGTTCACGCTCTGTTTCCGACATCAAGTTCCCGAAAACCCTTACATTGAACTCCCCGTTTTCTTCCTTACATTTGAAAACCCTAGCAACATTCGCAGCACCAAACGATGTTCAAATTCCCCAAAACCCCTCTGGGATTCCGCAAAACAAGGATTTTGGAAGTCCTGCTCAACACTGGAATAACCAAACTCAGAATTATCCGAATAATAATCAGATGAATATGTCTTATCCTCAGTATCAAACTCATAATCAGGTGAATCAAGGTTATCCAAATTATGGAAATGTTAATCCTGGTCAGGGATATAGCCAGAGCTTTCAGAATCAGAACAGCCCTAATGTTCAAAATCAAAGTATTCCGTATAGGCCAAGCACTGGTGAGCCTCGAAATTACCCACCACCTGGGAACGTCAACCAGTGGAATTATCAAAATCAAGGCTTCAGACAACATGGAACCCCAAATGCGGCCCCAAGTTATCCTCAAAGTGGATTTCAGAATCCGGAACATGCAGAAAGTCCCAATAGAAATCAGAATTATCCACAGCCTGCTGCTGGCAGTCAGTGGAATAATCAGAATCAACATTATGCTCCGAGAGTAAGCTCCAGTCAACAGGATTCTCAGGCACGGAGGGTCCCACCAGGAAGTGGGTTTCCCATGAATAATCAATCTCATAACCAAGCCCAGGTTGTGCATAATCAAGTCTTGAGTGGCCCTCCACCTACTGTTGATTTAATTAGCTTGTGCAAAGAGGGTAAAGTTAAGGAGGTTATTGAACATATGGAACAGGGGATAGTTGCAGATGCACAATGTTTTGACATGCTCTTTGAGTTGTGTGCCAATTCAAAGAAACTGGAAGATGCTAAAAAGGTGCATGATTACTTGTTGAGATCAAAATATAGGAGTGATCTTGGTTTGAGCAATAAAGTTATCAATATGTATTCCAAGTGTGGAAGTATGACCGATGCTCGCAGAGTTTTTGATCATATGCGTGATAGGAATATGGATTCATGGCATTTGATGATAAATGGATATGCATTGAATGGGTTGGGGGATGATGGGCTGACATTGTATGATCAGATACGGGAGTCGGGAATGAAGCCGAACGAGGAAACTTTTCTGTATGTTTTCGAGGCTTGCGCCAGTGCAGATGCGATTGATGAGGCTTTCATGCATTTTGAGTCGATGAAAGCTGAGTATGGAATTTCTCCACAGGTGGAGCACTATTTAGGACTTCTGGGTGTTCTAGGGAAATGTGGACATCTTGCTGAGGCAGAGGAATATATCTCAAAGCTTCCATTTGAACCAACAGTAGCTGTCTGGGAAGCATTAATGAATTATGCTCGTATACATGGCGATATTGATCTTGAGGATCGAGCTGAGGAATTGATGGTTGGTCTTGACCCTTCGAAGGCTGTTGCTAATAAGATTCCCACTCCACCAGTAAAGAAGCAGTTAGCCATTAATATGCTTGAAGGAAGAAATAGAGTAGCTGAATTTCGTAATCCAACCCTCTTCAAGGATGACGAAAAGTTGAGGGCTGCAATGAAAGAACAAGTTTATGTGCCTGATACCAGATATGTCCTCCATGATATTGATCAGGAAGCTAAGGAACAGGCTTTGCTATACCATAGCGAACGTTTAGCCATTGCATATGGTCTGATTAGTACTCCTGCCAGAACACCTTTACGTATCATAAAGAATCTCCGTGTATGTGGTGATTGTCACAATGCCATCAAGATCATGTCAAGGATCGTGGGGCGAGAGTTAATTGTCAGGGACAACAAGCGGTTTCATCATTTCAAGGATGGAAAATGCTCTTGTGGTGATTATTGGTGAAGTGTGGTGGCTAATACGAGTATACATAGACTGGCTTTCACAATTTTCAGGATCGTCAAGGGATCATCAAGAGTCTGCATGTTGGGATGTGCGCGATTTTAAGATGCCTTTAGGCTGGCTGTGACACTGGTCAGGGTCAACTAAGATCACCTAGAATTTTCATGTATTCCTAATTCCAATGCCAAAAATCACCGTGCCCCTTGCAATTTATGGATTGCTTGCACCCTTGTGGATATGATATCTAAGGCTGTTCTAGTAGTTTGGATCTTTGTTTAACAGATTAGTCAGCAAAGTGCCAGTCATTAATATTCCATTGTATCTGCACAATGTTTTCACATTCTGGTTCTGTCACTTTATGGTAAAATGGAGTTTTTGACCAATATCATCCTTTACGTGTCTCCCTAACTTTGAGTATAGCCTTATAATATTTTATTTAACAGAAATCATCCTTTAAGTTCCATAAAGAATTATTTGAATGGTTTTATGTGAAAGTTGATTTATTTATAGAATTTGTTTGGGGTTTACAGCAAGCTAGAAGGAGAAGATAAAAAACATAGCTGTGACTGCATTCATGGTTCATATCATTTCTTCCCTTTTTTGTTGATTGACAAAACTCAGGACAAAAGTACTCATTAGCAGACAACAATTCACTTTGTATTCTGCTGTTCATCTTAGCTTTTATTGAGGGAAGCCAATTAAATCTGTGTTGCAAGGGACAAGTTCTTAAAAAATCAACCTTCCTTGAACTTTCTATGTTTTTGTGAATGAGATAGATGGAGGCACATCATCAGAAGATATACCGGCTTTTGCAAGTGCTTGCTGCAGTGGAGACCTAGAGGTATTTCCTCTTTTTTTCTTGACTTTACTGCTTTGTAAGCTTCAGTTCTTTGTTTTCAATCTTTCTCTTCCATTGCAGAATGTGGATGTTATGTTTACCGGAACCTTATAGGTGTAATAGTTATTTAACTTTTCTTTCTTGATATTTTAAAGCTTATATTTTCATTTTTGGACAAATTGCTTGCTCATCTACATAACCACTTTTTTCTTTGAGCGGTCTGTTAATGATTGACAGTTGGCATGAGTACTCTCATCATTATAATGGCTTGATTGAGTTGGAATAGTTCCCCTTTGCACTAATATAGGTAAGTTGAAATCATGTAGTTTGAAGAGTTCTGATGGGAATAATTAATGCTTTCATTGGCTTGTGTACTGTATTCTTGATTTAGTCGATTATCTAGGATGTTCTCTAAATTTTGTCATATCAGTATCTACAACTAATTTGGAATTGAAGTACAGTTGATTGATGAATTGGTTGTTCTTAGAATTAAGAACCATCAGATGCTAAATTCAGTTGTGTGTTTTTTAGTTTGATTTTCTCATCAATTAGCCGTGAAGGTTCTACATCTACGCTACTACAAAGCTCTCTTTACACCAAAAACGAAACAGAAAAGTACATTCGTCTTGATTTTCTACTTAGAGTTGTAGTGCTCTTCAAAGCATGTTGCATTTCTCTCCTTTCAGATTATGCAGGCAAGTAAATATATACTAGTTAATTAACTATTATAGCTATAGTTTGAATTAATTATGGTTTACGTCAAACATCTAACTGTAATTACAATTTGAGTTTTGTATAATTCACGCGATTTATATAGATGGTGTGCGCGGTTATACAAAAGTTGTGCCGTGAATCAAATTGTACAGCAAAATATACAAACATTATGAATTGTATAATGAATTATACAAATGGTGTGCATGATTTGTATAATGAAATATACAAATATTATACAAAGACTGCGAATTATATAAATGTATACAAATGATACGTTATACAAATATTGCTATAATTATAGTTATGAAATGTAGTTATCCAAACTATAGCTATGACATATAATTAAGGTATTTTTGATTGCTTATATACAAAAATTTCTCTTTTTAATCCCTTTTACTCCTCATTTCAATCTGGTTAGAAGATAAATTCCCAAAAGAGAACTTCAAAACAAACCATAAAGAGGAAAAGAAAGATGGAGAAATTGTGTTGATATATTGAACTTAATTTATTGATTGTTACATATTATTCAATTAAGATTAGTTGCCTTAACATAGGTGATTACACTTGCCAACATGTAGCATTCTTAGTCCAATGGTTATTATTCCCCCAGACCAATCCACCCCAACTAGGATTTATTATGAAACTTATGATCTTGCAAACGCTGTTTAACTTAGTTGTAAAACCTGTTGGATAAGACCTTTGATCATATATAGGAATTTGAAACTACAGACTTCAAACTATGATAATGCCAGCATGCAGTAAAGCATGAAGAAACCTTGTATTTATACAAGGAACATATAACTATGTGCACTGTGATGACTGATAATCTTGGAATTTCCCAGTAGGCGCCTTCAATTAGGGATAAAGAACTTCTAACAAAGTGTCATAGTGCGGGTCATCATAGTCACAAATTCATCCAAATCAATCGCACCATCTCCATTTGCATCTACTGCCTTCACCATTTTCTTGCAATCTTGAAGGTTGCAGCGCTGTCCAAGTCCCTTCTGCAGCTCGTATACTTCCTGCACACTGATCTTTCCATCACCATCCTTGTCAAAAGTACGGAAAGCACTCTGCAAATCTGTAGTTTTAACTCCGCCTTCCTTCTTCTGCACTTCCACAAACTCCTTGAAATCAATATATCCATCACCGTCTGCATCTGCAACATCAAAGATCTTCTGAACTTCCCTTGTAAGGAGGTTCTTCTTCCCTGTGGCTTTGAGTATAGCCTTGTACTCTTCTGGAGAAATCTTTCCATCTTTGTTTGAATCAAATCTATCAAAAACTTTCTTTAGATCATCAAGACTAGGTTGGTAAACAGGCAACGAACGTGAGCTCTGCCCCTCTCTAGTGAACATCCTAGTTGGCTTACGTAGGAAACTTCTCTTCGAGAGGTTGTATTGGAAATCAAGAAAGCTTGGTTTTGACATTTTTTCCACTTGCTGTTTGGGTGAAGATATCTAAGACTTAAACTGGAATGAACTTGCTGACTAATTTTGTAGCAAAGGACACCTTAAATAGTAGAGCTGTATACAAAGAAGACATTTGATGCTCAAGGTAAAGAAGATTAGGAAGAATACTTTTTATTCCTCAACTACTTGTAAAGCAACCAAGATTCTCAATGAACACATTTCCAGAACCAAGAAGGAAAGAGCTGAAGTGAAAAAGCTAAAGTTACAAATAAGATCCTTGCCTAACTTGCTCAGTTGCTCCAATTGTCTCATCTCTTTCTCCGAAAGTACTTTATTCTGCTACGGATGTATAGAATATGTCCTTTATTTGACTAATCAATTTTGTTTAGTATTGGCCCTACAGTTTGCACCTCAAGGAATACAACAATTCTGCAAAGGTACGTGTCTCCTCAAAGATTCCTTATGTATACTGGCTTAAACAAAATGGTACAAGTATTCTTTTGTCAAGGTGGTTTATCATCCAAGTCGACCATGACTTCAATATCCGTGCGTAGTGTTATTTTCTGCACATAACCTGAAATATCAAATTATTACATCTGAGATTGAGATTCAGGACATATTTGTTACTCAAGACACGAAATAAAAAGAAATTGATTCCAGTAAGAAACAATGCAGATATCAGTTCCAATATAATCAAATACTAATAAACATTCATAATCCTGATTTTCAAAACAGCAGCAGAGTAACTTTTAGGGGCTAATTTCTGATAAGAGGTATAGATCCCTGTGGGCATATGAATTTTTTAATAGAGGTATAGATACCTTCTCATTGATTTTTGATCCACATGATTTCTTGGACCACATTAGATACTGAAGAAATCAACAACATAAATACCATTATAGTGGTTGACAACTTTATTTCTAGGGTCAGATGGAGAAAGAATGAGCTCAGGAATTTATTCTCCCTTAAGAGGCATAAACACGAATATCTGAAACTACAAGCAGAAAACGCGGAATCTGGAAAACATGGAGGAAGCACGCTTCTTCCTTTAGGTCAGAAAATTCAAGCCAGTACATGAAACATGCTAATTGCACAGAATATGCCTTAGCTAGAGTGTCAAACAAGATGTTCCCTCCCTACTTCTCCAGACCTCATACAGATATAGAGGTGCACAAGCAAAAAGGAAAAGTGGCATCTACTGCTATTTACGACATAAGCTTCATGTCCTGTCTCCAAGGCTTCTTGTTCTTTGAGATGCAAAATTTTGAAAACATGCCAGAAACATTCCATTTTCATTTTAAAGCCTTCTCTATACCAGGCTGCCAGCAGTAGGAAGCCCAAAATATCAGCTACGTGAAAATCAGATTGCCCCAGCAAGCAATGCTGAAAGCATAAGACCCTTACCAACAGCAGCTGACACAAACACAAGGTCCAACTTGGTCTTACTTCTAAATTTAGTAAATAAGAGTAGGAACTAAGTTTTTGAAGGTAAAACAAAATACCAAAATACTAGAGTTCTCATAGCACTTCTCTTATCAAGTATAAAATGTCTAAGATAGACTGCTAAAGAAATATTTACCCTAAATCTTCTATACCTCTATAATCAAATTACTTGTCTAAAAAGTACAGAAGTACAATCCTCCTCCTTTTATTCATCTTCAGGAAACTAAATTTGACATTCCAAGTTGCAGTGCAGGCTGATCAAATTTGCTGCTTGAACGTTACAACATCGTATAGTGATATTGATCTTTTGATCTGGCAGAAACAAGAATCTGATAATATTTGAAAAGAAAGCCATGTTACATTTGCAAAGTTTGTCTTTATTTTTGTCCAGCCCATGATTTATCCCACTTTATGCACTTCTTTTGTGCACTATAACCTACTTTCTGACCAATCCTACCTTTAACTTCCTTAATAATTGATTTCCAGAATATTACTAATCCATCCAAAGTAAAAATGAAGAAACATACATCCACAAGCATGAGCAGCAACATATCTAGTATAAATGAAGCAATCTCTAGGAATAATTCAATATTTTGACAGAGTACTTGTACCAGCTATACAAGTGAAATGATAATTAATCAGGAAAAGAGCAAGAATCTCGACTTCTGGATAGCTTCACGAAAGGAAAAAAATCCTCCATACATTCCTGCTGCTTCTAGAACTTCAAGCTTATCCTCTCTCTCTCTGCTAATCCCACAATTTCAACAGCTCCAACTTCTAGACATCATTTACCATCTCCCTTACCCACCTTCGACTTACTTCAGCAGGCCCATCATGATCTTTTCCTAAGGGTTTACTTAAGCAGGTCCATCATGATCTTTTCCTAAGGGATAACTATCTAGGAATGCGGATAAGATCCATACAACTTAAGAAAGCTATCTTAACTGCAACAGATCAGTTATCTATTGAAAGACCATTCAGCAGAAAACCTTACCAATTAAATATATGCTTGGAGGGAAATGCATAATCCTACAATAGATGGTCAATGAGAACAATTGAAGCCACCAACAAATGCTATCTGTGTGCTCCAAGCAAACCAGTATAAACTATATCATGCAAACGTTCATACAATATAATGTTCAGATAGGAAATAAAAGTATGATCCTTATACCGATTCCAGTGCAAGGAATGCATTTACAGATGGTCTCTTTCCCCTTTTTGTTATAGTAGCTGACAAGTCCTGTTCCTTGGCAACTCCGACATATTCCAGTCCACTCATAGACAACTTGCTTGCAATCCTAAAATAATAAGAAGGAAACAGAAAATCATCAACCCTATATTAACTTTAACTTTCTCTAGTAAACAGCTTCCTCAATGTAAGCAGAGGCACAGAAAAAAACTTTGTAGGATCTCCAGAAGTTCTGTTTCATTTTTCCTGACAAGTCTCTCACTCTCTCTATCATTTTCCCCTTTTCCATTTATTCCAAGACTACACAAGTGCTAGAGGCTCCAAATTGTTCCTTCCACACATGAAAGAGCTCAAACTGGAGCATGGAAATGTTCATTTATCTCATATCTAGTTTATTTTTGAGACGAGGGTTACCAGGAAAACAACCTCTATACTTTTCTATGAGGTAGTAGTGAGGTCTGCACATTCTACCTCTCCAGACCCCAGATTCCAGTGGGTATATCGTTGTTGTATCACATTAAGCAAAGTGAAATGGGAAGTTGGGAGATAAAATCGAAAAACACAGAACCGACTATTAGACAGCAAGTTTGCAACTTTACAGAAAGCCAACAAAATATCTCAACTAAATGAACCATTCCACATAAAGAGATTCTAAACAAAATATACAAAAAAAGAACCTCAATTATAGGATCACACTGCAGCCGGCGGTCGATTTCCTCCGGCGAACAAGGGGAAGTGTCAGGGTAAGTCATAGGAAGAGGAAGAGCATCACTATCATCAGCTAAATAGCTCTCTCTATTACGCGACCAACGCCTGTCCTTGGCATTCACCTTTGTCGTCTTCTTAATGTTATTCGCAATTCGATTATCAGCAATTTCGTCGGACTTTTGACTAATTCTGCCAAATCCAGGTGCGGCAGCGGCGTCATTCGCGGCGGCGCCGAAGTTGAACCACCAGCGAGAGGACGAGGGGCCGCCGGCCGGTGGGTCAGCAGCGGCGTGGCAACGAATGAAGGAGGATTTATGAGATGGAAAGCGCGGAGTGAAGATTGAACAAGGATTAATTATAGGCAACATTCGAAAGTAATAATGTTTGAATTCGAATGTATTTTAATGGCTTTATGAGAAAAGATATAAAACAGTGATTGGAAAATGAAAAAATAAAAAACGTGAGTATTTATTTGCAGGAATTTTTAGTATGGAATGGACGAAGAGAAGATAGCGGATATTTTTGTCAAACTAGGGAAGGTCACTGCGATTTTGCCACGTGTTATGCGTCTCGATTCAAGCGTACTGCACTTTTTGCATGAAATTTATAATTTAAATTTTATAAAAAAAAATAATTTTATTTAATTTTGCGGTTCTAAACATGCTAGGTAAAAAGTTAAATTAAAGTGTTGCAAAACAATAAAAGGAGTCCTTCTCTTTTGAACGGGTATATGAAGTCGTTGACAATTTCATACTTTTATTTTTGATCATTTCAAACTCTAAGTTATAATACAATGGGACAATGTTTGCTTTTAAGCAAAACGTAATATGACAATTCATGCGTATGGTTCATTTAGTTTGTCACCTTGTTTCTACATAATTTTCAATAAAAAAAAATTTGTGTCAAATCTTAACGGATAAACCGATAACCGAACTGATAAAGATCCATAACCGATAAACCAATAACCAATAAGTCAATATCTTAATGGTTTTATAATAGTTTAATATATATACAAATCGATAACCAATAAGTTGAATCGATAAACATTAAAATCGAATCAAATCGATCGATTATGCAGCCCTAGGTGGAAGCGGCAATTTTAGAGTCATTTACATTTCTGTTTTGTTGGTATTCAATTTTGTCAGCAAATACTTCATTCGTTTCAATTTATTTGTCTCCATTTTAAAAAAAGTACGCTTTATTTTTGGACAAATCTATAATTTCCACTTTTCATATCATATGTCTAAAAAAAAAAAAGGAAAATAGGTCCTTTTTTTAAAAGCGACGGAGTATTCTTTTCCCTGTTCAGACAACTTTTAGGTGGTTAGAATTGGTGATAACAGTTTACACTTTACATTTTCAGTATACCGTTGGCACAGTTTACATTTTCTCTATACCGTTGGCAAAGTCCTTTTAATACTGAAATTTTACATATATTTCATTTGAATCAAAAAGAAAAGAAACGACATGGTTACATCTATCTTCTATAAAATGATGTTACCAGTCATGTCTGATGTACACATACACCTTTACTTTGCTAATGATTTTGTTTTTTGTGTCTCTCATGCGAGGCCTCGAATAACTCTGTCCACTTTTTGAAATATGTAACAAAGTTCTGGTAATTCTTCATTTAATTCCCTTGGTTACGCCAGTCCCTAACTTGATACTTCATTACCAGGAGACACCCTACACAAAATATTTGTACAATATCAATAGGATCAGAAGTGGTATCAAACTGGAAATAGTGATAAGTTTGAATTCAAGATTACAGATTGCTCACTTAAGGTTTATGCCATTCTTGTTTTTTAGGCTTCCTGGAATACTCCCTTTGAGATTGTTGTTTTGGAGAAACCTATTAAACCAGAAATATTAATTAAGGACTTAAAGAGCTGAATATTACTGAGTGTAGCGAAAAGAAGAAAAAAGGAGCATACACTTCGCGAAGTTTAGGTAGTTTTCCTAAAGATTCAGGAATTGGTCCTTCAAACGTGTTGTTCTCCAAGTGCCTTTTCCATTGAAGGAAAGATGATGAATATGTAAGTTAGAAATACAAATTAGAGGAGGAAGAAAAATCTCGTGTTTTCTCCTTTTCGAGAAACACTTGATTATTCAGTGGAGAAGGGTAAAGAGGCAGGCTCATTATTTACGGAACAATGAGCCAGTTGCTCTCAGGGATTGCTTAACAAATGGGAACTTACAGAGTTTCTAAGTTCTGTAATCGGCTTAAATCAGGTATTTGACCTGTTAGTCCATTGCCTCCAAGCCACCTTTAAATGAGTCATTCATTCCTAATTAGTATATATATTTCATTGATAGATAACAAAACCAAGCAATGTAATATGATAAAGGATAGCTTACAGATGACTGAGTGCAGTTAAACGAGATATGCTTGGTGGCAGTGATCCAGAAATTCCAGCGTTGGTTAAATTCCTTCATTGAAATACATAACCAAGCGCGTTAGAAAAGTGTTATATATGATTGATCTAATATTAAGCGTGGATCAAATCAGAAAAAAAAACTTACAGGGTGATGATTCGTTCATTCATGCCAGGAGAACATACTACTCCGGTCCATGACTTGTCCTTCGGAAGGCATGGATCACCATGCCAATCTTTAGGTCTTTTAGTAAAGCTTTTTCTTATATCCTCCATTACTACCACTGTTTAAGTGCAGCAAAAATGTGTTACTCTAGAAGCTAACACCTAAACTGACAGAATCGACATCATCTAATTAGTGCAGAAAATATTGCAGAAAAGAACCATTACCATCTCTAGTGAGAGTTCTTCCAGCAAGAGGCAAAAGTTGGAAGAGTTCACCAGCAGCGATCACAGGACCAACAGGACTGTTATTCGTGGGGACCAATGTAATCTTCGTCTCTCCTTCAAGAGGCCAAGCCGTGCTATAAACAGTTACACCACTGGTTGTAACATTAAGGTTGCTAAAGAATTTTACTCCATTAACTAAGACATCAAAAACTCTCCAGCTATAGGGACTTGGGGCTCGATTTTCTTGGAAGTACAAAGCAAGGTAGTAATAGGTCTTAGGAAGTGAAAATTTTGGCCAGTTTACCACAAGAGACTTCCCTCTACTGGCTGTCACTGAATTTTCAAACACCTTCTCTGGTGGCATATTCCAGAATGTTGTTAGATTTACCGGGGCTTGGCTTGTTACAACTGGATTGTCGTCTACTAATGGATCCCAATGTCGATTGAATTTATCATCTGGAAAACTAGTTCAACATCATCCATCAAATGTCAGTTAATATATGCATGTAACTAAAAACATTTAAAGAAGAATATGATGAGAATTTCAACATTAAACAAATATACATTTATGCTAGTTTCAGCAGAAAGTTGGTCCAACTTCCAACTTATTGTACCAAAATCATAAAACAAATTTTTGCGATGGACAAATAACTTAGCAATGACTACATATCACAGAAGATAAAACAAGTTGATCAAACAACAACAACAAAATATCCAGAGTGGGGAGGGTAAAATATACGCAGACTTTAACACTTCAACAGATCACTTTGCATAATATCCACATCGAACCACTCAGATGTTCCACATGTTGAAAAGCTCCAGTACTAGATGAACTTTCGTTATTTTAAGTGGTTCCACGTGAATATTATGTAAGCTGAGAGTTACTGATATGATCATACCTCCAAGAAAATTTATTCGTGTGGCATCATACTTGTTTGCTCTCCGTTACAAACATCAATTTTTTTATTTTGATGCAATAAACTGAATGTTGGATGATCATTCAAGAAAAACTAACAGAAAAAACCCAAAGAAACAGATACAACGACGACAAAAAGTATGGGATAAAGTATACGCAGACCTTTAACCCTGCCAACCAAAGAAATAGATAGAAGAGGTAAAAAGGCGTACATACGTTAGTTTATCATGAGATCCAAAGCTATGACGAGCAAGGGTGACCAATGCATATTTCCGAAAATCAGTAGTATTATAAAGGGAATCATCAAGATACAACACTTCAATTGCTGAGATAAAGGGGCCTGAAGTTGAATGATCATTTTTAGCAAGACAAATACTCAAAACCTTATTTTGAGCAACCAAAATAACCTCATAATAAGAGCTGAGGCCATCTGCATAATCCGCCGATGTATTAATATTCCATTTTGTACCATCAATGATTTGATCAAATATTGGTGGCTCTGTGCCTCCATCAAAACCTCCATAATAATATATAGTTTTTATAAGCAATTTCCTCCCTTTGTTCACTGGGAAATCATAGCAAAATTTCTCTTCAACGTCGTCCGGGAAATAACGAACCGAGGACAATAATGGCACTAGCCCTTCATGTTTTACCTCTGATTTATTCCCTGTTTTTATAAACTTATCATCCGGTTCATATATAAGCGAATCTTGTTTTATTTTTTCACTTGCACCACAACTTAGGAGGAAACCTGCAACGAGAGCGTGATCTTATTATACGTAGCGACCAATAAAAAAAAATTGTGTTGAAATGCACATGAATTTACCATGGGGTTGATCGACATTAGAGTCGTCGGCATGAATTGTTAGAGGAATGCTAACAAGCCAAAGGAGGAAAATGGAAGTGGACATTTTTTGGAAAGAAATTGTTGGCAGAATAAGACAGAGGCCTGGTTGCTCCTGGTAAAGGGGGAAACAAAGAAAGGAAATTAAAGGCTTTTGGGGATGGAGATTATTCCATTCTTCGGAGATTGATTGGATCATGCTAATTTTAATTATATTAGTAGGTGATGGTTATTTTCTTTATAAATTTTCATATTTTAGTCATTATTATTGTTGAAAATAGTTATTGTCGTGAAATTTCAAGTTTTACTCGAAGAATATTGTTATAAAATGTCACATGTTAGAAAAATCTCATCGGTTATATCAAAAATTGAACATCGATTATTCGAATATCTCGTTAGTTCAATAAAAATTAAAAAAAAATGAATTTTGAATCTCACTCAACGTCAAAAGCTAACTCACGTAAAGAAATGAATTTTGAAATTAATTCAACCTCAAAAATTATTTTTTTAGAAAAGATATCCAAGTTATATAAAAAGTTTAAATGATATCCATAAATGATGACGCTAACCCATAACCTAAAAAAGGGATTAAATTGATCACGAACAACTATAAGGCAAACAAGAGAAATAATTTCTTCCATTTTATCCTTCAATTTTACGCTTTGCTTGGATGGTTGTTATGTGTTATTTTATAATGTATCATATTATATTATATCATACTGTATTGTTCTAATAACTACATTGTTTGGATAGATTATATTGTTCTCCGTCGTTACTTAATGTCATACATCCATAATTTGAATCATTAACCTACAAGGAATTGTGAGATATATGGTAGATACCATAAAAAGATAGAATAAATAATAAAATAGAATTATTAAATAAATAAATAAGGTCAAAAATGATAATAAGATATTAAAGTAACGATAAAAATCACACCAAATTGATCGTTATACAAAATGGGTCTTTTTGTCGTTATCTAATGATAAAATTAAATGATACAATACAATAATATTTAGTAATAATCAAAATAAACATTATTTTTAAACTATCGATATAATACAATGAATAACGACCACCCAAACAAGGGGTTAGTGTGAGAACGACATTAAACGTAAACTCGAGGTGGTTACAAACACGGGTCAAAAATATCAGGGATCAAAAAAGTATTATACTATACTTTTGGGACCATTTTCTAATTTACTCGATAAGAATTTGATGAAAATATAGTTCAAAAAAGATACGCAATTCTGAGCCGCCGCTACCATCCCCGTCGACGAGCCTGGTTTTCTTCCCCTGTTCTTTGAACTAAGCTTAGTGCGTAAAAGGTATCTTGTTTCTGTTCTTTTTTGCTCCCCTCGAGTTTCTTAATTGTCACTTTTGCTTTCAGAATTTCATGGTTTCTTGTTTTTGCTGTTTTCTTCATTGATTTGTATTTTAAATTCGATTTTATTTGGAATTTCATGTTTTCAGTTAACAATGAAGGCGTTTGAAGTCGGTGGAACAACCCTTTGTCTTGCCCTTTTCAGCGATGTTACTAATTCTAAGTATGTTAGCTTCTTCTTGGTGTCTTTATGACAAATCAAGTATGGAATACATCTTCTTTATGCCTATCTTTTGACTAATTGTGGGTAATTTTGTTGTAAATTCTGATTCTAAGGGCCTAATTTTTTTAAAAAAATATGGTCCATATTGACTTGGATGTAAGTTGAGGTACATCATCAAACCCTTCTGCTTGCATATGTAGACCAGTGGTGAAGCCAGCATTTTCATCAAGGGTGTTCATACTTTTAGAACATGGGTGGGTGATTCCACATACCAAGAGATGCTAAAGTTGAAGTTTCTCTATTTTTTCTTTTTCCCTTTAAAGATTAAATGCTTCGATTGATAGGATATCGGGCAATGTGTTAACTTGGAAAGCTGGAAATCCTGTTTGCTATAGGAAAAGATGCGAGGGTAAATGCACAATCTCAGCTTGGCAGCATTATGCTGGTCTGAGGATTATATAGAAGCAACACATTGTTAAAATGCAAAATTGACTTAAAGAAGATTTTCTATGTTATTAATGGAGATGAGTCTATGGTTTGCTTTGAAGTGAAAGATGCGCGTAAGAGCTGGCATAAACCTATAAATGAGCTACTACCTGCTTGGTTGATTTATTGACTCGTGCTGTTGCTAATATGTTTTCTTTCATTACTAAAAAGTGTGCATGTTCCTTTCCTTTTTTGGACTGAGAAGTGGCTCAATGAGTGTCCTGGATATGAATATGTCATAGAGGAACAAGCTTACTACTTTCTAGTCATTTTTATCTTCTTTTGGATTGAGCTAGCAAAGGAGCTATCATGGGGCACTATAAGTTTTAGACTTTTCAAACTGTTCTCTTTTTTATCCATGAGGAGTTTACGGGGAGGCATTATCTATGTTTGTAAAATATACATGGGAGACCAGAACTCGTTTGTTCAATTGATGGTTTCACTGTTTATGACTTGTAAATTTGGATTCTCTATTCATTACGTTGCAGTTTAGAAGTTTGTTCAATTGGAACAAATGGCAAAAAGACACTGCGCCATCAAGTGTAACCATTATGAAGATATGTGCATACCCATGTCTGCCGTTTTCCACATATTTCTGAAGAGATTTGTCAATCCTGAAGAACTATTTACTGATACTATAGGATGTAGTATTTAAAAATTTAATGGACGATGAACCAGATTCTTTCCAGGATTGCTAATTATTGGCCAGAAGTATTTCTTGCACAAATTTTTTGGTAAGTCCTTGGTTACTTTGAAGGATATGCTACTTCCAAAAGCTTCAGGAAATGAATTAGTTGCCTGGCAAAATTAGTTGTAAGCTATTGCATAGGAGCGACGGTTTTACCCTATGCAATGAGGGTAGCGGTTGTGGATTTCCCGTTTCATCAAAAAAAAAAAAGAATTATCGTGGTGTAAAAAAATGGACATGGTACTTTGACGAAGAGAATGAAACTTCGAACCTCAATGTTAAGTTTTGGACACTAGGCCTAAGCTTGAAATGATATCGTGTAACTTGATTATGAGCCTGTAACCTACATTATATATGGAGAGAATTAATGCTAGAGAGTTACGTCTTTCTATACTGTTCTCCATTTCCCTCTTTTCTTTAAAATAAGTGTTGGGGGTGTAAAACTAAGCTTAGTTGTTGTACAGAGTTCTGTGTGGAGTGTACAACACAACTGCATATTTATACTATTTCCCCTTTGCATTTCTTTGCCTAGAATCCTTTGCTTTATTGGTGGCTAGAGTAAATAATTTTTTCTTCATGCTTGATCTTTGTTTTTCCTTTTTAATAGCACCTTTAACTGCTTGCTTTTAAACTATGGTCCACTTGCTTAAATTGTCATTAATAATTTCAACACTAGTCACAAATTCGCGTCCGTGCTGGCTACTCTTGAGTACTTTGCAACAGTATACACAAGATAGAATAAAAATTGATCCGTGACTTCTATTCTGTCACAAGATTCATTTATCTCCTGATTCAGTTGTATCCACAATATCACACTCCTTTATCCATGAAGTGTAATTTTTAAGGGTATTGCCAAGCAGGTGATTGTCGTACTGTTACTTTTTATTGAAAAAGCTTTACAACTATATTCATTGTGCATTCTTAGGTTTCCCATGATGCACGGTGCCAATATGAAAGAAGTTTGCTTTGCCAAAATGGGAAGATGCTCATTAAGTTCTAACTAAATAAATGACTACATCGGCAAAAGCGAACTATTACTCTATTAGTATCAGAGAAATAAGTTACGCTTCAAGCAAAATTACATTACAAGTTTTAAACAAATCCAAGAGATTCATGTTTTGCAGAGAACTACTGGACTTAATGCAGTCTGCAACACTGGAGCCAGAAGTAGCATTGCTGAATGCATCACTTGTAAGCATATTCTCTTCACTCATTCTCACTAGTTGTGGTTTTGTGCATTTCAGCTGATTTCATCTTTGGGCATATTACAACAGATCCCAGACGTATTTCCTGTTTTGGCAGCTGCACACAAGACACTTGTAGCTAAATCACGGGATTCACTGACTACACGGACCCTCCATTCTGAGCTTGTTTACAACTACTCAGGATCTAAGCATGTAAGAAGCTCCAAGGCTTAATCTGTTTTGTGGTCAATTGACTTTTATTTGACTTTATCATAGTAGATTTCAGAGTCTTTGAAAAGATGTGGTATCGCAGACAACACAAGCTACATCCTGGCAGCGCGCTTTGGTGCTTCGGCTGATGAGGTGAGGCGACAATTATTATGTCGCCAAAACTGATTTTTTTCCCCTCTTTTTCCTGACAGTAATGGTACTCTTTATCCTGTTACTAGATGGTGGCCATAGAAAAACTCATAAAGGGAAATGAGATTGACCTGAAGGAATTGGAACAAAGAATAAACCAGGCCCAGATTCAAAAGGTGGGTGCTGGGTGAATGGTTTGTGCAGTATGGTTGATCATGCTTCCTTTCTTTATAATGAATTTTAATAATTCGAATTTCTGACAGCACTACAAGATATCTAATCTGGAGCTGGAGATATCATCACTTGCAGATGCTATAACCTGCAGAATAGCTGCCAGAGACGCTTTATGAACGTTGCAAGCCTACGCCGGTAGTTATTTCATCTTTTTATATGTAAACTATTATATCAGAAACTCGACGATATCTTATCGTACCTTGTGTGAACATACCCTTTGTGTACTCTGACCATTCCGTTAACACTATTAAGACCGTGATAGCCCTCCCCTGATGCTGTTGCAATCGTTTTTACCTTGATTTGCTTGTGTTTAATGTCTTGAGAGATTCTGTAAAAGCTAGTCATGGCTTATCTGGCCTTTCAAAAGTAAAATTTTACAGGTTTAACTGGTTTATAACTTGACCAACTTGTAGGACTTGAATCAATGCACTCACTTCTTCATTCAACCGTTCTTTGATATATAACCATGCACAGCACAAAGAATTCCACTCATACATACACTATACGTTTAAGAAAGTAAAGGGGTTTTCTTAAACAAAAACGCAAGCAATCAAACACAATTTATGGGGTGGAGAAGAGAAGAAAAAGTACCCTATACACACAATAGAAAAAAACTTATTGCACGCATTGATCAATTACAAATCAACTATTCCCAAGTCCACGCTTCTTGCCCGACATGCTGATAGAAGTAACTTTCATTGGAGTTGCTACAACCAGTGGAGCTTCGGGTGAGTCACTGACGGCATACTTGTCATGCATGAAACGACTGTCAATAATGGATTCATCCTTGGGCACTATCTTGTAACAATAACAACTCTTTAGGCCTTGCTGATTCTGATAGCAATGATGAGCACTGTCCTTCACCTGTTGGAAATTCCATATCACGCTGAATTTGCCTACTGCTGCAACCAAGTGGCGTTCTTGTTTTCCACTTTCGGTAACCTGGAAATGACAAACAAGGAAGGTCAGATCAGCAGCTTAGTTTCAGCTCTAGGAAGAGCAAAACACGAGCATGAATTGCTACTACGGGTATTATTTTGCATCAGAGAGAAAAACATCCAACAACAAAGAAGACTCCCAAGCACACTTATCATTCAAAAAGAAGGTAAGAACTGCTAGGACAAACAAATTTATCAAGCAACAAACATTGACCTGATCTTTGGTGCAGAGTGCAAGTAAAAGAATGTAGTCAATTTCAAGTTATGTGATCTGTCGGTCAACAGCTGTGGCAGAGGTCATATTCCCTGCCAATTAATTGCTGTAGCACAGTAACAACAGATGGAAGACAACAAAGAAGTGCAACAGTCTACTATTCTATCAACATTCAAACATTAAAAAAAGAACGTCCTCTACCCTAACAAAATATGAAGGCAAATAAGATATTACATTGTCACCCACCTGACACTAGTTTCAGCAGCCAATTGGAGTGTACACCTTGAGTTGGTTCTTTTAATGGAAAAATACTCAAATTTTAATCAACCAAAAAGTAAAGATTTCTAATATTCTAATAGCAGATGAGTTTCTAAGCTAGCGGCGTGAGGTTTCAGAATATTTCCCGTTTGTTAATCATCCTGATTCTAGAGGGAGATCTAATTTTTACTAAAGTTGAGGTTGATTACCTATGCCATACTAGTATTTTCAGTCTGAGGTCATTGCATTTGCTAAAGCTGCATAAGAGCTTATACGGAAGGAGCAACGACCAACTTAATGAACACATAACACACACACAAAAAAAAAGGAATCATGGAAATAACATGAATGCTGACATTTAGCCTCTTCAACAAACAAGCACAATTAGCTAAGCAACATTTTTATGTTAAAGCAGCTAAATAAATTAGCATTCTTACCCAAGAGAAATGTCCACCATGGAACTTGTTATTTGCCCCAGCCATATGCGCATCAACAGGAGTCAGCTTTAATAATCTTGGAGCTGGGATTTTGTTTCCCATTCGACCAGTAAAACCAGTTTTGGTCTTCCCATCCTTATCAGTAAACACAGTGCATATCAAGATCAAATATGTATCTGTCGTGCCCAATATCCATTTGCCATCATAAGTAACATCAACATGTGTAATTGGAGAGCCAAGTCCAGGGAATGCAGTCTTTGCTTGCCTCATAGAGGTCTTCGAGTACAAGCGAATCTTCCCATCAAGTGATCCAACTACAATGGATCCATCACCAGTAGTGGCAAAACACTGAAAGTTTGTACCTCTTGAAAACTGATGCCCCTGAGTCCAATTCAACACTGGAGAATTCGTATTTGCTAATGTCTGAACAATTCCCTTCTTATCACGCATGTCCCACTGACACAGCCGGTTATCATCCAAGCCCAAAAATGTTGATTCTGAAGGATCCAACTGTGACCCTTTGGTATCATTTGTTATATCCTTCATAGTAATATCAGTCCCATCCTTCTCGAACTTCCATTCAGTCACAATTTTACCAGTCTCAATATCCAATTGATGAAGTCCAGTTGAACGGGGTTTGCCGTCCTTAAAAGGACTCATTAGCATCATATTAGTTTCTCCACGCATCAAAAGAGCCTTTTTAGGTGTTGAGCCTCCACCAGCCCACTTATCCTTTTCATCAAATTTCACATAAACACCTTTCCCATGGATTCCGTGGCTAAAATTTTTCACAACTTGAACTCCTGAATCATTCACAAGAAAACTATTATCTAAAGCCCCTAATGCCAAACTCTGTATTCCTCCCCCAGTAGCAGCTTCCTCAAATTCCTCCAGCAAATCTTGGCTATCCCTCACTGGCGTTATGGGACTCTTTCCACTACCCTTCCAGACTCCAGAATCTGCATCTTCCCACATTGCATCATCTGATTCCTCAGGTTTTAACCACCCAATAAACTCCTTCCCATATATCTTCACTTTGTTCGCCTCGGTAGCCTCCATTCCATACACATTCTCAAATAAGCAGTCCTGGAACTTGGTAATGAACTTCCTATACTCGTCATCCACAAAAAACTTCAAAGCCCACACTCCGTTATCCACAAAATCAACCCTCCTCTGATCTCCAAGCATCTTCAACTGCATATCAGTCGAAACCCTAACCGCAATTTTCTTTCCCACCTTCAAAACCCAAAAGCCCTCATCTCCTCCACTTGACGATTCATAATCGTCTTCATCACCCCCTCCGATTTTCAGTGTTTTAACAAACTCATAGTGAGTCAGCTTCTGCGAGATTATCCATTTGGCTTTCGGCGTGTTACCGCCGACATGCAAGTACAACTTAACAGCATTTCTTAAGTTCGTCGGTGTCTCCGCGGAACCGTATTTAAGTTTTAATGCTTTCAGTTTGGAATCCAAGTCGTCAAGGGTTTTGTTACTCACCGGTGGAGTCCTCGTCGGAGTGTGATCATCAGCGGCGTCTTCATACTGTTCTTCACTTTCCGTTCTGGTACTTCCCTCATCATCCTCATAATCCGATTCATCGGAAAGTTCTAGACCTTCGCGACTGTGAGAAGCTCCCATGATTACAGTATTCAGATCAAATGATCAACCGTCGATCACCGGGGAATTGGATTTTGAATTGGTAAGGCTAGAAGAAACGAATCAAAATTCGAAATTCGGAAAAAGTGGAAAAGCGAAAAGACGAAAAGAAGGAATTTGATGAGCTTTAATTTGGAGTTTTTCTTAAAAACGAAATTGAGCCGAAGAAGGATAAAAATGGATATTTACATGTATATTCGCGAGACGGCGTAAATCTGACGGTGACACGTAGCTTCGTTATTAAGTAAATGGCGGCACGCTTTTCGTCTTTGCGCGTTAAAAGCTGTGGGCTGTTACCAATCTTAGATGGGCCAACATTATTGGGCTCAAACTAGCCCAAGAGTTTGGGCCCAAAGATATGTCAAGTTGGGCTGGACTGTTGTAAATTGGGTTCAGCATAGCTTTAAGAACAAGTTTTTGCACAGATTTTCCTATTTCTGGTGGTCTTCAATTTTTTATTATGCATATCGTATGGATATTTGGTTGCACAAATTGCATAGTACCATAAATGACAATCTCAAGTATTACTCAGCCCTAGAAGAGTTTACAAATAAATATAACTCTTTGATGTCATCCTCCGCTAAGATATACCATAAGATCAATAAGTTGATTGACAAGATTAGTACTAATCCCTTGGCCGGATTGCAAATGGATTCGTCGGTTCACCACATTGATGTGGTTTACTTTGTGAAATAGCAATAGAATTTTTTCACGCATTTATAATTCGTAATCTGATTAGATAACATCTTGCGTCGAACATGAGAAAAAGAGCAGATTGTATGAGAAATCCTTCGAGCACTAATCATTTAATTAAAAGAAATTTGGACCAAAGTACCCTATTTATGACCTAATTTGCCTAGCATGAGTTTAGAGAACTTTTTCTTCATAAGCCAAAAGTTCTACAAATTAAGTCATGCGACATAAATTGTGTGGTATTTCTATGACCTAATATGCTTGGTATAAGTTTAGAAAATTTTTGTTGGCTCGGCATGAGTTATATCTTTTACGGCATAACTTTTGAGTTCTAAAATTGGATTTTTGTCTTACTCGGCAGTTCTACAAGAATTAAATTATGTTGTATAAGCTATGTCTTTTTGCGACATAACTTGTGGGTTTTGAAATTAAACTTTTGCCTCTTTCAGCATAAGTTCTGTAGGAGTTATGTTATATTATGATACAAAAACACATCAACTTATGTCGTTGAAAAAGTTATTTATTATTTTGATAAGATGAAGTTGCTCGGATGATAAGCACCCTTCACTTTTAACCTTTAGATTATGAGTTTGAGTCACCGAAGAGCTTCTTTCTTGACCCAAAAGAATAAGGTTCTTGAAGAAAAACCCTTGATCCTTGTTTCACAATTGTTGTATCTATAAGAAAACGATTTTTAAATGGGCTTACCGAATTTGAATTTCGTAATATCTATATTATAATAATAGTAAAAGTAACTTTCATTCCTTGGCATAAAATGAAAATGTGAATTATATCGACATTAAATATAAGATTGTTATTTTATACCATATCTATTTTAGTATATGATAGCTGGCAGAATAGCATCTTGCTTGTGTTAATACTTTAGCATAAACATATAAAATAACATAAACTCTTCTAAGAAATCTATATAATAAGGTATCACGTGGTGATTTGAAAGTGACTTGAGACCTATAATGTTGCATATTTGATATTTTAATGTATTTATCCTCTTTTTGTCTGTTATACTTTTCGTGAAATTTATATTCTCTGTTTTGCCTTTTGATTCACTATCTTGATTTAAAATTACAAAATCTTGTCGATTCTTTGAATAGATAATATTGTCCCTTCGATTTTTATTTTTTTATTTTTTTATTTTTAGGAAAAGTTTGTACTACTGCAAAACTAAAATAAAGTTGTGTTATGCTGAATGATATGAACTAAACTAATGTGCATTCGATTCTAGTTGTTAGTATGTTTTGTCTTCGTTGTTTTGGAATAAGATGCTAGAATGGCTCGGGTCTAATTCATGTGATAATATTATTCTATTTTATTTTATTTTTGTAAAATATATTTCTTTATATTTAGTTATAACATATAAAGTTAAATTGTTATAACTCTCAGATTTTTATCATTGATGAGAAGATTTCTAGTTATAACTTTTTAACCTTATTTTAGGCCACAGCCAACAAGTTAAAATTTCATTCTTTTCTTAAAGAGTGAAGTGCCAAAGCACATCTAAACTATCTTCCTTTCTTTGAGTTTTATATATAAAATACTGAAAGTATGAGTTTCAGATATAAATTATTAATCAGTAGTTTGAGAAATATACCTCTCTCTTTTATTACACTTTATTTATGATGTGTATATTATACCTTCTATTTAATTTAAAAAGAATTGTCATATGATATTTCACATGCACAAAATATTCCACTTTGATAAAAATTTAATAAATTACTAGTATTAATTAAAATTTAAAAAATAAAGTATCAATATTTTAAAAAAATATATATTAGAAAAGTTCTCTTACTCCTCTCCACCGTCCCCTATCACTTGTATTTGACACTTCAAACTTTTTCTAAACTTTGTATATAATAGAACATCTTCAAATAAATTCAGAATACGAACAATGACACTAAAGCAAAAGGGGATCGATTGAAAAAAATGAGAATATTATTAGTACAGCTTTTTAGTTAAAGTTTGGCAAAATGAATTACTTGTAGTTTACTATCATAGTTTATATAGTCCAGTTATTGATAATGACATTATTTTTCACATGTAGGTATGAGTTTAAGGGTGTGTTTGTAAGAAAAAAAATATTTTATTTCTTATGTTTGATTGTCCAAAATTTCTGCATAACACTTTTTTTTGCAGAAAAACAAGTTTCACAAAAATTAAAAAAAGGAATTTTCCCTAGTCCCCACCCATGCCTCACATTTCATAATATTGTTTTAGTTTAAATTACATATAAATACTTTTAACATGCTCCTAATATTCTTTCTTATTATATGCTTACTACCAAACATATTAAAAAACACTTACTTTCCTTTCTTGTGATCACACCTTTAAGTCATCATGACAGAATCAATTTCTTCTTCCCATTCTCTGATTCCCAATGTAATAAACTGTTAAAGAAAAGTCAAATTTTAATAAAATGTGTACTTTTTCCCTCTCATTATTTAAGTAAACCATTCGACACGTTATTCGTATATTTAATTAGATATTAGCATATTATTTAATTAGATATTTAATATGATATACTTTATTCACATTGCTACAATGGGGCTGTCCCTAACTCGTGTCCTCGAATGGGTGACATTTAGGGAGACAAAGATTAAAGACAATTATTAAATAAAACATTATTAACTCAATGGATAGAGAAAACAAAGCCTCAAAATAAATTAAATAGTTTTACTAAATAATATATTTATTTACTTTTACTTGTCCACTAAAAATAACATGAATAAATAAATATATACTAATTAATTAGCTAATATAGCTATAGTTTAAATTAATTACGGCTCGCGACAAACATCTAGCTGTAATTACAATTTGAGTTTTGTAGTGCACAATTATAGAAAAGTAGTGTGCGAATTAAATTGTATAACGAAATTTACAAACACTGTGAATTATATAAACATTGTGCATGAATTATATAGCAAAATACATAAACATTATACAAAATTTGTGAATTGCTTAGCGAATTATTAGACGTTTACAAATGCCGTGTGAATTATACAAACGCTATCATAACAATGGTTACGAAATATAATTACCCAAACTATAATTATGGAGCATAATTAAGGTTTTTTTTGATTCGCTACATGCGAAAATTCCTCGTATAAAAATAGATATTCACTTTTACTTATCACGATTAACATTTTAAGAAAAGACAATTATATTTTGCCATGTTTTATCCTCATTAATTAATTATCCTCAAATTATTTTCAAGACCTGATATTAAACATTTATTATTATGAATGTTATAGTAAAATACTCGTACATCATTGTTCTTAAGGGACATGGTAAATCTAAAGTGAATAAGGGATGTGCAAAATATAAAAGTGAACCGAGAAAATACGAAGATAAAAGATATTTATTTTTAAAATTGAAAAGAAAAAAAAAATAAGATACTCTAATTGAAATTGAAATAATGTACATATTTCAATTGAATAATAATAATTTGACATGTGACAATCCAATAAATTCATTCTAAGAACTAAGCTAAAGTCAAAAGCAAAGAAGAGATGATTTGATAAAGGGCAGGGAAAGAATAACGCCAAAATGTTACTAACTAAGAACGTTTATCGTGAGTTTCCTTTAAAGAGTTATTAAATTTGAATTTCTGTTCCCTGTTAATTTAAAAAATATTGTTTTCATGTTAGTTCGTGAAAATGCTTAATTTAAAGGATAAGACAAACTTGTATCAACCAAAAAGGTAACCCTTAGGTTAATTGTCACTTTAGCTATAAAAAAAAATATATACTCCTTCCTTCTGTTCTATTTTATGTGACATCTTTGACTTGTCATGATGTTTAAAGAAAAAAGAAAGACTTTTAAAATTTATGGTATAAAACCATTCTAAGATATTTGTATGATTGAAAATCATTTCATCAAAGGTAAAAAAAAAAAATTTAAAAAGTAAATCGTTTTCAATTAGAGTAAGATGACATTGTTTTTGGGATAAATCAAAAAAAAAATATGTCACGTGAAATGAGATGGAAGAAATATTATTATCATTTTAAATTTCAAACAAAATCCCAACTTTTATTAAATAGATTTAATTTATTAAATAGTATATCCAAAAATATGAAATCCGCACGCGTTATATTTAGGGCGTCAACAATACCGAGTAACTGACTGTGTCCCACTCATGTCTCCATCACACTTCTTTTTTATTATGTCTCCATCAAACTTCACTTTACTCCACTAAATATAAAGCATGTGTTTTATTTTTTTCCTTCCCTTCGTTTTTGTATTTGTTGAGAATTGATTTGATATTTTTTTAATAGCAACACTAAAATAATAACTTTTGTGATGTCATTGTTTGTGAATAATTTTAATATGATAAAAATTAAATTGCAATCATAAATAAAATATGAAAAAATATAATTTTATTCATAAATAGTCTGTGTACAAAACTGTTCTCCCTTGATTCTTCTCTCCTTAGATTTTTTTATTATTCGACCATTGTTAGTGGTATATTTCTCAAAGTAGGATGACTTGGCCTTGATCTCTATGGAAGAATTTGTGTGAATCTTCTTTAAGTATTTGATTATCAAGAAGATTCAAGTATATTTTGATCTCTTTATAAATATCCAAAGAGTTTATGAGATTTTAGATGCTCCAAAATTTGTTGGATTTCTTAGAAGCTTCTTTAAGCGAACATGATACCCTTTATAAAGCATACATTAGGCTATAGCGTAGAGTAGCCTCCCCAAAACCCTGACTAAAATAAGACTTATGTCATACAAAATTTTGATGTCTACAATCATTTTTTAAATATAGTAAATTTAATCTTTTAAAAAATATACAAAAAGTCATATAAAATTAATAACAAGGCGAATTAAGAAACTAAGTGATAAATGTATCTTTTAATTTTTTTTACTGGATAAGTAATATTAAAATCAATTTTTGATATAATGAACATTTAAAAGTGGACGAAGGAAGTATTATATTATATTTACTCTCAGCCACGTTATTTATCATGTTTTTATTTGTATTTTCTTTAAGACAATACTACTTCTGACGTTTACTCCATATTAAGTGAATTGTGGACGAAGAAAGTGTTATATTATATTTACTCTCAATCCCACACTAGTTATCATGTTTTTATTTATACTTTCTTTAAGATAATACTACTTCTGACGTTTAGTCCATATTAAGTAAATTATTGAGAAATGACACACTTTTTGAAAAAATTATTAACGTAAATTATTATCAACTTCCATTATTATCCTTTTTTATTGTTCCTTACAATTCTCTTTAAAAAATGTAACGTAGTTAACAATCTCATTAAAAAAAAAAAGGTAAATAAGAAAAAAAATCCAACAATTTTCTTTTAACTTTGAAAAAATTTTCAGTTATTTTCAATAATAATAAAAAGGGGTTAAAATTATCCTTGAATTATTTAAAATGGAGTAAAAATATCTCGTTTTGGCTCAAAAATATCATTTTATTATTAAATTTTTAGTTCAAAAATACCTCCTAGTTATATTTTTGGCTCAAAAATACCTCTCTCTAACAAAAATAAAAAGAAATCAAAAATATTTTAATTATTAAAAATGAAACAAAAATACTTTTTATATTATCAGCTAAAAAATATGCCTCCTTTAAAATTTTAAGATAAATGAAGTAATAAACTAATTGTTGGCCGCCTCTAGTTCGGACTGGCTCGAATGATTAGATTTGTTTGCCCAAACTTTGCTTGTACTAGAATAAACTAAAGAGTGGATACTACTTTTATATTTCCCACATTTCTTTCTTCTTTATAAATAAAGCCAGCACGTGTTAAATATGCTTCAGATGCTTGATATACGACACGTGCTTTTTTTTCAGTCGACATTTAAAAATGAACCTTTTAAAAACCTTGTAACAAAGTATAGTATATTATAGTGGGCCCGATGCTATCAAAATCACCAGGTGATTTCATTCGACGCCATACTTTATGTATATTTTTCAGCAACCATTCTTAGTTTCTAAAGTTCTAAATTATCTTTCAATATTTGAGGAAGACTAAAATATAAATTTAATGAGTTTAATATACAACAACCAGTCTTACTTTGAGAGGCTCATAATTTAATCTTTGTCAAAAAATTAATTGGTTTTTGTTATTATATATTTCATTCGTTTTAATTTTTGTATTAGTATTTTTGAATTTTAAAATTTAAATAAGACTTATTTTAGGTATAATTTTTTTGGTATATCTTATAAATAATTTGAATTATCAACTTAAATGTGACATATATTACCTTTATGTAGGTTTTGAATATGTAGATTTTTATTTCAAAAAACTAATAGTTTTATTTTTGAATTCATAACCAAAATTAAATTATTTGACTTTTGAAATTCAAATGTATAGTGCTACGTGAATTGAGATATACGAAAAGAATTTAAGTCCAACTGAATTGTCAGTGTGTAAGTTCATCACTAAAAATGGGGAAGCAATTGCAAAAACAGAATTTTACTCATATTAATAACTCATAATTTTTACATTTCATAACTACATGCGGCAAAACCCGAAAATAAGTAGAGAATTACTAGTATACTACTTTTTCTAGGTGCTAGAGCCCAGATTTGATTTAAAAAATACAACAGGGCAAATCACCTTAACATAATATTTTTTTTCTTCAATTTGAATAGCTGAAATTTAATGTCTTTTAACTTTCCAAGATCGAGTTTTAATGCACTGAATTTTTTTTTTTACGTAATCGAAACTTAGACGCTGTGAACATTCCCGCCAGTAGAATCAGAAGAGTCGCCATTGAAATTCATCATGGTCAACCAATCTTGAATTTCATTATCACCCATCAATTGATCCCAAATTTCATTTCCAAAATCAGAATTATTATTCCCTTGCTGCAATTGTTTTGGCTCTTCTGATAATTGTTGAGGAGAAGAAGATGAAATGCTCTGTTGTTCTTGAGTGTCAACAGTATAATCCGCAAATGAAAAATTCAGTTTAGCTCGTGGACCCCTGAATTCAATGGCGGCTCTGTCATAAGCTCTAGCTGCTTCTTCAGCAGTACTGAAAGTTCCCAGCCAAACACGCGCAGCTTTTCGCGGATCCCGAATTTCTGCTGCCCATTTTCCCCATGGCCTCTGTCTCACTCCTCTGTAATTTTTCTTCTTTTTCTTCGCGATCGTGGTTGTAGTGGCACTACTTTTCTTGTTATTATCGGCAACAGGCGCAGCAACAACAGGAGCAGCAGAAGAGGAAAATGTGGTTTCAAAAATGTCGCAGCCTAGACAGCCTTGAATTCTGCAAAATTGACAAGGTTCTTGTTCTGCAGGGACACCCAAAACTTGTTCGAAACTAGTTGAAGGCGAAGACGAGGAAGTAATGGTGGTGGTGGCAGTAGTGACAGTAGAATACTGAAAAGGTGAAAATGGATTGAATTCTTGATTGGGAATATTACCATTGATAACATTTTCCAGTGTTGCTACCATAACAGAGTACTCTTGATCTCCAGTAAGCCTGGGCTGGTGCTGAAATTGGTTTGAAGTTCCTTCTTGTTTAAATCTCTTATTTGACTTATGCATGGTTAAAAAATTTTGTTAGTGAGTTGAGAGTTGTGAGAGAGGTCAAATGGGTTTATATACGCGGGAAAGAAGCAAGGACAGCTCATACACATTTAATACACGGAATAACAATTTAGAGGTAAAATAGATTCAGTTATTCAGGTGATGTATTTGATGACACCATCTGGTGGGGGCGCGTTCACACGTTGCTTTTTTGCCTGGACAGCCTTATCAGTTATGTTTGCGCTTAAACATAACTTTGGGGTCCACTACCAAGTTTAAATATATATCCTAATCTTTCATTTCCAATTTTTTATCTATTTATTCATTACAAAAATAAAATATATAATTCGTCATTATTCAATTTAAAAGTTTTCTTAAAAAAAATTGTACAACAAAGAAGTTGAAGATTTAGCTAACTTATTCTAAATATATATATATATATATATAATAAGTGTTTGACGCTAAGTTCCCAAATATTCTTGGTAAGTTATTTTGGGAAATGTTCCTGGCAAGTTTGACTCAAGTTGTACCATCTGTTTGACCTCAAAATATTTGACTATTTCAAAGAATATAATTTATACTTATAAGTTCTAAAAATTGTTTTTAAAATCCCATAAATCTGTGTTACTATTCTATAATGAACGTGTTTCGTTAAAAAAATAACCTAATAATATAATTGATAACAATCAACAAATAACAAAATAACAATATGAGTAAGATCAATACATTAATTGCATTAAAAATAAATTGTTATTTTTATAGTAAATATTGGTTGGTGTTAATAAATGAATTAGTTGGTCATGTTGAGTAAATTGATAGATGAATATTTGATTTGAATTAAAAAATAATAAGTATTTTTTTTATAAAATACAAAAATTTGGGGTCATTTTTAAATATTCAAAACTTTTCAAGTATCTTTCAAATCCCCAAATACTACCTTCTTAAAAAACAAAATATTTGGGAACTCGAAAATTTCTCAAAAATCATTTGTCAAGTTTTTTGCGAAACACCCCACCTCAATTTTTTCCCCAATTTTCTCAAGTTTTCTCCAGAATACTTGGGACCAGACAGGGCCATAGTACAAACATACATGTTCTAAATATGTAAATATATTTTGAGCATCTTCAAAATTAACTTATAGGTATAATTCATGAAATGTGATTGGATCTCCAATCTTTAAATTATTGTCAAAAATTTTATGTTGCAAATGATGGATTGATGATGCTATCATAGATATCTCTTCTCAATCGATCGGGACAACCACAACTTAGTTGAATTGAGTAGGTGTTCGTTTAAAAGAAAAAGTTATTTTTGTGTAAACTAAATTGATAATTTATTATTTATAAAATTTGAATGACAAAAAATATTTTCATAAAATATTCAGAAAAATCATAGAATCTCTATCGTAAAAATGTATTACTACAAATTCGATCATAGTATAGACATTATTTTAGTCCATTTTTCTCCGTTGTGCTATTCATTCGGTCTTTATTTTAGTCCATTTTTCTCCGTTGTGCTATTCATTCGGTCTTTATTTATGTGATCATATATACAATGATATTCTTTTAGTTTGTCAAAAAAGGCTAGTGTATATTTCCTTTGAAAATTATGTAATTATAGCATTTTCATTTTACTTTTTAATTTATTGGGACACTTATCATCGCTTATTTTCTGAAATAAAATGTAGTAGTTAACTTACATGTAAAAACAAAATCAATGTTAAAATTTTGTGACCAGACGAAATCCTATACATAAAATAAAATGTAAGAATATATTGTATATAGTACACATTTTATCGATTAATTTATTGAGAAAAGATAAATATAATAACATGTCTAATCATACAGTATTAGGCTATTAATTCATCATTAATAAAATTAATAAATACTTCTTTCGAAGAAGAAATTGCTTGATGCAGGGCTGTAAATGACAATTAATCTAAAAGAGATCAACGTTTTACTTAGCAGATACACTAACACAAGCCAACAATAAGTCAATTAACACGTTAATTAGATTCCTAATGCCCCTTCGCGTTATTTTAAGAACTCCACCAATCCATAATCATATCTTAATTCGATCTATTACTTTATTACTGAACCGTTTGAACATGCGATATCAAATCAAATTACTATGAAATTAAATTTTTATTTGAACATGCAATTTAAATTTCTTGAAGTTATATACATTTTTTTAACCATAAATATAAAAACACCATGAATTATTAAAAAAAAGGTCAAAATTTCTCAAATTCTTAATTCCCTCCATTAAAAACAAAAACATAGTTTGACGTGATGGGAAGTTCAAAAAAAGAAAAAAAGATTTTTCAATCTTGTGCTTCTAAATTAAAATTATGTTAAATGTATTGACATATTCTTTAATCTTCTGATTTTAAACATGCCACTTAAAAAGTTAAAAATAAAATTTTATCCAAAAAAAATATTTTTTTAAAAAAAAATTTAAAACAATTTTCTTTTTTAAACGGAAGGTATAACTTTCGACGCTCTGACTTTTTAAAAGTTGTAATTTATAAACTCGTGCTAATAAGAAAAAGAAGAGGTAGTACAATCGGTACTTTGTCCTATTGGCAGATTATTATTGTACGAATGATATTGAAAGAACAAAAATCATGATTGAGGTAATTAAACCATTTCTTACATTTAATTAATTTAATTTTTAAAAAATTTTATTTTATAAAAAGATATTTAAAAAAAAAGAATTGTATTTTTAATTTTTTATGTGACATTTTTAAGTTGTCTACATACTTTAAAAATATTTTAATATATATAATTTACATATTTTAAATTTAAGATTATAATATTTATAAAAAATTATTATTATTTTATGTTGAGTTTAAGTGTTAAGTGTGAACTAGGAAAGAGCAGTGAAAGAATAAGGAAATATTGGGGCAAACGAATAAAGAAAAAATAAAGGGTCATTTTTCTCTCATCGATAAAATAGAAAAAATTTTTTATCTTTATATTAGAAAATACTCCTCTAACTCTTAAGGAGTCAAGTAGAGCAACCCTCGCACTATCATCCTCACTTGGCTCAGCTCCAACTTTGACTTCTTCAAAATAGACATCTATTTTTGCAGCATTGGTATGCACATATTTTTTTAGAAAATAAAATTCAAATTTTCTTAAATTTTATATTTTATATTACTATTAAACTACAAGACTGCAAGTTAAATCAATTAAATAATTTTTTCCCCTAAATCCTACGGAGGCATTTTGATTCGATGTTTCATGGAATAATAAGGTTGTCATTTTGTGGGCACCACTTTTTGAGCTTTTTATTGTTCACTTTTATTATATACTCCGTACACTATTGTTTTTACCATAAGTTGATATATATAGCGTGGTGCACTTAGGTCGGCAACTAAAGGCAAAAGATTCCCTTTTTTCCATCAACATTATATAGCATGTGATGATAATTAGATATGGAGCCTCAAATTATCCCTCAAACTTATTGGCTACGAATCATTCTTTCGGTTATTTCCTTCGTCGTGATACTTTTTGACTTAACATGATATTTAAAAATAATAATTTTTGAAATTTGTGATTTAAAATTGAGATATTTGTGTATTTGAGAATCATTTCATTAAGAATAAAAGAGAAATTTTAAAGTTAAATTGTTTCCAATTAAAGTAAAGTGACATTCTTTTTAGAATGAACCAAAAAGAAAAGAATGTAACAGGAACAAATGGAGTACTTTTTATTTTGATTCTCCAAACGTACACTTTCTAGAAGATTTCGTGATCAAAGGCTAATTATTATCCCTCAATTTATTGACTACGAATTATTCTTTCAATTCTTTATTTTCTATTTTGGTGTACGTTATTTTGATTTACTATGTACACTTAATTCTTCTTTTTTTTCTATTTAATGTGCGTTACATTGGTTTACTATGTACATTTTCCAACGAAGAAGATTTTCAAAGCTAAAATTAACCCTCAAACAAAAAGTAATTGTGGGTTTAGCTTTATATGTTTTCAGTCATCATTTGATTTGTTTAAATGTTCGTTTCAATTTTTTATTTTTTTGCATTTTATAATTATTTTTATTTTATTTTTAATGAGATAATTTACAAACACATAAATATTTATAATTTATTTTAAATCATAAAATTTCAAAAAAATAAATGTATATTTATTGATGCACTCTATTGCTAGTCAAACACCTCAGACAGAGGGGAGTATTGATTTTTTTCTTGATTCTTATTTTTTCACTTGTCCATTACCCGCAATTAAGATTCACATCGTAAACTTCTTAACAAAGTTAATTTCGTACTCACAAGATTCAAATTGCAAAACTCTAAATATTAAGAATACATACATTATAACAGATTTTTCTTTCGAGAGTCGCTTAAGCCTTTGGTGACATTTATATATAGTTTTAGATATTTATGATCAAATTATCAAAAAAATTATAATGAGAGCACTATCACCATGATCCTCGATGTATTATTAGTTTCTTTCTAATTAGGATGTCTATATTAATGGCGAAATTGAAAATTCTAATAAGAGAATTATGTTGAAGTCGCATATGGGTGGGATAAACTTGATTTTTTATGTTCTTGAACAATGCTCCCTTTTGAACTAACTTTCCATATTAAGTTAGGCTCAAATGTTTATTTCCGTATCATTAATTTAGGTACTAGGTACTATCTTACTTAGGACGACTAGATTGTGCAAAGGTTGTAAGACAAAACAAGATATGGGAAAATGTGAATCTATATCCCTACAAATATATGAAAATTATTTTGACTATAGTTTTCTATCAATCTCGGATGGAGCCAAAAATTTACTATTTTTTTGCTTTGGGGTATGATGAAATAAAGCAAAATGGCTCTTTAAACTGTCTGCGTTTCTTTCGATTGTGAAGTAGAAGTTAGTCAATGCAATTTTCGACGCTCATCATGGGTCATTCGGAAACAACCGCGCTATGTTTTTAAACATAGGGGTCAGGCTGCGTACATCCAACCCCTCCTTACCCCGCAATGGGAGGGGGGAGGGGAATTTTGAGGCATTGGGGTATGTTATTGTTTATTTTGACTATAGTTTTAAGACCACAAAATATAGATAAATGTGGATTTATATACACCCAAATAGATTTGAAATTCTTATGTGTTGATCTATTTGTAGTATTTCTTTTCAAACAATGATAAGCTTCCTTCGGATTTAACTCAAAAAAGTTCATTTTAAACAATGACATTTTCCTTTTTTTTAAAAAAAAAAGGTCGGTATGCAATTTCTCATGTGACTCAAATGCACTATAAAAGGGAAAATAAATCAAAGGTCTTTTCCGGAAAATGGCATTTGTAAGGTCATAATTATTGAATAATGATTCAGAGAAAAGCAATGTATACCATTAACTTATGTGATAATAATTTTGGGTGTACTATGATTCGGTGTGATTTTATGAATTATTGATTTCATTTATCATTTTTTTATTTTTAAATATAATAAACTAAATAAATCAATAAAAAGTGAACAAAATATTTGTTGAGCACCTAAAGCTTAACAATATGTAATATTTGGGGCAATTGGATGTGTTTGGTTAAATTTGAGCAGATTATAATGGATAAAGACCCAACCCAACTCAAATTTGCTTGGGTCAAAATGGGCTGGATCAAAACGGATTGAGTGATGGGTTATAGAGGGAGTCATGCATGACTCAACCTTATCCAATATTTACTAAGTTTTACTTTATTTGTTCTTTTTCAATATTTTACTACTTAATTAAATTATATTTTTCTTTATTTTGACTATATAAAATATATCAAATTAAAAAAAGATGTTTTAAAAATATTTTGACAAGACCTCTCTCGAGTCATTCGTGTTGAATATCAAACCAATTTTAAATGAGTTAAAATAGGTTGGATTGAGATGAATTGAGCTAATAAATGAGCAGGTTATTAACCCACCCAAATTTCAAGGGTTGGACAGATTGGATGGGTTGTATTTAATTTTACCCCATATTCTAATTTACTTCCTTCATAGAAAGCTTATACATTAGAGATAGTAGATGCATAACTTATGAGTATCATATCATGTGATGTTACACCATTAAAAATTCATTAACCTAACAAACCAATATCAATAAATTAATAACACTTTTATTGATCGATTTGATCTTTCATGCCCCTAATAATAATTGTAAGTACCCGTCACGCATGAAATATATTGGCCCAATTATGTCTTTTTCTTAGTGAGATAGCTTAATTATGCCTTTTGCTTTCACATAGGATTTCTTGAGATTTTAATTTTTTGATTGGACCAATTGTAAATAATGTACATATATTATGGACATATGTAATATATTGTGAATCAATATAATGCAATTGTTTTCGAAAAAAAAATTGTTGTTGAAGAATAGTTTAAAAAATGTAGTGGAAGAAATAAAAATAAAAGAAATTGGAGTATACTCGCATTTGACACTGGCCTGAGTGGAAGACTACCAAATTATTACTCATTCGTCCTAATTAAAAACAGCTAGTTGCAAAACTTCGTGCTGGGTCTAATATTTATTGACATAATTATTTTTTTTAAGAGTTTTAATGAAATAATTTTAAATTCTTTTAATCTGAAATATGTTATATGATAGTAAATTATTTTATTAAGTGAAAAATAAATATTTATACGTTTTTAATCTAAACTAAATTATATATATTTGTGTACTAGTTAATCATTTCTCTAAATAAGTTATATAGATATCTCTGTATATTAGTAAACCACCTCATTAAATATAAAATGAATACCTAAAAATATTATCAATATTGTAAATTTTATATTAAAATAATTATAATAAATTATATTAATATTTATGTGATTATAAATTATCCCAACTAAAAACTCTAAAATAACTCATAATTTAGTAAGAGTTGTTAGGAAATGCCTTCTATGTTTATTTTTTATAATATAGTAGAATAATAGTAAGACAACATTAATTTCATGAAATTGACCAAAGTAGCAGTAGTAAGAAAAGAAATTGTTTGACTTTCTATTAATGGTTTGGCCACGTAGTTTACGTTAGAAAAGGTCTCCTTATGGCCGTATACGGCTTTGCTCTTCTAATTCTAGTACGAGGAAAAATTGACCAAGTCAGTTGATTTTCAAAATTAACTTTCTTTTTCATACGACATGATTAACTCGTGAATTCAACCCAAGTCAAAATTCTGTAAACACTCCACTACATATATGCGGCTAAATGTAATGGAGCATTTTCTTTTTTTTCAAAAAAAAAAAAATTCAATCTAAAAATCTTAACCTTTGCTTTTTTTTTTGTTGTTGTTATTATTGGTGTACCTTATTTTGTGAGACTATACTCGTATGTTATTATTGATTCTACAATTTCGTTCAGTAGTTTAAAAAAGGGAAGAAAAAAAAAGATACTTGCCTTTATGTAAGAAAAAGCCATGTGAAGATTCAATTGCTTTGGAAGTTAATTTTATCAACATTTTTCTACCAATTGCATATAAATACTACTAAGCTTTAACTCTTTACCTTTAAATTTTAGATCAATTTCGATATGTATTAGCTATTTCATTAGGTACCTGGTATATCTCACCATCATATGCATGGTATGAAAGGGAAGAAATCGCAATAACGTTCTCGTCTCTACTGAAAATAAACATTAACTTCTTTCCACATTTAAAGTATAAACTATAAAATATTCTACTACTGTTGCAACCAATTTTGTTCTCTTTTTAAAATTCTATCGACCGTAATAACATCTTTCACCAAACCTTGTAGATAGGTCTCTGCTTTTCTTTCTTTTCTTTTTTTTGGAAAAAAATTACAATGAATAACTGCCTAGCAAATAATACATATTTGTTTTAAAAAAAAAATAGTGTATACGTTTATTATATAATGATACATATGACATATACCTTTTTTTAATATCATATAGTGTATATTGAACTAGTGAATGTAATTCCTTTAGGCCAAATATTTAACTTACCCATTTTTTCTTAGGATTAATTATAGGAAATGTCATTCAGCTCAGTAATTAAAAAAAAAAAGGTCATTCATTGTATAATTCATGCATATTTCAATATTCAAAATAGTGAATTTATATTTTATGTATATATATAGTCAAGCAACATTTAATTTTTGAGTATCTCATGATATATATTAACTATATAATTCATGTATAAGTAATTCATATTGTCTAGTTAGTGTACACTTTCTAAGACTTTTGGCAAGCTATATTAAAGTCACTATATAGTTTTAACAATTTTTTTACTATTTTTTAAGTAAATAAAACATGACTATATTTATGGTAAAACTAATTAATTATAAAACACTTTAAAACTGAATATAACTTGACTATACACACCTATATAACAAATGATCCCTTTTTATAATTATTTGGCCAAATAGCCATGTACTATAATTACCCCTTTTTTTAAACCTCTAAACAATAGCAGTAGTTTTGTCAAAAAAATAAAAAAAGGAACTTGTATGGTACCAAAGATTGACTATTTTTTGGCTTTGGAGTATAATGGAATAAAGCAAAATGGCTTTTTAAACTGTCTGTGCTTCTTTCATTTGTGAAGTAGCAGTTAGTCAATGCAACTT
>JAABOM020000001.1:36844076-36856211 GCA_011800125.2 Solanum clarkiae | reverse complement strand
TGGGTCATCTGGAAACAGTCGCTTTATGTTTTTAAACATAGGGGTTAGGCTGCGTACATCCGACCCCCCTCACCTCGTAATGAGCGGGAGCCTTTTGAGGCACTAGGGTATGTTGTTGTTGTAGTATAATCGGGCAATGGCGGATGTAGCCCTAGTGCTACGGATTCAACCAAAACTCACTAATTTAAACATGGAACATAAATATATAGATGAAAATCAACAAAATGGCAGCAAATACTAGAGTCTGAACTCACAATATTAAAACTATTGTGAGTTCAGGGACAAAAATTCGATAGGTTGAACCCTAAGTTAAAATCCGAAATTCGTCTCTGCAAATTGGGGGCATGCACAGCCTGATTCCCCATATTTACATATTTATCATATCCTCAATCGCTATAAACCAAAAAAATCCAGCAGCAACAAAGAACAAGGCAGTTGTAAGTGAAGATGGTTTGCTTGAATCGTTTTGAATACTTGTTTAGGGAACAATTATACAAGGAGACACCTATTATTTTGTACACAAAAATGTAATTGACAAGTTAAGCTTCCCCACGCATCTAATGGTACCAGTTCTATTACTATAATCAAACCCAAAAAAAATGTATAGTTTGACTATAAAAGCGTAGAAGATGTCAAGCTAAGTCAATTGGGGCAGAAGGATCAGATGAAGAGGCAAACCTACCACTCATGTGATATTCAATTCAAAGCACATTTCCGCTGAAGAATCTGACTGTAGCCTTCAAATCAGTCGTCATCTTCCGAATCTGTATTCAGAAGGGGAAAAAACAATGCAAGCGGTTCAAAGAGGATCCTGAAACCTCAAAAGCTGAAAGTTGGAAAAGAGGATTCAAACCATACAAGTTGACTCTGAATTCCTTTGGGATACAGCCCAATTCAATATAAACATATAATACAGGTGAACAGATAAGACAAGTCTTCATCAGTTTAGATATATGAGACTAGTTTCATGCTTTTCTATAATTCCATTCTTAATTTCTATTTTTATTTTTTCGGTTAGGAACAGACTAACAAAGGGAAAATGTGCAGCACTATATATCAGCACAAATTCAACAATATAGTGTACCTGTAAATTAAAAATGACAATAAGATGCTTACCAGATCTTATGTCTTCCCCAACTTTCCCTCTATTTCTCAACTGTTTCATGACCATTGAACATATGAGGATCCACCAATAAATGTGGAACACAAGTAGGGTCAAGAGCATTGTGTTAAAGAAGTAGTATATCATTGTATCATATGCCTCTGACAACTTCAACACCTCACATAGATAATAGCTGGGAAGTGAAACACATTGAACTGATTAGGAGAAACCAGAAAAGGGGAACAATGTCATATGAGTACAAAATCTGATAAGTGCCGACCTTGAGGATCTTATGACCCAAAATGGAAAGAAAAACAGCCTCAGTATGAGCCAGGAGACAGCAAAACAACCAAATAGTACGCTAGCTCCAAGCTCTTTCTCTGAATATTTAAAAACTTTGGCAGCCTCAAGAAAGACATCACTTGCATCATGTAATGCAAGAATAACTATCCCAATACGAAAGAAGCTACACATGTCGAAACAAATCAAATTAATACACAAACCGAAACAGATAAAAAACTACTCCATTCTTCTAATATGCAGACAGCATTTGGAAAATCTTGCATTTGCTAATTTGTTTCCTCAAGTGTTAGCGAAATTACACTGGGTTAGAGAAATTCATCCAAAAATCCAAGAACTCTGACAAGGTTCTTGACAGATAAGCTCTGCCATCGTATCATGTGGATATATTACATGGTGTGCAACAGGTCATCATTAATGTACTGCAGCTATAGAATGATGAACTTCAGATGAGTTTGTGGCTTGTTAGTTCCAACTAGTAATAGAGGAGACCTACATTTAATAATGTCTTAATATTCAATATTAGGACAGAAAATACTCTGCCATACTCCTCCAACACACACATTCTTCCTCAAGAAAACAGCCTTTTCTAGAATAGACAGTTTTCAACTAGGAAAATTAGCTACTCTGCAGGGATAATAACATAAAAGTGTCATTTAATGTCAAAGAACTTCACAAAATGACTTAAAAAGATTCAAGGGAAATCATTACCCATAGAGTCACAAGCGATGTTATGATGTTTAGAGATCAACAAAATTATAATTCGGAAGACGGAAACAAGGCAAGCATAGCAAGGTCCATTACAAAACTAAGTTTTTAAATATGTCATCCAGCTATCTTGAAATCAACAGATTAAGCAAAAAGAGGGAAATGATAGTTGTCCAAGGTTGGTTGATTTTCTTGAATGCATTAGGTGAATTCAAAATGGACCCTCAGGAATAAGCATTACCTATTCCATGAACAATTACAGCATTAATTTAGAACCTCTTTCCTTAGATAAATAGGAGACTATTAACCTTTTGATCAACCATTGGCAAAATACTAATTGTATCTGAAAGACTGAGTTACAAACTAGACCACATTTAACTATCTTTTTAAATAAGTAGCAACCATTTCATTATTTTATCATTTAGACAGCATATTAGCATCCTTGTGCAGATTAGAAGGATGGGACTGGCTAGGTTAACTTCGTCCAAAGGTACAAGAGCTGTTTATGTGCTTATGCGGAAATGATTCTACTACGACAATGTGGTAAACATCAAATATAGAAAAAAGGGGTCCATTGAGTATCCTCATTTCATGGCAAATCTCAGCCAGAGGAACAGGGGTAGCAAACAATATGATGTTTTTATTAAAACGTCTCAATGCATTGGCCATATCTGCTATATTTCATTTCTCAAAGGTAGCAAAACATCAAATCAATAAACTCTACAAGAAAATAAACTTTCTCTATTATACACATTTTCTTTTAATAATTGTGATGTTCATCCGAATCAGCTTTCACACACCTCGACTATTCCACGGGATACCTGCTACCTCCAACCAACAATAGATACCGGGTAACTCTATTCATCAAGGCTAGATAGATGGGAAAAAACAACCTAGTATTCTTGTCTCTGCTTGGATTTGAACCTGAGACTTCATATCTCAACTCACTTCGTTAAATCATTAGGCCACACCTTTAGGTGCTCTATTTCTTATACACATTACATGATCCGAATCCAATTAAAATTGATAATGTCTGTCTTTATAAATGAATATGCAAATTAATACTATCACCATTACTGGCATTTAATTTTTCTTCCTTTGGCAATACATGTTCAATTCTCCACTTCCCTTCTACTTCTTTCTAACCTTTTCTACATCTCCAACCAGGTCTTCAAAGTTTAAAATCTACTTCGACCTAGCATCCCTTCCCCCCACCAACTGAAAATTTAAGGAAAAGTTATCTCTTGAAATATGCCAAAGAATGAGTGAGTTCTGTGGTTAAATGAATATGAAAATTCCAAGCACACATAAAATTCCTACTTGTATTGCACCCACCATAGGCATAGAGACCATAAATTATTGCTGACATCGTACATAAATCATGTCTCTGTTTTCATGTCAAGATAGGGTACTCGTACCCAAAAAAAAAAGACAACGAAATGAGTAAAATGAAAACTACAAAATAAAAGGTAACGATTGGAGAATTAAACCTTACCTTGAAATATATGAGAGCGAAATCAGAAGAACAGTAACAATGTGATGAGACATCATTACAGCAAAGTCTTTCCGTCGTGTTTCCCAAACAAGGAGGGCAGCAATGGAATAAAGGTAGAACCCACATTGGCACATATAAATAAGCTTAATTCCAGCCCTAAAATGAGAAATGACAAAGGATGTTAGATTCTATTAACCCTCCATGTGAACCTTTTATTAAGAGGTCTATAAAAATTAAAGTTGGTGTAACACTCATCCTTTTCTTTGAAGCAAAGAAGTGTAATAAATGTTGCTCACAGTTCTAATGATAACTGTGAGAAAAATTATGGGTTCTCAAATGTAGAAACATGGATTTGCATTTCTAGTTGGACTTGTGTTCACTCTACCGAAGATTTAGTGTATTTGAATGACTGCAACAAAGATATGTATGTCATATACGGATATCAGAAAAGAAGTCTTGCGCAGTCAACAATCTAGTGTCTTTATTTCTTGTTTGCTTCTTTAAAAAAAATTGTTCAACTAAATGGTCATGATATCCTACCAGAACCAGTGTTTGGTGAGTTCCCTCAGCCGATAGCAGGCTTACTGTGAAGTATGGGCGAATGGAAACAACTGCTCAGGCAATTAAATTTTCAGGAAGATACTGAATGAAATTGGCACCGTGAAGGCATTCAGACAGAAGAAAGAAAGATACGACGATTCAAGAGAGGGAATGCGCATGCTTCAGGCTGCACGTTGAAGAAGAAGAAGAAGATGTCTTCTTCATCTGCTTAGTCACTTGACAGAAATATTTCCTTTTCAGATACTACTCTATGTACATATAATATATACACGCACAGCAACAACATTATGTCTTAGTCTCAAACAAGTTGGGTTGACAATATGAATCTTCATTGTGTTATTTCATTAAAACTCAATTCATAACAATATTATGCAAATAGAAATAAAAAGTTAGAAGCTGTCCATATTTTCTGGATATATAAATCTCTCAAATGCAAAACCACTCCTAAAAAGCATAGAACCCCCTGAATGCTTGCGTATAGAACCTCTTTAACTGCTAGAAAAGATATATGCTGGTAACAATTAAGTAATTATACAACAAGTAGCCTTTCGATGCTTGTAAATAGAATCTATCAAGTACTAGACAAGATATACACTGGTAATAATTAAGCAATATGGCATCAACCATGCAGGAGAAGTAATTTTGAATGGATACTCCATGCATCAAATAATTATGACATAAACAAGTTGCTGACGAGAATATCAATTCATGATCACAGTCCCCTAACCATGCTCATATGAACTTCATGACATCCTTTATGGGATAGGAAGAAAGAGGTTCACAATTTTTGTGTTACCATCAAAGGAGAAATCATCAAATGCCAGACTCCTATGTAAGAAGACCACAGGCCTTGATAAAAGATTTCTGACAAGTTGGGTGGAAAAATTCATAAAATGCAATACACTCGGTATAGGAGATAAGAAGATACTGCAGAACTTGAGAAATGCAACTTCCAATGTGAGGCTCAATGGTGAGAACTTAACATGGAGTAAGAAGTAAAACATACACTTCAGCTGGTCAATCCCAATTTCTTAGCAACAGATTTGCACTAACTATACTATTTTCAATTGAACCATGTATAGGTAGCAATTTTGTTGTTTCCCTCAAATAGTATAACTGTTCTTGCTTGCTCAATTATTTAAAGTAACCACCCAATTTTAGTTTTATACAGATCTTACATGTTGACTGCCATGTGTCATATACCAGATCATATAACAATCAGAATGTGATACTCACGATAGTTCTTGATTTGGCCAGCCCCTGAAATATTCCTTCACATTTAGGAACCATGGCGCATGATAAGCAACTTTTAGGACACAAAACTCAACAGTGGCATAGTAAGCAAATTTCCACATGGATTCAGAGCATTTAACAATTTTTCCTCTTGTAGCCTCATCATTCCTCAGATGGGTTGTTCCCAGCTGCAGCAGCAAAATGGCTAGCCTCTGGAAACAAGGTGAACAAGGAACACAAATATGTCAGAAAGACGGAGTAAAGTAATGACTTAATCAAATCTGTCATATAGCAGCCACTCCATGTAAAAGCACAGAGGAAAATTTACTTCACTTTTCAAAAAGTTACCCTAATTCTCTCATCTGAATTCTTCAGCATCAGAAAAGTAGAACTGAATATTAGCTCCTTATAATGACAATTTTCAAGCAGTTAAACTTAGTGCTTTACTTACTGAAGGCAAAATTTAATATTATTAACGTTTCAAGGAACTGATTCATGTTGCATGAAACCGGCGATAGCAAGAAATAAGCTTATTTGATATACAGGTACAAGCTGGTCCTAACAGAGCACACTCCTCATAACAAATACATTACAAATATTCAGCTAAAAGTTATCTCTCACAATTGCACAAAAGAATTTGTATGGTGGTGGGGAGGCCCTGAAGGGAGAAAGCACCATGTTTCATAGCAAAGGTAGCAAAAAAGAGTGAAATACATTGCACAGAGATGATGCACCACTTAATACATCACAGGAACCATATGCAACGTATTCTTCACTATCATATGCAATATGTAATTTATACAACAACAACAACATACCCAGTGAAATCCTATAAGTGGGGTCTGGGAAGGGTAAAATGTACACAAACCTTACCACTACCTCAAAGGTAGAGAGGCTTTTTCCTGGGAACCCTCGTCTCAAAAACCCCTAAGCAGAATAAACTAGATACGGCAAAAAAAAGGAAAATGAAAAGGAAAAGAAAAGGAAGAAGGACTAATAACAAAAAGCACATGATAGTATGTAATACGGTAAAATTAACATACATAAGACGGATAATGGCAACACAAGATATAAAGACACGACTAATACTACTACCCTACTATACCCCAAGGCCAGACATCAACCTAACCCTACTAACGTATTAGCCTGTTACTCTAATTCGCGACCTCCACTCCTTTCTATCTAAGGTCATGTCCTCGGAAAGATCAAGTTTCGTCATGTCTTGTCTAATCACCTCCCCCAATATTTCTTCGGTCTACCTCTACTCCTCCGTGTAACCCCTAAATCCAACCTCTCACGCCTCCTAACAGAAGCATCGTGTCACGGACTTAGAACTCTCGCTAAGACTTTCGTGAGGCACTAGTTAGTTTGCTCACGAATCTTGCACAATCTTGCAAACACTAGTAAGCCTGTTGCCTATGATCGCTAAGGGAACGCTAAAACTTGAAAGACAAGAGAACTTTGGAAGAAAGAAAGCTTTGATTGCCAAGAGAGAAAACTTTAATTGTACTTTGGCCCCTAGGAAGTAGTATAAATAGGAGGATCATTTCATTTGTTAGGTATCCAGAAATCTTCCAAGCAACTAAGTTGTAAAGCATTCTTCCAAGCATTAAGGAAGTCTTCCTTCCAAAAGCTCTTTTGTCTTCTTAATCTAGCGTTCCCTTAGCGGTCCAAAGTTGAAAGGCTTACTAGTATTTGCAAGAACGTGCAAGATTCGTGAGTAAATCGACTAGTGCCGCACAAAAGGTCTAGCGTGAGTTCTAGGTCCGTAACAATCGGTACTTCTTCTCTGCACATGTCCAAACCATCGCAGTCTGACTTCCCTCATTTTGTCAGCCACCGAGACCACCTCTAACTTCTTTCGAATGGTCTTATTCCTAATCTTATCACTCCTAGTATGTCTACACATCCATCTCAAAGTCCTCATCTCCATGACCTGCAATATGTAATTTATATTCATGTTTAATTATTGCAAACAGAAAATTCATCAGCCAGTGCTAATGATCAACATAATCCCATCAATATAACCTGGGGATACATACTGTTCTTAGTCTATCAAGGTAGTAAAGGACTGCAGGTTATGATTCAGAAAATGGAGGGGGAGCCAAGTGGATGCAGATATTTTTTCCAGGGACGCCGAAATATGCAATCTTGCATTTAAATTCCCATCAATTGTCAGGACTTCCTATTGGAAATTTTATGACATACTATTAATATATATTTAACTATTAAATGTTAAAAGTAATATGTCAAAAGAATCAACCTTTATGAACCAACTAAAGCTAATCTCTGGTCATGATATTAAGACATGGCTGATAATATTTAATAACTAAAGTAGACTAACATATGGGGTGTCAGTTAACAGTAATACCTGAGACAGTAGCTCAATTTTCCCTCTAAAATCATAACCTTAAAGCAATTAAACTACAAATTGGCAAGCTGGACCAGATGTTAGTGGAATTGTTGACACGGGCATTTGAATGTTTTACAACATTTTTGGTCTTAACTTCGTCTTGCTCACCTTATAAAGGGTTAGTTATTTGTGCAAATTACATCTTAGAATGTTCTTGTAATAAAGTCAAAGACTTGTTTGTATTCTCCACTAAAGACATGTACACCAGTATAGATCGGGTTAGCTGGGGCCCACTGAATACCATAACCATAAGAACAAGTACCAGCGCCAAGGCATGCGACTCATCGCCCATAAGTTCTAGCCTAAAGAAGGTGGGACTAGATAAATAATATTGAAAAAATGGTATATTAATTGTCAAGGAAAATGTAATGAATAAATATGTTGGTAAACAGGTATTTAGAAAATTAAAATAAACAAATTAGAACTAGTTTGAATCATAGATTCAAGAATTGCATGTTTGCATCTAATGAGGATTTAAAACGGTTTCTAAATCTCGAGTGACATGAATCTTACTTCACACAATTTATTCAATTGTACTTCTTGAACTTCTTTGTCCATAAAGTTGTTTTTATAGTTAGAATGTGATTCTTTTTCTTATTTTTTTTTTGCTTTTCTTCATGCATTACTTGCACTTAGCTTAAAAAACCCCTTGACTTGGGCAGTTTTCTGTCCTTTTTCCCTTTGATAACATGGGTACCTTAAGAAGGACAACACATTAAATTTCATTACCTGTTGGTTCTCAATATTTTCAAATATAGGACAAATCGCCTCCTTCAGCCGTGGATGGCACATTTGTCCATCATTCGTTACAAGCAAAAATTTCTTGAAATGACTAGACAAAACATTCCATAGAAACATGAGGAATCAGTTCTAACTTTTTTGCAGCTTTTGTACCATGAAACAGTTGAAGTCAAAGAATCAAAGAACGACTAACAGGATGAGGCAACATCTAAGTGAAAGCATCTAAACATACATAAAGGGATATCAAATACAGAAACAAGATAATCTAGTTTTACCCAAATCTATTTTCAAGGCAAGAACAAGTCAGGCAAAATCTGCTCGTCTATTTTATGTGTGAGGCGAGAAAGAGAATAGGAATATACATAGTTTACATTTATCTCACTTAAAACATATTAATCCATGGTAATCTGCAGATATTCTAGATTTTACTGGAACTACAAGATGGCGTACATAATGCAATATATGCAGAAAACATTCCTCCATGAATAGTATCAGTTCTAAGAATGCCAATACCCAAATCACAGCTCAGTACAACTAACATCTATCAGATGACAAGCACCAAAATGATGATCCAAAATGAAATAATTAATCTCAAATCTGAAATCACAAGCCATTACACCAAATTACCATTTAAGATCTAGTAGGATGAAAACATCTATACAAGAGCTTCAAATCAATTTCAGTTAGTTATGAAAATCGACCTAGCCTAAAGTACTTTATAAAATCTTAAAAGTGTTGCTATAGCAGACAATTAAGAAGTCAAACAGCTCAACTTCTAATAGAGCTGTCTTAAGAAGATAAATTTCACCAGTTAGTCTGGGTGAAATTTATCTTCTTAAGTCAGCTTCAATTCAATCAATTAACAACAATCTTAATTAAGCCTAAAAAATTCCCAACAGGATGTCTTCCAAATAGGCTTCGTCCAGACAAACAAAGCAGATGGGATCTACAATAACTGAGCAGAAGGTAACACCACATTTATATGCGTTTCCAAATAGGTTAAATGTGACGTCCATTTCACCCTGCTTCTTTTTACGCAATCCACTAATTACACGAGTCAAGCCAAGATTGAGTACGGAAACTCAAATTTAATAATTAAATAACCAATAGAACAAGGATAACATTTAAAAAGCAACATTTCCCAGACGAAAACATCAGTTATCACCATAGGAATTTCTTAAGAAACTTACACGAAAGATGAATCTGTCGAGGAAGAATCTGACGACGACGAAACCAAAAGCGAAGTAAACGGCATGGAATAAATGAGAAGTGGCAGGGGCACCACCGTTCGCCCAAATCGAGTCCATTATAGAGGGAACTTGAAAAACTCAATTTCGAAATGATAAGCAAAATAGCGCAACGTGATGCATCCACATCTAAATTCAATGAATGTTTCAACAAGAATTCGCAGCCCTTCTGCCCACCGCAGTGCCAAGTCCGATGGAGAAGCAAATTGGGTCGGACTACCGGAGGGGTTAGGGCTGGAGAAATCGGTAACAAGAAAATGTATTTTTTTGTGTGGCAAATGAAAAGCCAGATTGCCAGAATAACAAGGGCTGATGGTGGAGATCTTGTGAATGGCGGGGTGTGTTTTAGCACCTAGTGTATTTCTTAATGTTTGGCACACTACATAAATATAAATATGCTGTTTAATGTATTTGCGTTCATACATAATCATGGACTTAAATTTATATAAAATTAAATAATTAAATTGACAAAGATTGTTATAGAGTGATATATACTTCATCATTTAAATTAGAGGTCTTGGATTCGAATCTCCTTAAGTATGGAGTCGTCTTTATTAGGAAGTGTTTTACCTCATGAAATCGAATTTAATGGGGCTCCATGTGAATATCGAATATCAATGTGAAATTTTTTTTATACGAATTCAGATCTAGTCGGCGTTATCCCCTAATATAGAATTTTCTAGCGCTATTCTTCATTTTTATCGGGCTTTTTTCTCAATATAGAACTTCCTGATGAGAATTAAATTTAATCGTCGATACAAATTTAAATTTAGTTAAGTTTTATCTCTAATATAAAAAATATAAATTAAATTTGATCGAACTTGAATATAAATAAGAATTTAATCGAGTTTCAATATTTTCACCGGCCAGCAAACCAGTCTAACCATTTTTTTTTTAGCTTCAATGTGTAATCATGTCTCCAACTCCCAGCACCTTCCTTTCTCTCTCTCTCTTTTTAAATCCTTTCCTCATATTCTTTTTATATATTTAATATATTCAAAATAACTTTTAATTATTATTGTTTAAGATATAAAAAACACAAATCAAACAAGTAAAAGACAATAGAAATAATATAAAGAAAATAATATCCCAATCAGTTTGCATGTTGTACATTTATTATTCTTACCTACTAACTTTCTTGAAGTTATTCCACGATTTTTCATGAGGTCATGGTCCTCACTTCATTATCCTTTACCGTAAATCACACTTTTGTCACATGTATCTACCAAATCATCTGTTAAATTAAATTTGTTTTCGCATACCTAACATGCAAGTCTAGTGCCGGATGCATGGAACATTCGAATTCTCTTTGACAAAAAATTATAATATTTATATATGAATAAATTATATATAATATATATTTATCGATTATTTTTAGTTTAATTTGTTTGAGTTTTTTTATTTAAATTATTTTTTTTATAAGACTACTCAATTGAGCAGCTTTGAGCGAACTATTAAACTATAAGATATTATTATTTGAATAGGCATATTATTATTTAAATTTATATTAAATTTGTAAGCCAAACCTTGATATTCATTTTCATTTATAACTACATTAGGTCATCCTGAATACAAATTATTATTTCAGTGGATAGTTGACACAAGCTTTAGCCAAATGACAATTGACTCATTAATAACCCAATATTGCAGGATTAAGTTAAATTATACTAATAACAATAGTATATAAATGTCATGCATGAAATATATATAATCGTAACTGCTCGTTGATTTATAATATGTAAATGTATGTGAATTCCAAAATTATATATTTTAACTTAAAAGCATTTAAAATAAGTTAATTCAAACAGACTCTAAGTTAGTTTATTTAATTAACTTCTAGCAGGAAAAACATAAGAATATAGGTTTGATGTTTTCAAACTTTTATACATGATATCAGAGTAGACATATATTTGGAGGTTGATTCTCCTGGTAAGAATGATTTCTTTTTTTCTTTTTTTACATTTTAGTGTATAAAAAAAATAAACTTATACATACATGAGATGACATATTAAAAAAATAACGAAATAATAAAAATATGCTTTCTGTTATGATTTAATTAAGCTTTTAAATGAGACGCGGATGTGCAAATGATCTCCATTTCCTTGTGTCAAACCCATATCTGTGGGTAGTGGAACAACTACAACTAGATAAGCTAGGACCACCACTATGTTACCACTTTAATTTTTAATCCTTAAATCAACAACAACAACATTACCCCAATGCCTCAAAGGCTCCCGCCCATTGCGGGGTAAAGGGGTGTCGGATGTACGCAGCCTGACCCCTATGTTTAAAAACATAGCGCGACTGTTTCCGGATGACCCATGATGAGCGTCGA
>JAABOM020000001.1:36824126-36843976 GCA_011800125.2 Solanum clarkiae | reverse complement strand
ATATAGTAAAATTAAAAAAAATATATAAAGAGAAGTAATATTTCTTATTCACTTTTGTTTCTTTCTTTTCTCACTTATGCATTTTGTTATAAGAATGAAGGAATATTTATATATGTGAAAACTTGGTGATTAAGTATGATTTGTGACTTTAAACTTGTCAAGCTTTTGGCTTTAAACTTGCCAAACATTTGACCTTAAACTTACCAAGCTTTTAGCCTTGAAAGTGCTAAATTTTGATCTTGAAAATTATCATGCAAATATCTTAAATTATATTACCATAAATTATATTATATAAATAAAAAAAATATTTATTTGAACATCCATTTTATAACAGACACAGCCTCCCATAAAAGGGGAAAAAAAGTAGAGCTGCGTCAGTTTGTGCTTATGTTTCCAAAGAGATCAACCAGATCATGAGTGAGCTGGAAGTTACGCAAGCTAGCTTAAGGTTTAAGTTTAAGCATGTAGGGATACTCCCTACTTCCTATTGATGTGACAATAAATTATTTAATTTAATAATTTAGATAAAAGAAACAATAGTACTCGTTCCGTTTTTAAAAAAATTAATTTGATTTGACATAAAATTTAAGAAAATAATTTTTTTTTAATATTGTAATTCTAAATTAAAATTATAAAATATATTAAAATATCTTTTAATCGTGTGATCTTAAACATATTACGTAAGTTAAAACTAAAATTTAATAAAAAAAAAAAGATAAATTATTCCTTCTCAAACGAATAGAAAAAGGAGGTCCTTTTTTTTTTTTAAATAAAGGTGGTAGCATGTAGTACACTACATTTGAAATTAATAAGGTAAAAAGGAATAACTATTAAACTATGAACTTCCACCAATTAATTACTTTGGTAGGTGACAAACATTTGTTTTGAAGCTTCAACGATACATCGCATGGTGATATCAACGTTAATTAAGTACAATATTTAGTATAATCCAATGAAAAACCCTCAAATTAACATTTTTTTTTACATTAGTTCTGTCTAAGTTTAGTTATCAACATTACTAAATCACTATAAAACTAATTAAAAAATTTTAATTTTAACTTCGGCATTAATTATTTTTAAAAATAAATAATATTTATTACAAGACGTAAAAATTGTAAATATGAACAGTTCAAAAGGTTATTACTCAGATTAAGCTTATTCTTGTATACGTTTAATCAAATTTAGAATACATAAAATCTCAGATGGAGTTAAAAGATAATTTAATGAAAAATACTTTTTGTAAATATCTATTGGTACTAATTTTTTCTATTTATCCATGGTGTTTGTTGGTTTTATTCTAGGATTTGAAAAAAAAAAGATTTCTGATTTCTATAACTTTTTTTTTTTAAATTAAAACAGTTAGCAAATTATGTGAGGTGGGGTGGAGTCTTTGTGGGTTTGATTCGCTTTGCTTCATTTATCATTCCTAATTCAGCTTATATACAAGGAAAATTTTACCTTTTAATAAATTTTTTTATATTTAAGATTTACAATCGAAATCTTCGATTAAAAATCGAAAATAAATAATCTTAATTGTTGCGCCATATTCATTAATCTGCAAAGTGACCACATGCGCTCACATGACAAACCAATCAATTAAACAAGGTCACATGACTCTTGATTCAAAACATAGTATTCCCTCTCTCCTTGACAAACTCTTTTATTCGTCTTTGAAAGAACTTAATCATTCTTCCCATAACTAAAAAGAATTTAATATTTTTAATTCCTTAAATAATTTATAATTATGCAAGTGTTTAAGATTGAATATAAATTATTTTTTATATTTCAATTAAGTTTATATTTAATGGAATGATATCACATTAATTGAGATCAAATATTTTTTTTTTTCAAAATTTTTAACCAAAGAAAATTGTATATGAGTTGGTTTGGATTGTCTTATAAATTTTAATACATAATTTTTGATTATTTTTATTATCTTCGACATATATTTTTTTAAAAGATAAAAGTCCTTTTGCTTTAAAATCCTCCTAACATGGATTCAGAACCTATTTAAATCACAAAAAGATAAAATTACAACAAAAACAACAAACCCAATAAATATAAAAAGATAAAATTGATATAAATAAATGATGTTTTAAGAATATAATTAAAATAGGCTCATCCTTCCTTAAAAATTAAAGAGGGGAATTACATTCTTTCAGTTATATGTTGTCAAGTATTATTTCACCTATCAAATAGGACAAAAGCGTAATTACATTCCATTTCAATTACAAGCGTGTGACAAGGGTAAAAAGAGAATTCTTCGGAAAAGGCTATTTGCATTTTGCGCGTTCAGTTTCCCTTCCCTCCAAAATTTTCTAAAACTCGTCCATCACATGCTTCTATGGGAATTAGGGCAACAATAAGATCGATCACCGGATTCGCTTCACCGGCGACAGGTCTTCCCTAATTCCTACCGTTAACACATTTTCGATCTTCTAATTTCGTCTCAGCAATGTATAAGTCTCTCGAATGTATAAAATTGTTTCATGTATCGTCGGATTTTAGCTTTAAGTCGAGCAATAAGGACGTTTATGTATTTGCCTTGTTACATGCATGTTGATATTTTTCCCAGTCTTTTGTTCAAGGACGGATTGATTCATCAACGGGGCTTAATTTTACAGTGATTTGTGTAGTTCTGCTTGGTTATGGGATAATTTATGGTTAGCTGTACAGGAGATTAGTTAAGAAGGTTATAGAAACGCCGGAGTAATATAATGTGAACGGATAGAAATTATAGAAGAAAAATAAATTAAATGAGTTAGTTCTGTTTGTTAAGGTCTTGTCCTGTTTTGATAAGTATAGGTTCTTATATACTTGATAACGATATGAAACATTAACACATGTTCCTTGGAAGAACTTTTATGTGTATAATGAGTGATCTATGAAATCGTTTCCTCATTAATTCATTTGATACTATTATCATCTAGTAAGTGATGCCTTGAACAGAATCTTCGAGAGTTGTCCCAATTGACACGGGTCCCTCTGGTGTGCCAGACACTGGTTTTTATATACTGCATACTACAATATGATTTCATGGACTAGTTATTGAACTTGATAAGTTAGAGTGATGGGAGATGATAAATGATGAACAGTATTGTACTTATTTTATTATGCCTGTTCGAGTGAATGACAAATTTTTAATTTGATCTAGGTGTTTTCTTATCTTCATGAGATATATGGAGATCTTTCTTTTTTAAGATAGGGTTGGAGGAAGGATTTTCACTTATTGCCTTTAATGTGGCGCCCTTAGCTTGCAATCTACCTTCAAGATGCTTCTCTCTTGGAAGTTTTGATGCTTAAACAGATACATTAAATTGGTTTAGAATGGCTGGCTATATTTGAGTTGCTATGCAGATATTGATGGGAGATCTGCACGAGCAAACTCCAGGAATTTTCAAACTTCATATCAATCTGTATCTTTAGAGGAAGCCTTTCGTTCAATGCCCCTGGCTTTCAGGCTTCATATGAAATTGTCTATTGCTCAAAGGCAGGTATTGTTCCACACAGCGAATATCAGAATGTTTTAAAATGTATCTGCACCTTTGAGGATGCCCTTAACTGGAAGTAATTCACTTTCTACTTCTTGAAAGTAGTAGTGCAATGTCAGGTCATATTTCCTTCACGGAAGATGTCAATGATAAAAGCATCTTTCGCTTGTAGGAAAGAAACTCTGGAAAGTGCTTCATAGATTCTGCTAGCCTTTGACTAGCTAAGGCAACAATGAACCAGCCATATTTCCTTTATTGCAAAATGCTAATCTTTGTATATGATCAATATACGCAGCACACAGAACACTGAAACATTACCTCTAGTTTGTACAAAGTGGATGTTTGTGATATGTTTTTAAATATCAGAAAGTTGGTACTTAGATACGAGGATGATTATTATCCAGTATATATGTAGTGTTGGGAATAATAACATCTAAGGGCTTGGGTTGAGTTTCCTGTATTAGGTACTTTCCTGAAGGATTGTTCAGAATTGATGATTCAAAGGTTGCAAATGTTTGACATTTTTGTTGACTCAAGCTAGTGAAAGCTCATGCTTGGACAGTTCCTTACTTTCTTGGCTTTTACATGTACTACTTGAAGCCTCAACCTTCAAGGTGGAGCCTTTGAAGTTTGAAGCATAAGGCTTGCAATAGCTGCAGCAAGTCTGCCTCCATAATAGGATTGCAGCAAGGTTTGCTTTCTGTTTTTGAATTCTTGATCAGTCTATAGGTAATTGTTTTGTCTGCCTAGTTGCTGTGTAAACATATGACTTGGTTGATTGAACTACTTTTAGCGTTTCAAAGACCCTATTTTTTTTTAAAATAAGCATATCTTTGTATAATTTTTGACTCAAGACATTTATGCGGTAAATATATGTACCAATACTGCATTGCTGTTTGATTAATTTGTAAAACTGAGGTATTCCAATCCTGCAAAATGTAGTCTTCTCTCGTTAATCATTTGATGGAGACCATTGCTATCAATTCCTACCTTCACAAAAATGTAAAGTAAATTAGGATTTAAAGAAAAACATGTCCTAACTACTAGACACAATGGGTCAAAAAGCCATTCTTCATACAAATAATCTCCAAAAATAGTAGTCATTTGATTTGCTTTAACGCAATTAATATTTTATTAATGCTTATGTTGGTGATATGTGAATTAGGTGTGTTCTCTTTTCGTACATGGTACCATACCACTCATGCTTCTTTTGTTTCTTTGATCAGAAAGCATATTGATCTCTTATTAGTCCTTATCAATGTTGAAGACTCTAGTTCTTCTAATTCAGAAAAGAGGGCACTAGTTTGATTTCTTGAAGGTTATGCTATGTCGACATATATGCCTTCACCCTAGCATAAAAAACTGAGAGATTAAAATAACATCTAACATCATGGTTGCATTTACGCGTGCACAATCTTGGCCAGCTTTCTGAGATACATCCCTGCTGCAAAAAAATCATAGTCCATATATTGCTTGAGGTTACATTGATAACCCTTTTTTCCTTCCCAAGCTGAACCGTATTTTTATATGAAGAACTTCACTTCAGGTATGCAATTTGTTGCCTATAGATTTGTACAAAATTCCACTGAAATTAGAGTCATGTCCTGAAACACTTTGAGATGAAAAGAAAATCCTGAAAAACTCAAAATTCTTAGTAGTTTTCATGTTAATTTTCACATGCTGTGATGTATTAAGTATTCTATTCACATAATGCTTATGATGCCTTTGTATTTTATTTCTTTTAACTTATTTATGGCTATTGTGGTTCTATTGATATTGGTGTTATCTTTTGTTTTTATTAGGTAATTTTCGTATGTATATACAGACCAGAACCGTCCAGATCTATCATTGAGGTTCATTCTTGTTGGAACATTCCAGACTAAGAGTGCGAGCTAGAAAACAAGGTAGTTCTTTGCCCTAATGTCTATGTGACCTCCATTTTGCTACTTTCCCATTGTAATTGTTTCCATTAAGTCCACAAAAATCTCATGAATGTAGCCGACAAGAGCATTATAGCTTCAGGATCTCTGTATACATGATGGCTGTTTTTGTAGTGACATGTCTAATGGGACCCTTCATCCTATGCCATAAGTGCTAATTTCCACTCTGGGAATTTCCTATTAGATCAAGACATTTCCCTTTCTGCTGCCACTCAAGCAGCTGGGACACTTGGATCTTCTTAGGCCCAGTGATGCTGACTCCCACGTGAAGCAACATATGTGCTCCAATTCCATGCACACAGAAATGTTCTATTGAGCATCATTTCTTCTGACTGGTTATATTCCACTATGGTTGTGCTTTTCCAACTTATATGAATTATATCTTTCACCAAACTGGAATATATAAAGCGAAGGAATTCATACGAACTTTGTGTAAGATAGGGCACATTGGAAGGAAGGTGTAACCCAAAAATTGAAACTATGTTTTCATCATGTTAATACATTTAATTGAGGTCCTATGCTTTCTAGAAGTCTTTTAGCTCTGTCAGAGATTTTTATGCCAGTATAAATATAAAATATTGAGAACTTTAAGTGCTTCCTATCTTTATTTTATTTTATATAAATGTTTTCCTGAGATGATTTGTTAATGTAGAAACATGGTAACTGAGAATTCATATAACTAACCGCAGTTAGTTATATAGAAGTTAGTCAATGCAACTTTCGACGCTCATCATGGGTCATCCGGAAATAGTCGCTCTATGTTTTTAAACATAGGGGTCAGACTGCGTACATCCGACCCCCGCTTACCCCGCAACGGACGGGAGCCTTTGAGGCATTGGGGTAATGTTGATGAATGTTGATGATAACCGCAGTTTGTTTGGGATTGAGGCATAACTGTTGCTGTTGTACGGAGCTAGTAATAATCATGGAATACATTATGTCACAATTTAGCCAGAAAAGATATTGGTTTCTTTGTTAGGAAATGTGACTGACTTTTCATGCTAATAATTTTATAGTACAATTTCACCAGAGGGATCAAAATAGAACCCAGCAAACAAAAAGGGTTGCTGGGATGAGTTTCACCGTAAACAGTAAACTAAGTTCAGAGGTATCTTCTGTTGCTAGTATTAGTTTTTATCAGGTGGCATCTTGTTTTCTAGGGATCTGCTTGGCTTCTTGTTTCCTTCCAGAACCTGGATGGGAGTCCATGTTGAGGTATTGGGAATGGACTATACTGTACTGCTCCTTTGGAAACTTCGACTTCCCACCTGCAATAATTAATGCATGACTACTTCTCAACAAAAAATTAATGCATGACTATAAATTTCCAATGAAGTTAGAATGCATATATATTTAGTTTGCTTCTGGTAGCTACACTTGAAATTTTAAATAATCTCGTGGCGAGATATAAATACAAGGGGAGATGTAACTGCGAAGAAATTTCTTTAAACTCATCCTTTTCCTTTTACTAGATTTTTGTGAGAATTATATGGTTGGGATTTGGGTGGATGTATTTCTTCTACACTTAAATATGAGCACATGACATATGCTTGTATAAATAACTTTAAAAAGAATATATAAAAAAGAAGTCTGTACCCATTATTATAGACAAGTCCTGATTCTTTTGTATTTTCCTCACCTGCTGGCTTATTAAACTTTTGGATCTGCTGTTGTTGCAGTTTTTCTTTATTATTATTATAGTTGTTAAGTATTATATATGATGGATTTTGTTAAGTAGTTAAAAATCGTGGACTCAAAATAATATACAGTTATGTATCTAGAAGCAAATATGATGTCATTATCATACCTAAATTTGGTAACCAAATGATGAATCAAAATCAGCATCTCCAGTTTGGCAAGTTCATTTCCTGGACAAGCATGGGCACCATTGCCAAATGGCATGTATGTATTGGGTTTGGGATTGACCTGCATCCATCCGCCACCACAATTTTTTATTTTTGGAGTAAACCAAATTTTCATATTTTTAAAATTCTAGACAGGTGGAGAATTGAAAAACACTTTGCTAGTACTTGATCACCACATACCTTAAATCTAGAAGCATCAAAATTTTGAGGGTTGGCAAAAAATTCTGGATTGTGATGAATGTTTCTAAATAGTGGCATGACCTTCCAACCTTTTGGAATCAAGTAACCTGCATTAAGGATATCTTTACTACTCATATTAAATGAAGTAATGCCTTATAGCGTGAGGCTTCTTTTTATCTCACAAGATGGTGGATCCAAAAGTGTACGATTTGGGTCTACCAACTTGTGAGAGGAAAGGAAACCCACATAATTAATCTCAGTTGTGTGAGGCACAAATTAAAGTTTCTCGATGCATACATTTCTCAATTTGTCTTAATGTACTTGTGTCCAATGAGTCTGACTAGTGATTTTGATTGACATTGTTTCTATTTGAAAACTATTCACTTGAACATTCTTATGGTACTCTTGATGAAATACGACTATAGGAATAACACCACATCTTTAATACCTGTAAATATATACTTAAGGTACTTTTGGTATGTTATAGACATTTTCATGTCCAGTCAAACCCTCATATAAAATGACCGAAGCGATTAGTTAAAAAAACTGTTAAGTATCTATACAAATACTCACAGATACTAGCATCGAATACGATGTAGTCGTCCGTGTAAAATAGAAAATCAGAATATTTCTACGGGAGCAGTGAGTTTATACGTGTGTCCTTTTATACATATATATACATGGTTGGACTTATATTTAATAATCTCTGACTCACCGCCGTATTCTACATCAACCACAGCTTCTCTAAAGGTGAAAGATATAATGCTAGACATCCGTAAGCTCTCTAAAATGACCTGCAATTGAAGTTTCCCTAGCTGATGAGAGGGAATTTTCTTTTCCTGAAGCTGTGATATGATATAAATAATTCTAAGAAAAATTTACCCTGTAAGTTAGTGACATATTTCTTGTTTGAGCCCATGTCAACGGCTTCGTTCCTCCATTTGATTCATAAATTGTTCTTTGTTCTGCCTGCACTTGAAATGATTTTTTTCTTAAGCCTGGGAGCCGGACTCGTAATAGAACATGCGAGAAGTGCTAATGGAGATGGGAACTAGAAAGGGATTTATCATGTACGCCGATACTGTAAATTTGTTTTTACACTAAAATGCATTTTAGCTTATTGTTGTGGGGCTAACTAATTGCTTACCTGTATTTATATTTTTGGGTGAGTTGATAATGTAAAATTCCTTTCAGTATTTTTGTTTAACTAATCAATAGAAAGAGAAAAAAAACTAGCTAGGAACCAAAAGGAAATCTGGAGACAATACCTTAACAGTTTCTAAAAGTTTCTGGTCATCATAGAGGTACTTAAGAATCCATGTTAAAGCACTAGCTGTTGTGTCCTGGGCGGCAAAGAGTACTCCGATGACATTATCAGCAATTTGATCTTCTGTTAAAGTCTTCCCTTTTTCATCTTTGAAATTCAACAGATGACACAAGAGATCTTTCTCTACCGTTTTTTTCTCCTTCCTTTCACTGATTATTTCACTAAGAATCTGATTAAGCTTCCTCCTTGCCTTTGTTGATAACAGAAAAATTCAGCATAAAACTATGGAATAAGCAAGATACTCCTAAAAAGTTTGTAGGGAATAAATAAGAGAAGCTTTTACTTACCACCATAGCTTTGTAATAAGCAGTTCCCGGTAATTTCGTAGGGAAAGAATTATAACCCTTTTCTACTATGGAATAGTTTTTGCTGAGCTCCTCTTTGTGCTTAGCATCCAGCTGACCAAATATAGCAAGAATGCCCACTTCGAAGGAGAACTGTAACAGGTCCGTGAGATTCATGTGTTAGACTGTTCTATTGATTAAATCTTGTGGTGACCCCATTTGAAGATATAGTTAAGTAATTAAAAATGTATGCTCTTTAACAGTTTAAGCTTTTTGCTGAGATGGTCTCACAATTCAACAAGTAGCATGAGCTACTAGTAACAAACCTTCTTCATCACACGGAATGTATTGATGGTTTGGTTATTTTCCGTCCATGATTCCAAGGAAGAAACAGCCAAGGCCTCGATATCAGGAATTAGCTTGCGAAGAGCTTCAGGAGATAGCGAGCTCTGAACCAACTTTCTTAGTCGAGAATGGTAGTTTCCTTGGTGAAAGAACAAAGCAGAAGGGCCAATCAATCTCTCTTTGCTCTTAGGGTACGTTGGTTTGAACAAGTGAGCGTAAGTTACCAGCACGAATCTAGCAGCTTCAGGACTAGCTAGCATAACACAAGGGTACCCAAGAATGTGTGTTTTGAATATATCACCATACCTGCAAAACAAACATTTGAAATAGAATGAGTATATGTATGTGCTTTTAATATACTGATGAATATTCTTTTCTTTGAATTAAGAGAACCTTTTTTGTTTGTTAGCAAAGAAGACACTGGGGTCTTGAGAATACAGTTGGAGAGTGTTCCCTATGTATGGCCAGCCCATTGAACCAGGAGGCAGCTTTGCTTTTTGTAAGTTTCTCCATTTTGGTTTCTTTAATGAAATATGATTATAAAATAAAAGAGCTATAAGAAAGAGGAGGAAGTAAAGAATGGAACAAGAAATATTCTCCATCGAAATGGAGAAGTTCAGTGTTGTGCTATGCAATCTAATATTATATTTATGTCTTTTGCTTTGATGGATTATTTAACTAGTGAGAACGAGCTGTCCTTATATATAGGAAGAATAGGGGGTAAAACGAAGATATATAGGGAAGAAGGTTTGTCAAAATGTTGGGTAAGAGGGGTTATTACAGTACTGTATCATGATATGCCATGTGGATTCATACATATCCAAGGTAGAAGGAGGAAATTGGACCACATTTAACATATCAAATGTCATCTGATGAAGTGGACCTATTGTGTGGAAACAAGACAAAACTCAGACCAATTGCGGAGTACTTAGCTTTGTCTGCTTCAACGTATATTTTTATGCTCCTCTTCTTTTAGGGGTAACTATTTTCGTTTTGTTCTCATAATTGTGAGCATGTGATCTTTTTTTCTTCTTTAATTTTTACTTTTTTGTCTGTGGATCATACTTTCGAGATAAAACAAGAAGAAATGATAAGGCTCACTCAAGCGGAAGAATATTCTTGTTCATATTGGTGATGAGCACCTCATTTAAGCCAAGGATCTATTGGAAACTACTTCTCTATCCCACTAAGATAGAATACTTCCCCCACCGCACTTGTGGATTACCCTTGATAGATTATTGTTGTTGATAGGTTGAGCGTGGGGGCATGAGGAGATGAGAACTGGTCATAGTTAGTAAAATACAGAATATATATATCTTATAGTATCCTAATTGAGTTCATAAAATAACACATGCACACATATATATGTTGGTATCTGAATTCAAAAGTTCTCTTTCAACTGAAAAATGAGCATGTCCGTGGTCCATTATAGAAAACATAGAGCCAACGTAAACAACAAAAAGTTTTGATGATTTTTTGAAATACGCTCAGTAATTTGCATATATAACACATGAGAATAGTTTCTGAACTATGCAATAATTGTTTTCATCACATGATTCTCCGTTTCCTCTTTTTGAGTTATTATAGCACAGGACAGGCTTTTCTATTTTGCTTTATATGACAAGCAATTAGTACATATGATTTATTTATTTATTTAAAGTTTCAACAGCAATATCAACAACATAGAAGTTTGTTTCCTGATGATATAATTGTCATGATAGCATTTTCCTTCTGTATATCCTTTTTAATATTTCTGTCCAAGAATTTATTTATTAGTGTTTCCAGTTTAGGGAACTCGAAATAAACTTCTCAATATCATCCGGCTTTATTCTACATCTAAAAACGGATAAATTAGTCATCCTTTGCACTAACTTTTCTATGAACTTTTTGTAATTGTTAATTGGTCATACATTATGATAGAAGAGTTGATTGATGCAGTTGTCTTTCAAGTAGATGTTTTGGCTAGTTATGTAAGGTGAACAGTAGATGTTCTTTAGTTTGTGAAAAGTAATACTATTTGATTACTGCTAATATGTGATATAATTTGTTAGAGGATTTTGTTTTATATACAACAATACTTGTTAAGAGGAATCTTTTTCAGTATCTAATTGTAGAATTGCTCAGTACAGTGTACTAGTGAAAAGTGTGGTGCCACGACTGTGATGCTTTATCCACCTCAGAGTTTAGATTTTAAATGGTTTGGCTGTGATATTGATGTGTGAGGCTTCAACAAAGAGAATATATTAGTTTTCATTATTATGGTGCACGAAAATGGAGCCCAACCAAATTTTTGTTGCACTAAGATAAAAAATTTCTGGCTAAAATAACCAGCCTTATTCAACAGAGTAGCCATCACAACCATTTGTATCTTCCTTAAATTTTTTATAATCGTGTTGCTTAAATTAGTTTAAGCGTTACATCTATTAATTCTTTTTAGGTATCGTGCTATCTACTACCAACACATGCATCATGTAACTTTGTTTATCAAGGTTTGGACTTTGGACAAATAGGAAGAAGTTTGAACCTCAATCATTGTTAGAATATGAAATTAAAACCTTATTGTCTGTACCTATTTCATTGACTACTAGATCATATCTTTAGATGTAATCATTTGCATCTTTTAGTCCGTCTTAAAAAAGACCCTTATCATGTTTATAAATCAACAAAAACATATCCAGTGGAATCGTACAAGTAGGGTTCAGGGAGAGTAGAATGTACGCAAATCTTATCACTACCTCATACGAGTGAATAGTTCTATATTTTGAGTTTAATTGCTTTGCTTACTCTATATTTACTATCCTTTTTACTGTGTAAATAATAGAAGTATGTCTGTCTGTGTAAAATACTTCCTAATAATATAGGAGTAAATATTGTCATTTTAAAAAATTGCCAAGATTTTAATTGCAAATCTTGAAAGTCACATCGTAGCAGTGAGTCCTCACGTGCTAGGTGTGGGATCCACAGAGCTGTACGCCATAACAGAGCCGCTATGATCTCAGAGATTAGGATCCCATGGTCGGCATATCCCGCCGTATCTGATACACTATTGATCATAAGACGTCTGATTTCCAGGCCAACATGGTAGGAGCCGTCATTCATAGCTGGACGAGACACGTGTCAGTATCCATATGGTCATACTTATCACATATGGAAAAAGAAAAAATAGTAAATTGAGAATTAGTTAGAGTTTTAGTGAGATGGATAAAATTCATTAATTTTATTAAAGGTATTTGATTTGAGTCATGAAAACGAAAGATATAAAGATTAAATTCGAATTAATTGGATGAGGGAGAGATTATATACTAGATGGTTATAAAAGAAAAAACTAGTGGTAAATTGAGAATTATCAAAAATTATGGTGGGATGGATTTCATCCCTCCATATTTAATTAGAGATATTAGATAGAGTTTTGGGGATAAGAAGAGTTAAGATAAAGAATGGTTTTATATGTAATGTAAATTTAAATTAATTGAATACATGATGATTGTTCTGAAAAGTACGGGGTGTGTGTATATAGTTGTAGTTAGTCGAACGTTACATTAATTGCTTGAGGTCCCCCAAAAAATTAGGGGCCTCATTTTTTTTTTCTTCTAAATGTGGATCGTATATATTTAAGAAAACTAAATCTCATGTATTGATATTTGTCTTCTTCAAGTGGAAATTTTAAAACTATTTACCTTATTTAGTGATCAGTTATAGTAATTGAAAAATGAAATTATATTATCCTTTTTTAAATGACTATCTATTTTGTTGTTTCATGTATATCTTGAAGACTATAATAAACTCATATTGGTAATCTTATATTTACTTTTTTTTATTTCCCTCTTTACTATTTTTATTCTCTCATGATTAAATATTCTAAAATTTCTCAAATAGTTAACTTTTTTGTATTATACAAAATCTATTCTCATGTCATTATAAAAGTTTTATATATATATTGTGTGTATTTTCTTTAAATGTCAAGCATTCCAACAAATCAATATTATTTAGTATCATTATATCAACTAATCAAATTTAGCACAACATTATTTCAATTTCATTAGTTGAACTTTTTAAATTTCTGGATCAGGTTTTATTATTTTAATTTTAAATTATAATTTTTAAATTTATATTGTTTATATTCTTACTTTATAAGTTATAAGGTTATGTATGTATATGTGTATGTATATGCCCTATACTCTACAGACTTCACTAGTAGAATTGTACTAAGATCTCTTGATGAAGTTTGGCTTTAGATCCTTAAACTTGTGTTGAAGGTGTTTTGGATTTAACTTAGCTGGTATGCCACAGGACAAAATGAAGTGATCGATCTTTTTCAATATATTCGATTCTAATGAGTATAATTGAGCATGATTTTGTGAATCATTTTCTTTGACTGTGCCATGCTGTAAAGGTGTTCTTTGAAATGAGCAAAAGAATAAGACGCTGCAACACGGCACGGCCCTTCTAGCAATCTACACGAAGAACTGATTCTTCAATCTTTAAAGAGAATACTAATCTCGGGATAGGGACAAGGATGATTAATACCGAATTCAAAAATATAAAGTTAGTGAATTTAACTTTTAATATTCTTAATAATATATCGGTAAAATTATGAGTACAAATCTAAAATTTTACTAAGATTTTCATATGTGTATATTTGTCATCCATCATATCTTCCCTATCGTTCTTGAAATGAGCTCCCACTTCCTACTCTGGGACCAGGGAAGAGGCTATTATTGGGATTAAATTCAGAGTATAGTTCTAGCTAGTTGTAAAATCATGCCAGTACAAAATAATAAAAGAGTTCAATGATGAAAATATACCTAAATTATTATTTTTATATCTCAATTATTCATTGTTTTATTTATTTAAATTATTATTATTTTTTTGCAATATTAATATCTCAATTTATTATTATTTTTTATTAAAACATATTTCAATGTTGAATTGACCTACAACCAATGACACGTGTCATCTATTAAAAATATTTGACAACTCACCATCAAAATATGTTTAAACAAAATAGTGACAGTTTAAAATGTGTAGTTGAGATTAGTTTTGACATTTTTTAAATTTTCCCCCTGTATAACAGACAACTAGACTTACTTCTCCCTTCTAGAAAGTGACAAAATTTATTGGGATGAAAAAGTGCACTAACATTAAGGTCTATATATAATATTATTAATTTAATTAATATGACAATTTTTTTTATTTCAGAATTATTGTGGTCGATCTTGCACAAAATTAAACTCCACGTATTGATTAGCAATATGTTATGTGAACCTAACTAAACAATGACAATGTGCCAAACTAATCATTAATGATCTGAATGTGTGTTTTATAAGGTCTTATAATAATTAAATATCAGACGCCTTTTTATCTTCTTCAACTATAAATTTTGTCGCGAGTCTCCTTTAATTCATGACCCATTATTTTTATATAATAAAAAGAAATATTAAACCGTAATAATTTTTTAGCGATAAATTTATTGTCGGAATAATCTTTATTGATAAGTTAATTAGTGTTATTGCATTTAGAATTGTTAAAATTTTTAGCGACATTTATAAAAAAATTTAATTTATAATATATATATATATAATTATTTATTATTATCATTAAAAACAATGTAACAAATTATAGTATAATTGGTAAAATTTTTATTTATTATAATGGGTATATATTATATCTACTCTTATCATATTAGAGATAGTTGAGGATCAGTAGGCACATCTTCGTTGACGTCTTTAGCAAGGACATTTTCATTAAAAATTTAAATTTTTTTTTTTATTCTACTTTAATTTTTAATTAACTATATAATTTATTAAAACTATGGATACCAGGCAGTATAGAAGTGCTTTCTCTGATCGGTGTTCCCCGTACCAGAACTGAAAGGACATACCAGTCCCTCGAACCCACTTTGACTGGGACTTTTAATTTTAAATTCTTATCTTTTTGTTATAATTTTATTATTTTAAATATAAAATAATAATTTATAAATAACTATCGAGTCTGAACTACTAATAAGAGAAGTGCACGACTTGTTTTTTCTTCACTATATTCCATAACAATTTCCCCACTTGGTTTAATTTGATTTGTCTTGCAGAGAGGTGGTGGTGGTGCATTTGCATATTATCTTTTACTCATTTTATTGAAGGGCAGATAAAGAAATGTGGATAAGCACGTTGAAAATAGTGCATATTATATGGTATTTGACGGTCTAAGATTTATATATGGATTTTATTGAATCTGCAAAAATATTCTCATAAGACACTAAAGTCAAACCACTTTATCTGCAATGCATGGCATTAAAGTGTTACTGCACAAATGGATACTAATCGATGGTAACACCTACATATATTGCCCCTCTCAACCATGATTCTTAAATATCCTAATGATGAATTCATGATGTATGCATCCCCAAAACATAGGATCTCAAAAAAGAGCTTTAAATTTCCACTTATATGTGTCATCAACACGTTTCTCTTGAATCAGGATTAATTGAATTTTATCTATGTTAGCTGCAATATATAATAAGACAGTCACATTTTCGAACTATATTTTTTGTAACATTAGTAAATGCTATTTGGACCATCCTTTACAAACTAGAGAGAGTGAATATGGATTTTTTGCATAAAACAGAGGGAAAAGATAGCCAGTATCTTGTAAATTATATGTGCCAAATTTAGCCAAACTAGGTGACCTACTCTTTGATTCCCAATTTGGAATTTACTGCCTCATCTACACTACATCCTCCACTTCCTATTTTTGCACAATTATTGACAAAAAAGTGACTTCACTTTATTTGCCAATTTGAATTCCCCAAAACGGTTTCGCACATTCTTTTTTAAATTCCTAAATCAATAGTATATGACTCGTTAAGAGGCTGTTTCGAACGACATCTTGGTAATTGTTTGGTCAATAGATAATTGAGTATAATTAATATAGTGTAATTACACTCTTCAATTCACAGGGGATGATGTGAATTGCTGATAATGATATAATACAATTACATGCTGGTTATTTTTTTAATTTATATGTATTTTAATTATTTAAATTAATGTAAATTAAAACTAAAGATCAAATATTCGGCATTACTGTCAATCTTAGTGTTGCATTATTTTTTTTCCCGCTTGCATTAGTGTTAATTTGATTTTTGATTTGAACTTTGTTAAAGTTGCTAATATCTAGGGACTACAATCTTTATTGGACCATTCAAATTGACAAGTCAAACTTGAAATAATATGCTAAAAGATAAAAATTATGAAAAAATATATAAAATATTTATAAATTATACTCCCTCTGTCCATATTAACTAAATTTGTAAGGTAATGCACACATATTAAAAAAAACATTCAAAGACAAAATTTACACTATACTTTCAATTATTGCCCTTTGTGAAATCATAAATATCTAGTATAATTTATCTCCTAGGAAATATAAAACTTTGATAAATGAAAGGGCAAATATGAAAAAAATTTCAAACATGCTTTTAAAAGTTTGAATAATTCAACTATTTTGAACATCGAAAAAAGTCTTAAAAATTTAATTAATTTGAAATGGAGGAAGTATCAAAGTTAATATTTTAATGTATAATAGTCAGTCAACCAAACCATTCCATGTATGATTGAGTTTTTTTTTTCTCAATGTTAAATCAAGTCAAATTAAATCACTAACAGATTTTTTTTTTTCAAATTAACTTGATTTGCAACTAATAAAATTTTCGATTCATTTTTATTCACCACCACAGTGACATAAGTTTTCTCAACTATGCTAACTTGCACAAGAACTTACAAAATAAACTAACAATTTTTAATATAAAATGGATTAATTTCACGAATACTCATCCGGCTTTTAACTTTTTAAATTATATTGCGCATAAATAGTTTTCCTAAAATAGAAATAACTCAACCATGTCTCTCTATCTATTTATATATGAGACGAAAATTTAAAAAACGTCAAAAATGCTATCAACAAAAACTTGTTGTACTTAAAACACGAGTGGTTATCATTTTATTAGCAATATAAAACTTTTCATCACATAATATCGACGTGACATTACTTAAAAATAATATCTTCTAATCAAAATATTTTTTAGAAAAATCCTATGTCGAACATGGTGAAGTATATCAACTTTTAGGTTGATCACAAAATCAGTTTTTTTTTTTTTTTGCTCTTTGAAGTCGTGTCTTTTTTTTTTTTTTGCTCTTTGTGTCACGTGGAATCAGTGGTGGAGCGATATAGGTATTAGAGAGTTCATTCGAACTTCATTTGGAGAAAAATTATAATATTTATATATAATAAAAATAATTTCTTATATAAATATGATAAATTTTGAACCCCTTATAAAAAATTTTGATTTCATCACTGTGTGGAATTATGTAATCTATGTAGCTTCGAAATAATTTTTCACAAATTACTTAAACAAGGACAAAATTAAACAATGGCCTCAAATATTTCTGTTTGTGCAGATCACCCAAATATAATAACAATGTTTGTTCATTGAATTAGTGCCACGTGGATTATATAAGTTTAGTTGCTGACAAAATTATGCCTAAATGGTGACTTTATACATGTGCATTGTCGCAGCCTATTTTATGTTTTTGGGGACCAAATTTAGTGTATATGTCACAAATTTTCATGCTTGAGAAATGAAAGGAAGAAAAATAATACTAACGAATTGTAGTACTTTATTTAAAAAAGAAAAGTTTTACGCAGATAAGTAAATATATAAGTATTAATTAATTAGCTAATATAATTATAGTTTGAATTAATTACGGTGTGCGATAAACATCTAGTTGTAATTACAGTTTGATTTTGTATGATTCGTGCGATTTATATAAACGTTATGCACGAATCAAATTGTATAGTGAAATATATAAAAACTGTGAATTGCATAGCAATTATACAAATGTTGTGCACAAATTGTATAGCGAAATATACAAACGCTATATAAAAAGTGTGAATTATACAAACGTATATAAATACTGCTATAACTACAGTTACAAATGTAATTATCAAAACTATAACTATGGAGCATAATTAAGGTATTTTTGAGTGGCTATACGTAAAAATTCCTCTTTAAAAAATGCCGAGAAGTTAAAATTTCTATCATATCTTAAATGTTTTGATTCGTTGATCATCAAACTTAAGGATTTGACAATTTATTCTTAATCAAATTTATTTGTATACATACAAGACTTGTTGATCACCAAAGAGAAGACTTGTTTAAATTCATATATATTTATAAGATTACGATCACTTTAAAAAAGACACTTTCTACATTAGCAAGGTTCGAAATTTGAACTTAATAATTGTTGATTCTGATTTTCGTAATTTGTGGTTGTTATTGGTACGAGTGACAGGAAGGTTCCACACATTTTGCTGATTTTCTTTACTAGTTTTATGTCTCCATCAGCTCCTTCAATAATTTGAGATGACGCTTCTTTTTGTGTTATTTAGCTCTTCCTTCAGCCAATCATCCATTTTCTTTCTTATTTTTCATAACACCTGAGTAGGGCCTAAAAATATGGCTGTGGACTCCTCCATTATTGAGATTTTTTCTTCTTTTTTTTTTTTTACATTTTTTGGGGGGTGGGGTATATAAAATTATAAATAATATTGTCTATGATAACAGTTTAGTATGCAATATGTCCTAAAATAAAATGTTTGATCAAATTAAAATGACCATAAGATGTTAAAGGACTGGTTCATTGCAAGGCCCAAAATGAAAGGCCCAATCATTAAGCCATTGAAATTGAGCCCTGTTTCTGCAAAAACGATAGGGCAAATTACACTGGGAGACACTGTATTTAAAATAATTACAAAAAAAAAATACTTTAGTTATATAGGTATGTGTAGTCAGTGTATATTTATGTATCATAATACATATTTAGTATATAATTCATGTATAAGTAATATTTAGGGTATACTTTCTATAACTTTTGTCTTGTATTTTATTGTTACAGATGCTAAAAAGGGCATTCCCCTGTACATATATGATGAAGCAATGAGGCACTTCCGTTTGTATCAAACATATTAGTGAAGAAACAATACACATTACTGAATATAAACAATTATCTCTAACTCCTCCGATGACGCCTTGTCACTGCTGCTCCAAACTTGAATTCTGGGAATATGAATCCTCTTTGGCTGAATAGCGTATCAATCAGGTTCTCCGAAGCCTCTGGGGTCAGTTGAAATCCATCCCAATGTACATAAGAAGCCCTATCAGAACATGTACCAGCTCCACTGCTACGACATGCGTTCATCAAATTCTCTGTCTTGAATCCCAGGAACGCGTGATTCTTAAGAACAGCCATGAACGCTTTATAGTAATCTGCGTATATGATGTGAACATCAGGGTATTTCAAACGCAGCTCCAGAATTGCTTGCCAGAGGTGATCATTGTGAAGCTTCGCAAACATATTCAGTGCCTC
>JAABOM020000001.1:36790386-36802642 GCA_011800125.2 Solanum clarkiae | reverse complement strand
ACACTCCCCCTCAAGCTAGTGCATACACGTCATATGTACCTAGCTTGTTACAAATGTAATTAATACGATCGATGACGGGCATGTTGAGATATCAGCAAGTTGATCTTCCAGCTTCACAAAATTAACAGTCAACCTTCAATGTCTTAGTCTTCTCATGAAATTCAGTCAACCTCACTGTCTTAGTCTTCTCATGAAATTGCGGGATTTCATTGTTAAACTTCCCAAACCAAGCTTAAAAAGATTGTTTTAGACCATAGAATGATTTACACAATCGACTTACAAGGTTACCATACTCCCTCTGAGCAACAAAATCAAGTGGATGCTCCATATAGATTTTTTGATTGAGATCACCATGGAGAAAAGCATTCTTAATGTTCAACTGATTAAAAGGTCAATGGAGAATGACGATATGGATCATCTCGAAATTACTCTAGAAAGTCACTTTAAAACTGCTCAAACCTGCTTATGCACCAAATTATTAGATTTGATAGCTGAAAGTGATCACAAATTGAAAAATAAAATTATATGGGTAGGGTCAGAATGATGACACGACCCTACTGAGAAAGAGAATTATTTGGGTAGGGTCGGAATGATGGCAAGACCTTACAGGAAAATAGAAATTATATAGGAAGGATCATATTGACGGCATGACCCTACTGCAAAAAAGAAAATGTATGGATAGGGTCGGAATGATGGCACGACCCTACGCAAACTAGATTTGATGAGTCACCGAGAAGACGAATAGAACTACGCAAATCAAATCTGAGTCACCAAAAAAACACAGTGCTATGCAACTCAGATATGAGAAAGTAGTTCGAAAAATTCATGGCACTACACGAATTGAATATGAGAAGTAGTCCGAAGAGATGCATGGTGCTACACAAATCGAATATGAGAAAGTAGTTACCGGAAAGATGACATGGTGCTACATATGATAAATTTAAAGATGACACGGTTCTACACAAATTATATATAAAAAAAAAGTAATCACCGGAATGATGGCACGGTGCTACACAAACACTGACAGATGTGGGATTGACACAAAACAACCCTAGAAAGTCACCAAAAATTGACGTATAGTGACCAAATCCTTTTTTTCTTTTTTCTGCCTAACATAATCATTGCCCAGACGGGCGGCAATATATGGGTCATAGTCATCCGCCGGCAGCGGAAGCTCTTTGATTTTCTACCAAGACCATAGAAGCTCTGATACCATGTGAGAAATATTGGAGAAGAATATTATTGAATTGTTGTCTACATTATTACATTGAGACCTTATTTATTAGATACTATATTAGGCTCCTTTTCCAACTAGGATACTATAATACAATCCTTTTCCAAGTAGGATTCCATATACTATTACTATTCCTAATCCAATTCTAAGTAGGATTGTAGATATTATTCTTATTCCTATTCCTATTCTAACACAAATAAAGGTCACCTTGCCTGTAGCCCTATGTTTTTCTACATCCCAGGTTTTGAATTTTTGTTTTTTGTCTTTTCCCTTCTTCAAATTCTAAACTCAAACTACTCGCCAGTTACCATTTTTATAACCTAGAATTCAGGAACTTCACTTCTGAGAGGATCCTAATATAATTATACATGCACACGACAACAACAACATACCCATTGTAATCCCACAAGTGGGGTCACAGTAAGGTAGAGTGTACACTAGAGAGGTTGTTTCCGATAGACTCTCGGCTCAAGTAAGAACTATACATGCACATAAAGGGTATATTAAAATGTGCTCTGACATAAACCAAGAAATTTACAGAAACAGCAAAGTTGCTCCGCAAGGAGACATGTACTATATTGAGGAAAAGTTCAAGAAAAAAGGTAAACGTACCGGTACTCCTCAAGAGGGATAGCAGGATCAGGTCTTACAGCTTCAAGATCCAGCTTAAATGCTTTGGAAGAAGACTTCCTTAGACAGCCTTTTGATTGATAGTATCCCAGCACCTTGATAATCAAACAGAAGAAAGAACTTTAGATCCAGCATAATTGATGGTAAACTAATTGCAATTCAAAATACATGAAGAAACTTAATATACCAGTTTCCAAGGGGCAGCAGTACTGTTGTCTTTAATACAGAAATCATGAACTATTATGGACTGCCTAGATACCAGAGTTCCACCATCAGGAAAGATGTCATACTGAAACCGCATTCCAGACAGTGTCAGTTCTAAGCAAATAGTTGTATCCCGCCCACAAGTTCCTGTAGATTGCTGTGCATTACTCTGAACATTTTGCCAGTCTGATCCCCCATACAATCTCCAGATGATATTCATGTTATTAAGAACTATGCGACCCTTAACATTTTTATTTTCATCAGGTTCACTGAGAATGCTAGAAGCCTCAGAGTCTGTCAACTCCTGGGAACCAGCTTTTCTGTCGACTTCTGAAATATGGTTCTCTAAAATTCTTAGAGAATTGTCCTCATACCATCCAGTATTCCCCCTTAAGTCATCATCACTCCTTACAGGGCTAGATGTGCATCTAAGAATATCCTTTGATGATTGATCTGTCAATGCTAGTTCAGACAGAGGACATAGGTCAGACAAGAAATATTCTTCAATAAACTGAGGTAGCTGTTCAGGTGATAATGGAGTCTCACTAGTTTCTTGTCCACCTACTGGAACTGAGCAAGTGAGAGGTGAGCTATTCAAAAACCTTGGAGAGTCTTCATTACTGTAGTAAAACGTTTCGCCAACGAAACTATTATTAGGTGACAGATAAATGGGTGATTCACAAAGATCAGCTTGGTCATCCTCCTCATGGTCCAATTGAAATGCATCTTCACATATTTCATCCATCAAGTTGATATTGCCGCGTTTGCTACTTACATTACCAGTCATAGCCTGCATATCAGAAGTTGATGCTACAGAATCCACATCAAAAGTGCAGAATTCTTTGCCCTCACGTGCGTGCTGAACATTGTTCCACCTTGTCTGCAAATGAACCACGGATTCTTCCAAGTCAGGAGCAAAAAGCTGTTGCATTTGAGCAGCTAAACGTGTCAATCCGCTAGCTGTATCATGGCAAGTGTTCAGAACAATCTGTGACTCTGAACAATCAATTTCCCAAAGACCCCCACTTTCAGAACTGATTCTGAAAAGAGCTTCAACATCTGCCCCTTGAGCAACTTTAACATATCCAATCTTGCGAAGATGCTCTACACTGTAGACACTGCCAGCACAGCTCGGTGCGCGCATAGCAGAAAGAAGCAGACCCAGATCCTGTACAGTAATTTTGTAATCCCTGATAACAGAATCAGCAAATGTTGTACCGGAAAACCTCAAGGAAGAGGCAGCCAACAGACATGCTACATACTGTTCATCTATTGCTTCCTCACAATTGGAAGAACTTGATTGAGAATCAGCGCATCCATGCATCATCAATTTATTTAGGTAAGGCTCGTAACTCAAGGCAATGTCTATCAGGCTAAGGATAAAAGAAGATTCAAAAGGGACACTAATTTCACCATCCTCTTTCTGCACATTACTATCGCATACTTGTGTAGCTTCAGGAGAGGGTAAAGCGAAAAAGGAGAAAATTGTGTCAAACCAATCCAAGCGTCCGCCAACCGCAACAACAGTGCCGCACCTGACAGTAATGGACAAGGCACTGCTTTGTGGATCGTGAAAGTGAATAATATCTAAACCTGACAACTTAGAAGATAATACATTTGAACCTTCTCCGTCACCACGGCTGCTAGAAGAGTCATTGATGGAGATGAGGAGAAACTTTTCACCAGGAACCCCTGTAACTGAACCCCACAAGTTGCCCTCACCATGGGTCACCCAGAGAAAGCTAGCACCATTTGTTCCTCCAACATCTGAAACGGACAATAGACCAAAGTTCCGAAGTTCAAGTGTAAAGCTATGCCAACAACCAGTAATTTCATTCTGTAGTGAACCCTTGTTATTCTCCATGGCTTCCGCATTAATTGATATGGTTACAGAATCACATTCAACAAGAACTGATGACTGAGAGGCAGCAGTCACTTTTTCAGTATCGACAAGATTTAAGTCCAGTCCTGATAACCTATCAATCACCTGACTCAGAAGATCATTTAATTTTACAAATTCTGATTTGCTTAAAGCAATTGTAACGGGAGATAAATGTGCATGAATGCAGAATTCAGAGCTTATAATCATTTCTTGTCGAACATTAGCAACGTCCCCAGAATCCTTGACAGTGGTTACAGACGAGAAGTCATATCCTTTTCCTCTGAACTTCTCTAAACACCTTGCATTCTCTGAACAAGCAAGTTGCCTGGCTCTCTTCATTATCCAAGGACCAGTCCTGGCAGAGTCCTGCCAAGAAAAGGTAACAACAGAAGGCCCTCTTTCATTTGATGTGGTCATTATTTTCTGAACTGAAAGTCTATACTTCAGAACATTTCCACAGGTACTTTCAACATTCTCTCCAGACAATGGTGTGATTAAGTTGACATCAAGCTTCCCAAAATTCAAGGACATAGAGCGCAGTTTAGCCACAGAATTCCAACTTGTAGAACTAGTATCAGAACATTTTTTAGTTGCATGACTTGCTTTCTCCCCAGGAGCCGATGGTGAAGATACATCAAGAGAAATAAACTGTTGCCAAGAGTGATAGCTCCTAAAATCTTCACCTTTTCTACAAGGGAAAGCCAATATAATTCTGGCAGTTGGAAGAGATACAGTGCCCCTGAAACTTGCTTGTTCTGAACTACTTCTAGTATCAGAGCAAGGGCTAGTCCTTCCATTCCCTTTGGATGAAGCCATAGACCTATGCTCATGGGCCAGGGTGCTAGTTGTTTCAATAGGATCCTCAATTTTCTTGAAAAATTCCAAGATTTCAGATATCAAATTAAAGTTTACCCAGAAAACAAATGGTGGAAACTTCAATGAAAAAGATGTTGGCCCACCAAATGAGTTTCCTGAAGAATTTATTGTGGCTTGGCAGAGGCTGGCACCAAAAGTCTTAAGCAATTCTACCTGCACTCCATCATCAGCAAAAAGATTTATTTTATTCCTTGAATGAGTGAAACCATCTGTAAAATTCATCCCTAATGAATTAGGAACAGCAGATGCACTCTGATTATCCAGATCAACATTCTTGGTGGACCAATCAAGAGGTGGGATAGCAGTTTGAACTGCATCTTGGATTTTTTTGATGTTATTATAGGTACGCAATTTGAAATCAACTGTGTCATCCTCTCTTGAGAAGTGATCAGTAAGTGCCACATGCTGAACTGTAGCTTCAAAATTCATTTCCTGGCGTCGTACCTATTAAGCCTTAATGTTTTTAAAGTTAATAGAGGAGCTACTAAATGTCCAATGAAGCAGTGCCAGAAGCAAATCAACAACAAAGACATAAAACATTACCTGCAATACCAAAAGCAAATCTTCAAAACTTGCACTTATATAATGAACATAAAAACCGGCATTCCCTTTATCAGAATCCACGGTGCAGCAATGTCTCTCTTCCTCGTCAATAAAAGAAAAAAGAAGAGATACTTTGGCAACAGTTATCCTAATATTGGTTTCAAGATGCTGCTGATCTGCAGTGAATTCAAAAGAAATGCAATCAGTTTCCTGTCAAAGGGATGAAGTAAAATACTAGGCAGTCATTACTGAGGTCCCCACTAATGTGACTAAATAATCTCAGTGACTTTCTTCACTTTCTAAAATAAGTAACATACATTGAGGTGTATAATCCACCCAACCAAAGTGGAAATAGAAAAGATTAAAAAATAAAGATAAATGGGAATACAAAGTGACACAAGTGTCAGCTCAGTGTAGCCATCTGAAGAGACTCAGGAGAATTTGCAGTTTGAGCTCCTCCCTGTACTCGGTATGTATATTTTCTTCACTAAGCATGTATTAGCTTTGTGTACAATTACTTTTGCAGTATCTAGAACACTCCATTCTAAATGCCAATAGTTTATATGAACCATTTCAGCACAGAAATAACTAATCACAAGGCAGATCAGCACATTTTCTGCCACAGTGAAACTAGAATAAAATGTTATGTGGGTTTGTGCATGTCAGGCCAAAAAGACATACCAGAAGGAACAAGCAATGACCCAGAAGCAAGATTAGAAGCAGCGGTTATCGCACTAAAAACAGAACAAGTCCAATTCCACATCCCACTGTTTCCTAAAGCTGACTGCGAGTTTCTCAAACCATCAAAGCATTCAAAAAACTGGTGCATGCTGCAAGATACAACATAAGAACATAAGGATATATTGTTCATTAAAAAAACATAAGGAGATATTGTTCATTAAAAAAGAACAATAAGGAGATCTTGCTGCCGTTAACAATTTGATGGATGCTTTTTTTTAATCAGGTAAAAACATACTCCAGCCACAAACATGGCCAAAAACTGGCCGTATACAAGGGGACAATTCGTTGTGATGCTATCAGTATAGGAAGTTGAAGACTCCAAGTGTTGAAGCAAAAGTACTGCATAAAGTTTCCACGTCCAACTTAACCTCAAAATGATTACTGTAAAGAGCTAGTATTGACTTGTGTGACTATCTCATCTCAAAACTTAAGTGCTCAGAGAAAGCAAACTTTTCCTTACATAGTTATGTCTTTAACATGCCCCCTCGCATGGGATCGGACTCTTGTTGTTGGATCAAACACGTGACTCCGCACCTCTGCCTTCACTGATATCATATTAAATTGTTTGACAGTCTAATCTTAAAGCTCAATCCGCTAGAGAGAGCACACTTCTCAATTAATTAATTATGTCAAACAACTAATATAGAGGTAAAGCTGAAAAGAGCTCAAATTTTTTAAAGACTAAACTATTCAAGGCCAAATACCTCGTTAATAAAACATTATGAGGGTTCAATTCCTACAAGACATTGCAAAGGGTTGAAGCAACTAAAGGCAGACCATTATTCTGTTTTTCCCCAAGATACATGTTGTTACAGAAAGCACACTGAAACTTAGCAGCATGTCAAAAAGTTTGTTAGCTCTTTAGTTATAGCTTATAACACATGCAAACATTCATGAATTCCCACTAGAATGATCATATATTAGAGGTGCTACTGCATAATAAGTAAAATGCAAAAATGGTATCAACCTTTCCCCGAAGTCTGGTTCCTCTTCATCATTGATTTTCCGGCTTCTACTCACCCAGTCTGATATAAGACGGGATTCGGACAGCAAAGCTTCCCTCACTGGATCACTCTCGAAAGCACATTCAGCAGAAAATGCTTTAGAACTTGGAAGCACCTCATCCATACTGCGCATAGAAGTATCTCCCTTTATTGAATCACAAATCATTACTGAATTACAGGGGAAAAATTCTGCATCCTTTTTCTGACCCATATCTTTGAAAATTCCACACAAATGTATTAGGCATCTGATGCTACTAGGTTGAAGCTTGATTACCAGAGGATCAATAGAAACATCTGCCTCTACTTCACGGATATCTAAGGAACCATTTCTCCAAGGTATAGTCAACTTTAGGTTCCCAGAAAGTCCGTCTCTTTCCCCAGTTATTATTGGAGTTGTGACATTTGGTGAACAGCCTCTTGACCATTCACCTGTAGCTGTTCCTGAAGCACATGGATTTGGTGTCTTATCAACAATATCATCAATTTGAAGGAATTCAAGAAATGCGCCACTAAATTTGATAAAATTTGTCATTTGAGTCAACCCCAAAAAGTTAGCATCCGCTGCTTCAATATCCAGAGAATCCCCTTCCGAGATGCATGTCCCACATACTACTTCACTTACTCTTAACACTACGGCTCTGCAAAACCCTCTCTGTTTTTCCTCACCTAAACAGGGATCAAATGCTATGATCAATTTTCTGACTTCTACATTAAAGCTAGTGAGCAACCATTTAACCATTTTAGCAATGGTCTTAACCCCTTCATGAACATCAAAAGCAGTTGTTTTAGCACCATAATCGTCAACAGCATCATCATTAAGGTTTTCCGAATCTTGGTTCACCGAAGCAGAACCATCTTGAGTTGAAAGACAATTTTCAAGTGTGCTTTGAGAAAAGTTTGCCTCAGGAGCAAGCACAAGCTCAAGCTCATCCACCTCTATCCGACAGCCATCCCCTTTCCAAGGCATTGTCATGAGCAGAGAGCCGATTGATCCTTCTTGAACATATACGGCTGCTGCGGAACCAAACTGAAAAATGCAAGTGTGTCATAATCAGTAAAAAATCAAACATCTCTTAGGCTAATGAAGAGAGGAAGATGTAGCAGGTTGGAGATAGACAGGAAGGAGATTCAAATATACCTAGGTCGAGTATATTGATGCTTTAGTACCACTAGTTAGATAAAGTGAGTAACATATGATGTTGTTTCTCTAAATCCCCACCCCCAAAAAAAGAGGGTTTCAGGAAGAATGTCCAAGGTGAAAAGCAGGATTTCCAAATTCATCAGCTAACATATATGCTGATCAGGAACACTCCTATGAAGTACCTCAAAATCAGCAAGCTACAGGTGAACGGGTCAACAAGTTATTTCCGCATAAGAAACACCTAAAAGCTTGAAACCTTCTCTGACAAAGAATCCAACTTCTAGCCCAAAGAATATCATAACTTAATTTTTAAATTATAAAACACTTCTCCAACCATTCTGATACGCCTCCAAAGAGGAGAGTTATAGCTAAAAGGAAAAATGTGGACCTCAAGAATAGAGATCTAGACTGTTGCCTCCACTTACAGAAAGCAGGGCAAAAGATATTGAGTTCAAAAAATGATATTGAATCCTATTACGCTGACTTCAACAAGGCTCCTCGGGCAGGAGTAACCCTTAGAAGAAGGGAAAATGAAATATTGTCTGTCCTTTTACTTTTCCTCCATTTTTGGGGGTGAGGGGTTATTACCTGAGACGAAATGTTTCTCCTCTAGCACTTACATGGACCGTATGGAAAGAGAAAGATAGGAGGGTTTTTAATGGGATAGAGAAGGATGTTGTACACTGACAAAGTTGTCTCCTCACTTCTTGTTGGTGCATCCATGAGGTTCCTATTTGTTTAGAAGTTTAGGTGTTGTTCATAGAAAACCATATGCTTATATGAGGTTTTATACTTTTTGGTATACTTCTAATGTACAGATGAGCATTGCCCATCATTTATAAAATTATATTACTTAAAAGATCCTCCTTTTTCCGGTTTTCTGTCATTCTTTCTTTCTTCTTTTCTGCAATCAATGTCCAGGAGAATCCACAAGGCAACAAGGGTAAAAGGGGAATTTTAAAGGTAAATTGTTTCCAATTTGAGTAAGGTGACATTCTTTTTGGGACGGACCAAAACGGAAAGGGTGCCACATAAAATGGGACGGAGGGAGTATTTTTTATTTTTGAAACGGTGGTGTCCAGGCCAGCCTTCGCACACTTCGACTAATTCCACGGAATACATGCTCCTCCCAACAACAACAGGTACCAGGTAACTCTGCCCACCAAGGATGGGACTCATGGAAAGAATCACCTAGTATTTTTTCTCTCCACTCAGTTTCGAACTTGAGACCTCGAGGTTTTCAACCACTTCATTGAGCACTAGGCCACACCCTTTGGTGCAACAATTCCACTTAATTTTCTGCATAGAGTTACTCAAAACACCTTCCATTCCTTTCCTTCCACATTGTCCACCAACTACACGAAAGAATTGCTCTCCGCCATCTCTTTTGAGACTTGCTGCCCCCTCTCATGATCCTACAGCTTAGGAGATCTATTGTGTGTTATGGCATAGTCCACTTGTTGCCTGTAAGGCTGAATAAGAGTGACCACAGTTAGGCTATCTCTTTACAACGCAAAACAAATGACTATTTGTCTTTGAAGTCTCGTAACAGAAAATACATCTTCAGAATATTTGAATACCCCTCCCTCCTCCATAGAGCTTCATCTGTTGGAAAAACGCTTCCTTTTTTGAATACCACAGTTGGCTACTTCTTGTTGTCACACTCCCATCAAGTTTGGTTATGTGAGGACTCATCTCCTTTTTTTTCTTTTTTGAGATAAAAAACCTGTATAAGGGGTGGGCATACTTTGGATAAACCTGATAGCCGTTTCCTTTTTTGCATTTTCAAAATACAGTTTGATTTAGGATTTCATTTTAAAAATTTTGATTGCAGATATGGAACTATGAATTTTTGAATATCCGAAAATCTGAAAATTTTAATTGGATTTCAAAATAATTTCTATTTGGACATGGTTTTACTATGTTTGGACTAGTTAAATCTCAGGCCTTAATGTTTTTTATGTTAGAATATTTCTTGATAACACGTTTTTGCAAGTAACAACTCAACTTGCACCCAAGTTGTCCTATGAAGTGATTGAGACTTGAGAGCTATGAGGTCTCAAATTCGAATCCCAACAGAGACAAAAACACTAGGTGATTTTCACACTTGTCCTAAGCCTGGGGGACAAAGTTACCTGGGGTTGTTGCTGGTGCCTGGTGGGAAGTGGCAAATATCCTATGGAATTAATCGAGGTGTGCAAAAACTAGCCCGGACGCCACGGTCATTTTAAAAAAAAACTGAACTTATAGGCTCAAAACTGAAAATCCAAAATAACCTAACCTATTAATCTGAAAACCAACTTTTAAAAAAATCCAATCCAAATAATTGGAATTGTAACTTTTTGAATCCGAAAATTAAAAAATTCAAACCAAAAATTTTCATATCCAATCAGAATTGCCTGAATGCCCACCCCTTTTTGTATGACTGTGTAGGATAATTGTTAGATTAAATAGACTCTAGCTTTTAATAACTTGATTTGCCTTAACAACAGATTATTTAGAAATTAGATAACTCATGATTTGAGGTAAATGCATCATCTAGTTTGGAATAAAATGAACTTGAATAGAATGAAATGGATAAAAAGAATTCATATAGATGGTCATAACTGAATGGGTTCTTCGAGTTAAGAGTTGAAATGTATCTCATCCAAGTTTCAGGAAAACAAAGTCCACGTCTAATGAACATTACTTGTAGAACACCCCAATCAGTCCCCAGAACTCTCAAGGATCCAGATTAAAATCCCAAAACCACTACACTTGCTCTAAAGTAAAGGAATTATACAACCTACAACCCAACAAACATAACTCACAGAACTGCAGAAAGGATTAAACTTTATCCTATTTCTTTAAGATGAATAGAGATAAAATAAAATAAATTCATTAAAAAAACTACAAGTTTTAGTATCAAATTCAAATTCCTATTCTCGGGAGTTAACGGAATCAGAAAAAGAGCTACAAAGAAGTTCGTATCAACCAAAAGAAAAAGTGAAAAAAAGAAAGAAACAAGCCCGCACCTGTTGATTGAGATAATCAACATTCAGAGCAAGATCAGAGAGCTGAATGGTACCAGCACTGAGCTGCACATCGAGCTGATTGAGATCAATATCGCCAAGTATGAATTTCCCCAATTTCTTCTTCAACAAGAACTTGCAAATCCTCTTGATTGCCCACCGCGAGAACAGCCTCTCCGCAGACCTCGCCAAATTCCACGGAAACATTCTACCAAATTTTGCACTTCAATTCAATTTTTTACAAAATACACAAATTTAGGGTTTCCAATCAACAGAATCTGCTTGCGATGGAGAATCTTCACCTCCATCCAAGTTTAGGAATCCGATTGAGATCAAATTATGGGTTTAACGCATGCAGTCAAAAGGGGATAATGAAGGACGACCTGCAGGAGTCGTGTTTAGGCTATAATTTCGTGTGTTTTCTGCCCTTAAAATATTTAATTAGTGATTTGTTCTTGTTTTCTTGATTAATAAAATAACGGTAAATACTAACCCAACCTTCTGCGGATTAATTAGACATGCTAATGATGATTTGTGCCTGCTGCTTATGATTAGGTACCTTGGTCTTTCTGTTGAAGATTTGTTTAAGTTGATTCCCCAGTACCCACGCAAGTTGGCAAATTGCTTTATTCTATTGATTCTTATAAAAGAAAAAATAAAACAACCAGAAAACTGTGCGGGCTGAAGCGAACCCTCGTTAACAAGTGTTACAGAACCATCATTGTTCTAATTCTAGAAGGAAAAGTACGCGGAATAAATAAAATTTAAAATTATTTATTTTTAATAAGTTTAATTCAAACTATTTTTTGGCTTTGGGATACGATGGAATAAAGCAAAATGGTTCTTTAAACTGTCTGCGCTTCTGAAGTAGCAGTTAGTCAATGCAACTTTTGATGCTCATCATGGGTCATCCGGAAATAGTCGCGCTATGTTTTTAAACATAGGGGTCAGGCTGCGTACATCCGACCCCCCCTTACCCCGCAATGGGCG
>JAABOM020000001.1:36776914-36788651 GCA_011800125.2 Solanum clarkiae | reverse complement strand
GAATTCACATTTGATTTAGAACTATTTTATTTAAATAATTAATAAAATTTTTGACTATTAAATACTTTATTAATAAAAATATACAATATGGACGTGGCTGATACCTACACTAAACTAGTAAATAAATAATTCTCTTTTCAAAAATAAAATAACCGAAACAGTGACCACTGTTATCTCCATCAGAGCCGGCCTAGTATGAAAACAGATCACAAACTCATACGGACGCCTTCCTCGAGAAAAATGAATTGCGGAATGGGCAATCCCATCGATAGTGACTTATAAAAAACGATTTCACGTAAATCCGAAACAGAACAAATTAAATTTGCCGTCTTCCCTTTCCCGTTCACACCGACACGTTGATCGAATCCATAGAGTGGAGAAGCATGGAGCTCAAGCCCGGCCTTTCAGCTTTGGTCACCGGCGGTGCCTCCGGAATTGGTATTTTTTATTTCTTTGAACTGCAATTCATCTTATCTCTTTTTCATATTTGCTATTTTACTCTGCATTATTACTCGAAATTGAGTTTACACGATCAGATGCTTTAGGTAGATACAGAAGAAATCACTTCATTTGTGTATTAGTTTAAGGGATTGATAGAGTTATGAGCTATGGGAGCTTCTCATTGTTTGTACTGCAATAACTATGTAAATCTAGTGGTGGAGCCATCATTTTTATCGAGGGTGTTCATGGGTGTATGATTTTTGTATCAAGCGTGTTCAATAATTGATATATATCAAAATATCTATATTTAACCTATATATTTGAAAAAGTTTTTCGACTAAGGTGTTTATTTGACCACCCTTGGGTGAATGTAGCTCCGCTCTTGTGTAAATCGTGCTTGTATCAATGAGAAAATACGTGTGTAACACCCTTGCTCTACTATTAGATGATAATTCCTTCAATCAACTTTGTATCAGTTCTAGATTAAACTAAGTTAGTCCTGTTGGATTTGTAACCCCAATTTGTTTCACACTGAGACATAGTTGTTGGGTTAGGCTATATATCCATGTTTGTTTACTCATATGCATGCATACACATCATTTGTATATATGTGTGAATGAACTAGCAAACCTGTGGTTAATTGCTCATCTGGTACTGAGTTGATTAATCAAGCAATTGATTAAAATGATCAAGACGGAGGGCTCTAGTTTAATATTTTAATAGGAATGCTAATTCTTGCCTTAATAAAAATAAAAAGGAATGTCAATTCTGTTTTTCTTTTTTGGGTTTCATTAGCGAAGTTTTTTTTGTTATTTTTGCTTAAAGAGCTCCTAGTAAAGGTAACATTCGAGTTATCCATCTAAATGTCTTTCCATGGTGTGTTGATAAAATTCCTTTTTAAGATTCTACAAGCTGTGAAGCAAGACTCATAAATGTTAATATGAGTTCTGTATGGTTCGCGTGCAGGCAAGGCACTTAGCTTGGCTCTTGCCAAGAAGGGAGTTTTTGTTACAATTGTTGATTTCTCAGAAGAGAGAGGCAAAGAAGTTGCAGTCCTTGCTGAGAAAGACTGTGCAGAGTTCCATTCTTCGCTGGAATTTCCAGTTGTTATGTTCATCAGATGTGATGTCACCAATCCAGGCATGTAATATGTTTAGTCATTTGGGTCAAAATGAATCTTATGGTTGGAATGTGAAGCATCAAAATCAACTGCATTATTCAGAATATTCCTTTAGTTTGAAGTTCCTTTTTTTATTGTTTTAAAGTTGCACATGCATGGCTATGACTGGACTCTTCTTGCCTTCTACCTTCCATCTTTATGATGGTCCAGCAGTATGTGTTTTATCCGTCATACACTGAAATTGTACCTGCTTTGGACTTATGGCTGTGAACCCCCTAAATTCTCATGCTGCAGTTTGTGTTTAGGCATGTTTGAAGATGAAACTTCTGTGTATGGGCCATTTGACTGAGTTATTGAAAACTCCTTCCGTTTTCTAGACATATTCATAAATGCTCTTGTTAATGAAATGCAAATGCGGTATAGTTTTGAGGATTTAACATCCTGAGGGGGAGGGGCTGAACTGGACGCATTCTCAAATATCAAGGGGGCCAAGCCGTTAGGTTGACATTTTTCTTTCTGGACTTGCTAGGGCCTTTTGTCTTAAGAACAATCTTGCTGGGTATTTTTATTATTAACGTTTCTCGACTTGACTTATGACCACTGTTACAATACAATGACGTATGTGAAAAAACATGGCTAATTTTCAGTTTTTCAGATGGGAAAGAAGTGGAGGGGTTCATGGCTGAGATTAGGGAGTGAGAAGAGAGAAACCTTAGAGTTTCAATGCTTGTAAACTCTTGAGTCAGTTGGTATTATCAACGGTTAACATACTTATATATTTCGTCAATGGGTGTCAATTTGATCAAGCAAACATGGTGCATTCTTGTCAATTTTGAGAACCAATAACAAAAGCAACAAACAATATATGTTGGTTTCGTGCATAAATCTCAGCTAGAGATGTAATAGATTGATTCCTGCTACAATAACCTTTCGAAAAATGTGCAACTTGGTCATATTCCAAATTTCCCAATAGGTTTTAGCTCAGCCTTGTCTATCTATATGGCTGATACAGTCTTTGTAAGGGTTAAGAAAATCTATCCATTTGACAGATGTTTTATGTCCAGCGATAGTTGCTGAATGCATCTGCTTGGCATGAGTTTTCTAAATCGATGATGTGTTTTAAAATACTTCTATGCCTTTCTTGTGCAATAAAGACTTAGAGGTGCCTAATTTCATGGGTTTCGGCACAAGAAATTATCATACAACTTGGTGAGTACAGTATAATACACTAATGTTTATATTCAGAGAGAAACAGAATTTCAGGGTCTAAATCCTGTCTGTAAACCATCTGATGGTCGGTGCTCAGAATTGCTTTTGTTGAAATGTTGAGCAGACATAAGATGTTGTCTTTCTTTTACCTATTTTTTACCCTTTGTAAGTTTTCTGCAAAACAAACACACACATACACGCCATATGGAAGTTTTTTAATGCATCATTTTCATGACGCAAGTCTTTTGCAAAACAAAAAGCCATCTCTAAAATAAGTAAATGGCGTCTACAACATCTGCGCAGGAGAACTAGAAGCTGCTTTCGAGAAGCATTTTGTAACATATGGAGGACTAGATATCTGTATTAACAGTGCAGGCATCGGTGATATTGTTCCATTCCACAATGATCAAACTGATGGGTCCAAAAGCTGGAGACGTGTAGTTAATGTGAACCTCGTCGCAGTTATACAAAGCACTCAGCTTGCGGTAAATTCCAATTCAATGTGTTATGGTTGTGTTTGTTAATGGATATCGATGTTTACCATGTTATAGCCATTAAGTAGCTTGATTGGAACAAAAAAAGATTCTTATTTTCTCATAATCTTCCACATATCTGAAATTATGGAGAGATACATGAATGGTTGTCCTCTCAAAACTTTTAAGGTTGATATTTACTTGTGCTTGAGATAAAACGTTCTCTCTATTAGGTGTAAATGTTTGCATTCGATTTGTTATAAGGATTTGAGGTATGGAATCATTTAGCAAGTATGGAGCTTTTAATTGCAATTGCATTAAGACTCCATATGCAGTCTTTAGGTGCGATAATATGACAGTTGAAGGTTATAAAAGAGGATAAGGTAGACCTTTTTTGCCTCAAGATTTATTACTTCTTAGAATCAATGTGAACATAACTATGAATAAAACACTGGATAAGTAAGAGATCCGTACAAATGAGAATCTTTACATTTACATTCGATTCAATGTTTGTCAGGAATCTTTATGTTATTGTTAGAGACTTGAATGCCCATATAGGGATTAAGTGTGAGATTTAGAGAATTTCTAGCTTTAAGTAACTCCTAGTTTTCCGTGATAGACAATTTCTTTAGCATTAGAATGGATGTTATAAGGTTATGTCCATGGAGGAATACTACAACTTGTTCTTACAAATCTCTATCAACCCTATTTATCCTGAACTCCAATTAGCAGCATGCATGTTTCAAATATGTAAGACATGGTACTGGTAAAATTTTTCAAAATAAAACTTTCTTGTCATATCATATACATATTAGCATAATTGAACCCGATGCCGATACCACTGTCCATGTGATGTTTTCTTTAGTAAAATTTTTCAAAGTAAAACTTTCTTGTCATATCATATACATATTAGCATAATTGAACCCGATGCCGATACCACTGTCCATGTGATGTTTTCTTTAGTTGTGATATACTTATGTTCTTATTTAACTTGACTCCTAAAATTCTTAACTCTGCGCCCTAATCAGTGGAAACTCCATTTACAGCCTCCTACAAACAATAATGGTCGGATCAGGTGATATTACTTTATAATAAGTCTCTTAAATCCGGGTGTATCACATATACAGCTAAGTTTGTTGGTCAATGGTTACATATTTCCTTCTTACTTCTGTTAGTATATTTTAGTTTATCATTTATGATTAAATGCATTTGATTTTAGAGCACCTTATATGTGCAACAGGTTCCCAGTATGTTTTCTATATTTTATTACTCTTTCTGGTTCATTCATTCATGGTCAGATAACAATAAACACATGTTATGCAGATTCAAGCCATGAAAACTGCACAAAAGCCAGGTGTAATAATAAATTTAGGCTCTGCTTCAGGACTCTATCCGATGCATACAGGCCCTATCTATTCTGCCACCAAAGGTTAGACATTTATGCTAGCCCTTATGGACCATATCATTTACAACAGCTCTTGATTTCCTTCCTTCATCATCCATTTCTATTTTTTGCTCTTATTTTCTGATGGTCCAGTATCCAAAACACAAATTTATTTATTTCTCTTTACAACCTTTGGTTATAATGAGAACAATGTTGATTATAGGGGGTGTTGTAATGTTTACGAGATCACTTGCTCCTTTGAAGCGCCTAGGAATCCGTATCAATGTGCTCTGCCCCGAGGTACTCTTATTTTTCATATAAGGTTGATAAAGAGAAAGTGACTCTCTTACACACACAACTACAGAGATTTTATTCAGTCTCAGATATGGCCCATATACGCTATTTTTACACCTATTTTATCACTTCCATTTGGAGGGCCCGAAAAGCTTAGTATCACCATCTCAAGCCACTGTTTTACTCCCTGCAAATGAACAACTCAGCTTTGAATAATGGAGAGAAAGAAGGGCACAAAAGAGAAAGAAAGAAAATCAAATAGATGAGAAAGACAACATTCAATCGATGCTAGAATATATGAAGTCCAAATAGGCAAAAGGGAAAAGTAAGGTTGAATGGTGTTCATGAAATTAAATATTGGATTAGTGCAAGTAGTTCATAAGTTGTACTTTTACAGCATGGTTTTACCTGCTCAGTGATGCCCCAAACTGCCAATTTAACTCTTAATTTTGTGAATTAGAATTTAATTAAAGGATTTGTGTTTCTTGGGTAGTATTTAAGATGGTTAAATATTCAAGCTAAAACAAAAAGAAAGTAAATATTGATTCGACATCGATGGAGTATGTCTGCAGAAGTTACTTTAAAGCAGGATGGATCTGACACATTCTACTACCATAATAATAACTGCAAAGTGATGGCAGTTCAGGTTTTCTCACTGTGCTATTTACCAGCTTGGCCATAACGTGCTTTTACTGGATGGAATTTGAATAAACCGGGATGTCATATAAAGCTGAGTACCAACAGAGATGGCCTTTATCCACTTGTTCTGTATTTTCTCCAAAGGCTTTTTTTCGCTAAGGAAGAGTATTCTGATTCAATAGCAGTCTAGTTTTTGTACTAAATTTCAAGCAGAGCATATTTATGAATTAAACAAGGCATATTTATGAATTAAACAAGAGTTCTGGCAGTTGGAAGCGGGAACTAGGGTCTCATTGAAGCAAATTTCTGCTTCAATTTTAATTGAGATTTTTTTCCTTTCTCAACACTTTGGCATGCTGGAGGTAATATGCTTTTGAGAAGTTGAAGTGCTTAACCAAAAAGAAAGGTGGGTTTGGGTAGAAGGTGTTGAATTGTGTTCACCTCAGTTTAAGTTGTTGGACAAGTTACACTTTTTTATACCAAAAACAAGGTGACTGTGTTTTTTTTTGTGGGTTGGGTGGGTGTTGAATTATGCGCTCACTTTTATCTGAAGACTTAAACTCTTAGGGAGGATACACTTTTAAATGCTTAATTATATCTTCAGTGCACCCCTTCACGTGCGGGAGGAATGTGGATTCTTCTTTTTCACTATGAAGGATAGCGCTGATACTTGAATCAAGACCTCTGCAGGCTCTGATTCCAATTGTATGACCACCTCGTATGAAAACTTAGTTTTTTAGAGATGATACACTTAACAATAACTACTACGCCTTAGTCACAAACAAGTTGGGTTGGCTATATGAGTTCTTACTGGACATGTTTCTCCATCTAAATTCATACCAGTCCAACATTTTACAAAATAAAATAAAAAGTACTAGAAGTTGTATGTATTCTCTATTGGCAGAAAAGTCTAATAGGGCTAAAGGACTCCTCAAAAGAATAAGGCCTAAAGTAAAAACTTTAATGTACATAAATATTTATCTCTTCAACAGGGGGGTTGTTTATAATTCCAGGTTACTTGCTTTGCTTTTGTTGTTGATATTAGAGGATTTTGTCAAAGCTAATACTATGCATTGGATCTTTCTGCATCATCACTGAAGTTGCTCTTTCTGACTCAAAGTTATAAGAGATGTTTCAGAATTAAAGCATCCTATTTGTGGGGCATTAGAAAGCTGTCTTATATTGCAAACATGATATGTTGGTGTGAAATAAGAACACATAACATGATTAATGTGTGTTAACCTCAGACAGAAGTTTACTGTTTAGTTGTCGTACACAGTATGTCCAAACTGATTTGGCTGGAAGAATCAATCCTTCAGCTATTGATCGACTTGGAGGATATCTTCCTATGGAACTTGTGGTGAAAGGTACACTTTACTGTTATTCTGTTGCCTTAGAATTCTGTTTTTACGGTCAACACCAACCAATATGTTTATTTGGGCATACACATTATATGGGTTGGTAAGCTGCGTGACTGGTAGTTCACTTATTTCTGTGTTTGAAGGACGAAAACAAGCAAACTCTGTGTCTGCCTTTTTTTTTTGTGGGGGTTGGGGGGTAAGATCCTTTGCACCATTAAACTATTTCAAATTGTTTTGTTTCGCTTGGAGAATAAGGAAAAGTATGCCTTTCAAGACAAAATTAAATCAATCAGGGGAAGATTTTCTTTCAAAGACGTAGAGCATGATATAGTTTCAAGTTTAAAGTCTGTAAAACCTGCTTTTTACAGGTGCTTTTGAACTAATCAGGGATGAGAGTAAAGCAGGGTCATGTCTTTGGATTTCTAACAGCAACAAACTCTGTGTCTCTTTTCTTTTTTTAATTTTATTTTATTTTGTTTTATTTTTTTTTGGTGGGGGTGAAATCCTTTGCACCATTGAATTATTTCAAACTGTTTTGTTTCACTTGGAGACGTGGAAAAAGTATGCCTTTATTAAATCATTGAGGGGAAGATTTTCTTTCAAAAATGCAGAGCATGAAATATAGCTTTCCAGTTTAAAGTCTGTAAAACCTGCTTTTTACAGGTGCTTTTGAACTAATCAGAGATGAGAGTAAAGCAGGGTCATGTCTTTGGATTACTAACAGAAGGGGCATGGAGTATTGGCCAACGCCGGCAGAAGAAGCAAAATACCGCATCCGCTCTTCGAGAGCACGCACAAAATCTTATGTCACAGTTCCAATGAATCTTCAGATTCCTCACACCTTCGAGAAAGTGTAAGTAATTGTGTGATTTCTTCTACTACTCTTGGAAAGATCATGTGCAAGACTGATTATGTTCTCTTGTTGCGGACATAAAATTTCAACTACACGTGTTATCACAGTGTTGATCTGCAAATGTCTCCTCCTACAGAAGAAAGTGAGCAAAAAACAAAAAAAGAAAAATATAGAGCAGGAGAAAGGAAAAGAAAAGAAACCCCATTATCTTTGTCCCACCTCAACCTCTCTTTGGCATATGCAATTGATGATTGGCCATGGTGCTAGTGTTGCTGTTGAAAGATTTCCCCCTTCATTATTTGCTTTTGTGACTTTTGTTCGTTCATTACCTTATTAATTCTGTTGAGGTTCTACCTTGTTATTTCTGATGATTTTGACACTTTGCTACTGATTCTTGACTCCAGAGTCGTTCACACGTTGAGTCATGATTTTCGTAGTGCTACCAGAATTGTGCGTACCGAATTGAGGTTGCCTCTCAAGCCAGATCACGTTCTATTAAAAGTCATCTATGCTGGTGTGAATGCTAGTGATGTGAGTTTTTTTTTTTTTTTGTTCATTTCTGCAATTAATAATTTCAGTTTGTTGACATCAGAATAAATAATTGCTGGACTTTGTGGTTCCCTGTCCTCATGCAGTCTGTGCAAGCTGTATTTGTATGTTACGTAATTGGAAATTACAAATTTGTCTCTATGAATCAAGAGAGAATTTTTACCCTTTTTATTTGCTTCTTGTTCAGGCTAATTACAAATCTTTTTTTTTTTTCAGTTTCAAAAATAAAATTGTAATTAGCTGGTTTTATTAAAATCCTTTTAGGTTTATGCATATGATGGACATGTCCACCCCCCACTCCTCTACCCTACACATCCACAAACATGGTTAAGTTCTTCACTGATAGAAGCATTTGCAAATCCCCACAATTCCGCCATCCCCACCCCCACCCCACATATACATGCACATGGTTAAGTTCTTCACTGACAGAAGCATTTTGCAATAGGTCAACTTTAGCTCAGGGCGGTATTTCAGTGGAAATGGCAAAGACGTCACCTCCCTCCTTCCGCTAGATTCCGGGTTCGAGGTACAAAAAGAACTTTCTGAATTCTTTGGATTGGTTTGTGAAATTTGGAAATTTTCTGTAAGAGAGAATAAATGCATGCAGCATGTGCGCACACACATATATACACTACATATTATGTTTATGTGTCTACAAATGTGTGTGTGCACGCACATATATAGAGGAGAGATTGGGGGGAGCAGCATGGGAAAACCATATAGCTGCTGCGATCTTCCAATTTTATTATTTTCTTGCAAAATGCATGATTTTGAGATGTCATGCATAAAAATCACAGATTGGAATATGGACCGATAGGAATGAAAGTCCTATGCACAGCTACAACTACTTGCACTTAGAAAAAAATAAAAGCAGCAGCTTCCTACTGTGGCCTTCAAGCTGACATAGCTATTGGGATTTTAGTCAAGCAGTTAACAGAAAATGTTTGTGTGAATTGTAGTTTTTCTAATTTAGTTTCATGAATACTTTCAAGTTCAGTTTTTATTGATGCACATTTTCACTTGAGATTTTGCATCTTTTGCCCTATTTTATTTTATTAAGAAATATAACATAATGAACCACCAGATGAGAGTTTACTCCATTAGCGCTTTCAAAGTATATATAATTTTTTTTTGGCATATTTTTAGGGCTACTTTCAAATATATACAATAAAGTAATTAGTTTACAATAAATATAGCCATGTTTTATTTATATGAAAAATAGTCAAAAATCATAAGAAGTATACACTGACTATACAATATAGCTTGCCAAAAGTAATAAATAGTATATGCTAACTATAGAATATATCTTGCCTATACACGAGTTATACATTGATTATACATTATGATACATTTAAAAAGCTAAATATAGCTTAACTATACATGTGTACACTGACTATTCAATCTTGATCAACTCAAAATCACCTCTAAATAGTCCCAAAAAATTTAGATATGAAATCCTTTTGATGTTTCGGGTATTTTGATATATAATTTGGTCGAAACGATTCACGTCTTCGGAATGTAGAATTTATTTATTTATTTTCTTAAAAAAGAAGAAGAAGCAGACTGCAGAGGAACCAGACTAAGATTGAAGAAGATAAAGAAAATGGAGGAGGAGGAGGAGGTGGAAGGAAGCAGCAGCAAAAAAGTCATTAATAGTAAAATTGGAAGGAAGAAGAAGAACATATTTGGCCAATTTTATTAATTTTGAAAATTGGGTCAATTATGTGGTAAAGTAAAGGCCGAATGGCCACATTGCGTAATTTGCCCTACTTTTTATTATCTAGTGTTATGCTTTTCCTTGATCAAAAACATAAAATTAAAAAAGAAAACAAAGTGGTGGTGCTTTCTGGAAGCTGCTAATAAGACATGTAGGGATGTGCACCAACTAGTTAGAACTGATTTTACTATCACTGAAGTTATTTCAGCATTATTTTGTTTTTCCTTCTATTTTGTTTAAAAAAAAAGAAAAGAAATAGTTGTGACTCGATAGAGGTTATGATATTCGATAGGTTATTCTAAAAGTATTGACTGGTGCAATGGTTTCAAGTGTCATTAATCTTCAAGTGTCAAGCTTTTTTTTCATCCTTTAAATTGTTACCTATTGCCATCTGTTGTCGGTGGGAGGTGAAAGGCATCCCTTGAAATTAGTCAAGGTGCGCGAAGTTGGCATGGACTCCAAGGTTGTCAAAATAGATAAAAATGAAGCAGACTCAAGGCAATGGTGTTCTTCTTAGTCTTCTCTTTGGTTTCTTTCCCAGTCTACATGAACACCCGTCCATTACTCAAGTGTCCAACCACTTTTTGGCTCCTTAAAACCCGTTTCTTAAGTGAGGCATCCAAGAAAAATTCCTTTACCTATGGCGTTTCGCTCTTTCTCTTCCATCATGCTTCGCTGATATCCGCATCTTGAAGTTGGCAAGAGTCCACTCAACTTTAATGCAAGATAACTAAAATTAGCCTTTGGTATGTTTTGTTGAATTTTACTTGCACTAAATTATACCATCTGTACTTCAGTGAGTTCAGTCTGCTTTCAGTTGCAAGTTTGAAAGCCTAGATGTGGATGCTCCTGTTAATGTAATCTTTGGTCATGTTATGTTATTGCTACCTTCTTAGCCTTTCATTTTGACCACATGATGATTAACTACTGTTTTATTAGCTCGTACTAGTCGTGATACTGGACTATTGAATTTGTTTGTGCATGTGTTATGGAGTATTAGATGGAAGTCAGTTTTCTACTTTGATCATTATTTAATTCTTTACAGTGGAGTACTTCTATGCTTTCTTCATTATATATTTTTTTAACTGCTGAATTTGCTTGCCTCAAATTTAAGCCTTCTATACTGCAGGCTGTAGGAATAATTGCTGCAATTGGTGATGCTGTTAGAAATATAAAGATTGGTATGCCTGCTGCCATCATGACCTTTGGCGGTTATGCTGAATTTGTCTTGGTAACCTGCAGTTTTGCACATTTCATCTTTCAGATTTGAGTCGTCTGATCTTTCATTTTCTATGGTGAGTTTTATGTTATTTGGCTTCTAAATTCAGGTCCCTGCCAAACACATCCTCCCTGTAGCAAAACCAGATCCAGAAGTACTTGCTATGCTTACATCTGGACTTACTGCATCAATTGCTTTGGAAAAGGTTCATTTGAGGTTTCCTTGTATAAGTCTTTGAAGAATCTTTTCACCCTGTTTCTGTTGCCTCAGTACAGAAGCACTGTATATTGTCACACCACGTACAACGTGAATACTAGCTTATGACAGTTGGGGTTGAATTTTTTTTTTTTTTGAAACTGGTAACTTTGTATATATCAATAGGAACAGATCAGTACATGGGTTGTACTAAGGCCATATTTACAAGTAAATCAGATCCTATGATCCTATGTCTACAATGAATCTAGCACATCAATAATAG
>JAABOM020000001.1:36757393-36776814 GCA_011800125.2 Solanum clarkiae | reverse complement strand
ATTATTCAACCATCTGTACGCTTTGCCTACCTTGAAGATTCCTCCATCACTGCCCTGCCACCTAAGCTCATCTTCCCTGTCTTGAATTCCTTTAAATTGGCCAATAGTGTTGAAAAATTCTGCAACTCTTGTGATTTCCCAATCATTTACTTGCCTTCTAAAGCTGATTTCTCACCCATCGGGTGTCCACATTTCAGCAATTGTCTTTTGCTGATTTTGCATTAAGTTGTAGATGTCTGGATAGATATTCCTCAAAACCGCCCATCACATGCCAGTCATCTTCCCAGAAACCTGTTTTTTCCCCATCCCTAACTTTGACCTTGGTTTTGATCTTGAAATCATCCCACAAGGCCCTTATAGATCTTCATAAATTCACACCATATGGGGAGATTACTTCCTTTGTCGTCCACTTATTTTCACTCTCATACTTGATTTTTATGACTTTCCCCCATAACATTTGTTTGTCATTAGCATACTTCCACAACCATTTCATTCTGATGGCCTTACTATGGTTCTGCAAATTTTTAATCCCCAGACCCCTAAATCTTTTTTCAATTAACAGATCTTTCCACTTAACCAAATTGTAACCTTTCCTGTCTTTGTTCCCCTGCCATAGGAACTTCCTTCTAATCCTATCCAATCTATCTGTGACCCCTGCTGGAATGGGAAATAGATATATCATATATGTAGGCATAGCATCTAGGTCTGAGTTAATAAGTGTTACTCTTCCTCCCAGAGACAAGTATTGCCTCTTCCATCTAGCCAATTTCTTCTCACACTTCTCTATTACACTGTTCCAAATCTCTTTGAACTTTGATTTAGCACCCAAAGGCATCCCCAGGTATGTAGTGGGAAGGGACCCCACTTGTCCACCTAGAATAGAATTCAGTGCCTCCATGTTGTTTACTTCGTTAATGGGATAAAGGAAACTCTTTCTCCAATTTGTATGAAGCCCAGAAGTTCCTTCAAACAGGACCAAAATTACTCTAAGGTGTTGAATTATGAATGTTTAGATTCATTCTTCTTATTTAAGGTATATTATTTACCATTGAATCTGCAGGCTGCTCAAATGGAATCGGGAAAAGTTGTCCTCGTGACTGCTGCTGCAGGAGCGACGGGGCAATTTGCAGTGCAGGTATAGCTTAAAAGTAAAAAAGAACCTGCAAGAAGAGTAGTTAGGTTAAGACCTCTTATCCACAACATATATGAGATAATAAAGTGTGTTCTACCATGTAATAAGGAAAATAATAAGTGATTTTTGACCTTTCATGGAACATTTTTAATCCCATCAAATAATTTGCAGCGAATACCGTTCTTATCCAAAAAAAAAAAAAATTGCTGTGGATATCAAAAGTTATCGTCAACTTGTCTTTTATATTTCTGTCTTTTCCCTTTTGGAAATGGGAATAAGCCGTGCCGGTTAAACTTAAAAAATGAACAAGGAACGTGCAAAAATAATGAATTTTCATAATGCTTCTTACCTACTACATCAATATTTTTCTACTCATGCTGCTTTTCTTTTTATTTCCTTCCTTTCCACATTTCAAATGTTTCTCCCTCTGGAATTGTGTCTGTATAGGTGAATTCATGTCATATCTTCTCGTCCTGTTTCCTGTGTCTATATATACTGTATTGCGCTGTTATTGGTAAGGTAACTAACACATACTGAACTATTTGCTGTGGAAGCTTGCAAAATTAGCTGGAAATACAGTAGTTGCAACTTGTGGAGGTAATGAAAAGGCCAAGCTTCTCAAGGATTTGGGAGTTGATCGAGTCATTGACTACAAAGTGGAAGATATAAAAGCTGTTAAGTTTCTCAATCTCACTGGCTATATGTGCTTATAAACTTGCACACTGTTGTCTTGGGTAATTATCATATTATTAGTTTTGTCATTCTAGTGTTATTGCATTGCAGTAAAAATGTAATGCGTGAGATTTCTTTGTGGAAAGGCATGGAACCCCTCCAGAGTAGTTCTTATAAATGTTAAAAAGCCTTAATGGGAAAAGAGTTGCTGATGGGAGTCTTTCGAGAACCTCTAGTTTTGAAGAATCACTAATTCGCCTTAAAAATAAGTCGTGTCGTAGCTGAGTGACATGGACATGACTAGAGCAGAATGGATATGAGGATTTGTATATCTGACCCAACAATTCTGGGAGTGCAGCTTAGTTTGTTGAATGATCAATTGATGTTGTCACCTCACTGTTGAAAAGGAATATCATCATAGTACACCTTCTCTACCAGTTGTCATTAGTAGAAAATTTTGTGCTGAGGAATGAATATCTCTCATCTACAATCACTAATCAAGAACTCATTGATAGAGATGAGTGTCTGTCACATTATGCTTTATATACAGAACTCTCATTTGCTGTAACATTTCTTCTTAAAGGGCCCAGAACATTTGCTAAAATAAAATCAATATGTGGAAACAGAGTGTTATGCAATGTTGATTCAGTGAAGTTTTAACTTCATGAAGTTTGAATTTTGAACACATTGTAGTGGATGGTGAGTGGACTTGACCATTACCACGTAGATGCATTAACAGTAAAACATGAGTAGCTAGTGCGGTATTAGCTTGAGGTCTAATTTCAGGGTGGGTTCTCTGTTCTTACGCTGCTTACCATTCTTTTCTGAAATAAGTGTTTGCTGTAGTTCTGATTTTTATGGGTGAGCATATGATGTCTTAATGTCAGATTAGAGATACTTTTTTAATTATTTGTATATTCTTGTTTACATTTACCAGGTTTTAAAGAAGGAGTTCCCTAAAGGTATTGATATTATCTACGAATCTGTTGGTGGTGAGATGTTCGACATTTGCTTGAATGCATTGGCTGTCTATGGACGACTTGTTGTCATTGGAATGATTTCTCAGGTAACTTCTCATGGATGCACTCTCTTATTCTTCTTTTGGTGGTTAAATCTTGTTTTCTTTTCCTTTTGTTGGCTGCTGTGATGATCTCTTAGTAATACAACTTCTATCAAAGTCTCAACACACCTATCTTGTTAGTTTGACTTTGAAAGCCAACTCACTAATTTCTGGTTTCAGTATCAAGGAGAACATGGGTGGAAACCTCGGAATTACCCTGGAATATGTGAAAAGCTTCTAGCAAAAAGTCAAACGGTGGTATGTCTTGCTGTCTATTGTTTCAGTATCATATCATGATGTGCTTATTTGAATTTTAACTCAAGTTATAGAACAGCTACAGTATGAGTTTGAGATCCTACCACTTTTATTTTTGATGCTTGATTACAAATAAGTAACACTCATCACATTTGTTTGATTTCATTTGGTATGGTTATAAAGCTAAAGGGAAACAGCCCCATGTGAGAAGGATGCTTAGGTATATGCATCTTCATCCAAGCCATCAGACATTGGTTGTGAAGCATTTGCATGTGAAGAGTAAGGCCTGTGGAGGAAGCTGATTTTTCCTAAATATGGGTGCTGATTGTATGGGTGGTTTTCTGGGAAGGGAGGCATAATTGATATTTTATGCAGAGGTATTATGAGATGGTCAAGGATTGCTCATTTATTAGTGGATTTGATGTTGGTTATGGCAAATCGGCAACCAAATCAATGTTGTAGTTCTGGTGCTGGAATTCGGTCCTGAAAGGTTAGAAGAAAAGTTACCGATTTAGTTTTGACTAGATAAAGAGACCTCAGTAGCCAAAGGAGGTATGAGAACCAAGTGCTCTTGGACCTAGCTACAGAAAGTCCCAGTCTGAGAATGGAAAGAGGTTGCAAAATTTTATACATGATCAATCATCATACCCAGTTCAGGGAGTTTGATAGGTTAGCTTAGGAGGGATATGCATCAACATATTTTTCAAGGGAATCATATTATAATTTCTTATTTCCTGGATGCCACCTGTAATTAATTATTGTCAAATGTACAGAAGATCAAGAAATCCGACGGAATCATATAATAATTGTCCTCCGCCTCTGATCTCTCCTCCTATTCTTTGAAAAACTAGATCTCTGTTCATGGACCCTTCTTCCTTGGTTCCTTAGGAGATTCTTGCTAAAAATTTGAACTGATCGTGACAAAATTATCAGAGTATCGACTCTTGGACAGCAGTAGCAACGATGGAGAAGGATATCAACTACCAAAAATCTGACTAGAAATTGATATTTTCAAGAAATCCATGGCTGTCCTAGCTTAGGGAGCTGTACTTTTGTTGTAGGAGATGAAGAGCATGCTAGCATAGTTCCTAACATGAATGAAGTTGTCACATGGTGAAGCTTAGAGTACCGCGGTAAGGGTAACACATATATAAGTGTAGGTAGTCTGCACAACGTTGTCTTTGAAGATTGAAGAAACGATGAGATGGAGGTGGTTCTTAACTGTTGCTGCATCTCTAGGGCTCAGCGTAATGCTTATTTCAGTCGCAACATTTATTGCTTTTGGGTAAATTTTCTGTCTAAACACTACTCCAATACATTTTGGCTGCCTTCCAGAATAATCCAAGCATAAGCAATCCCTTTTCTGAATCTAAATAGCTAGCACTCTCTCGTCATCACGATGACCAGAAGGATCATGAGCTTAAGCAGGAATCTTACACTAGTCGGCTAATTTCTTCGGGGTTGAACACAATTTTTGCAGTTGTGTCCCTTATGAGAGCTAAATATCCATCACCACATTTCATCCTCAGGGATGATTACCAAGAATGGGTTATTTGTAACAAGCTAGATTGTGAGTCCAAAAATAAGAGAAAATTGCATCCGAGTCATATGCTGGTAAGGAAGGGAAGTTCAGTTGGCTAGGGAGTGGTAACTAATGAATTGAAAGGGAGATGCTTGTATACAGGTGTGGACATATTTTGACCTAATTAAACCAATTCACTGATTGAGCAATAACAGTTTGACGTCCTGTTCTTCGCAACCCTAGGAGATTCTTGCTGAAAATTTGAATTGATCGTACCATAGAACTGTTGCATTATATACTTTTTTAACTGATTTGAAATGAGAAGTTAGTAGATTTTTGAGTAATATCGAGCGAAAAACCTATCAAGTTAGTAGATTTTTGACTAGTTGCGTGAAAAAAAAGATGATATCTTCCGAGGGAGTTCAAAGCTTTATATCGAGTGAAAAATCTCTCTTATTTCATTTGATTTTTGATGACAATAGAAAAAGAAGCTTTCCTCTTTTGCCCCCATATTGGTGTTATGTTGTATCTCTATAGAGAACTTTTTATGTTGTTCAATGACAATAGAAAGTATCCCGGTTGGATGCGACTCTGATGATTACCTGCATAATTAACTTTACCCAAGTAGTGTCAGATTTGGAAATATGTTGTCAGAAACTCCTTTTTCTGGATCTCAGTAGGATTTTCACATTGCTTGTTGATCATCTTGTTTAATTTGCCTTTTACTTTTTATAGAAGCATGCATAGCTCTGTCTGAATGTCATGCTTTTCAAATGCATGGTATTTGTATCATCTTCAGCTAATTTGGTTGTTTGAGTTTGTTCTCAGGCTGGATTTTTCCTGATACAATATGCTCACCTATGGCAAGAGCATTTGGATAGACTGGTTAATCTTTTCTCTTCTGGAAAACTTAAGGTTGGTATGCTTTTGCCGGATCAATTTTTCAACCTATCTACTAGCATGGCTTGAAGAAGTTGAGTTGGATTTATAGAACTGATTATTATCCACGCATTCTCGATGAATTTATCTTGTGCACTTCAAAGAGTGGTTTGGGTAATAAAGTAATAATTTTTTCTTCATCTATGTTTTGAAGATTGCCATAGATCCCAAACAATTTGTTGGCCTGCATTCAATTGCCGATGCTGTTGAGTACCTTCATTCAGGTAGAAGTGCTGGAAAGGTATGAGAGGAATGCTTTTAATTATATTTGTATTTAGTTCTTTGTTGATTTCAGCCCTCTTTTATCTCTTATTTATTATCCCTTTTTGTGATGCGAAAAACCACTTAGGTGGTTGTTTGTGTTGACCCGGCATATGCTCAACAACTTGCAAAGCTTTAGGTACATAAGGCAAATAAATGTATCCAAGTCCAAGGAGGATTCGAGATGCAATAATCACTTTCAGAAGTATATGTTAGCCTTGTTGCACAAGGTGCACAGTACAATTACAAACAGACGAATTGTGTTCATTTTGTAAAACAGTACTTAAAACCAATGAGGTGATGCTTTATTCTCAACCTATTTATGTTGAAGACGCATGATGTTAAGATACTTTCCTGCTTGCAATTTCACTCTTCCTTTAATGTTTATAAAATTTAGATGTCTCATAACACCCTTTCGTTAGTTAACATACTGCTGACCATCAAGGGAAAGACATCCCATAAATTAATAAAAGACTAGTGTTAGATAAACAATAAGACTAAAATACATCCTGTGAAGAAAAGGAAAAGCTCCAGGATGAACAAAACTATTGCACCATGCGACACGATGGTTGATTTTTGGTTAAATCCTCACTGTCAGTCCGTCACTAATACTATGTAATAATGTCAAAGGAGTGCTTAGGCAGTAATAATAATTACAATGATGCCTTCCTCTAGGTTTTTGATAAAGTTAGACATCTACAAGGAGAGAAGGCAGATCCCAAAAGCTACGGTCAGGTGAATTGCATTTTTGTTCCCTGCCAAACACAAGTGAAAAAGTTTTAGTACCAAATATCATTTAAGAATGAGGAGTTACAAGTGCTTATTGCTTTTCTTTTCTTCTCTTTTTCTCTTCCTCATAATGAACCAGATTTTAGCTCTTCTAGGTGAATGCTGAGGATACATTTGGTGTTTCTGTCTATGAATCACTGGCACTAAGATGAACTTAAAATCAAAGAAGATGAGGGTAGTATCCACCGTATCTCAGAGAGTTCCAATGCTAATAATAACACAAAGAAATGGAGGATCTAATCATCTATGCCTTAGAATGAGTCAGTAACAAAAGATTAGTTGAATGGGGGATCAAGACACAGATAGGGAGGGAATGGCCTATCCATCACAGACATGGAGCTCTCAGCCAACTTCCTGTATTTTAAGCTTGTTTGGCTCTTTGCCATAAGAAATGGTACGTACTCAAATAGTTTGGCGCACAGTTTTCAATCAATCAACAAAGGGAATTTGTCAAAGCGGATTTAAATGTGGATTCCTAATGGATTGCTCGCGATGCAAATATTTTAGTTACCCTACTCTGGAAAACCATAAAATTCTACAGCAAAAATATCTCGAGATGAAACTGCTTACTTGATTCATTTCATTACCTTTTGTCTCTTAATCTTCCGCTTGATTAACCCTTATGATGTAAACCTGAAATTCCAAGTAGACAAATCATGTTGGATTCAAAATCAGGGGCAGTGTCCAGTCACATAAGATTCAAACTAGAGTACAATCGTATATTTCAGATGAATTTAGAAATGGATTTGTTTGTTGAGAGAAGATGCAAATGGTACATAACATTCTCTGTTTACCTTAAATCTGGTTGGCGCAACCAACTGAAAAACAAGTGCATCACCGTCAACTAGTTCATGATCAATGGCAAAACCCCTCCATCCACCACTCAGCCCAGTCTTCAACGCAAGGTATTTCGTATTACATTCTTCTTCATTCTCATCAATCAAGGTGACATATTCATCATGTTTAGGGAGATGTGTCTTGCAAAAATGAACAGGAAGACCCTAAAAAGAACCATACTTGAAATCAATAAACCATACCTCATCCCAAACTAGTTTGGATCAACAAAAACTCTAACTTGAAGAAGTGGTAAATTCTTACAGTGCTAACACTTTCAGAAAGAACTCCAAGTGAGAAACTTTATAATTTTTAAAGAATACCATTCAGCAAGTTTATCATTTTTCTTTCACTTACCAGCCAAAACCCACCAGTTACATGTGATTGCAGCATGGGTTTCACAAAACTTGGAAACTCAGCATCCAATTCCGACTGCAATTGCTCTGCTCTTTCTATAGCATACTGCCTGTCTTCGTCTGCAGCATAGACGCGATTTAACAAATCTATTCGCTTGTAGCTGTAAACCAGGAAGTCACAATTTTAAGCCCATATTGAAAATGCGTCACTGAATACTCGAGCAAAAAAGAAAATTTTGTTTAGGAGTCGAACCTCCTTGGTCGTCCCAAAGGTTCAATAACAACCTGCCAGAATCAAGAGACACATACGTTAATATGCTTGGTCGTACGTTATACAATTAGAGGGTAAGCAAAAATGATACATAGTAAAACTAAATAGAATGTGGTACAGTATATTGAATACTGAATAGCTAGGATATTACCGGAGAAGGAAACGATCAATTAAAAATCATACCATGTGCATTCACTAGGAAGGAAAATGTTTTTAGAAAAATAAGCGGGTCTCTTATTTTTTCATGCTCAGTATATAAGTAAAATATTGCCTCAAAAATATTTGTATATAATATAGACAAATACTACCAGACGCATAAGTGGAGAAGTAGGGGTGTGATAGTGGGGACAGAGAAATACTATGCATCCTCCAAACTTTTGTCACTTGCGCTAAATCTTAAACAAAATCCAACCCCGAACTCCTACTTTCTATCCCATGTTTTACTAAATGATTTATAAATATTTTTGAAATAATATTTTCTTGCTTAATTATCAAACACTAAAATATAAGCAAGAAATTCACTTATTTGCTAAGAAAATATTTTTAAGGAAACTATGTTCTATGTAAAACATTTTCCTTCATACCAAACAAACTCTTAGTCTATCTCGAAGTATTAGATCATTAAAGTTTTATTACATACTTATACGACAAAAAAGTATACACAATTTATGACACTAACAAAACTAAAAGAATGTTTAAATTGACTGATTTTTAAATGGCTTAATAATCTAAAGCTAAAAACCATAAGTTGGGAACATCCAACTTTAGGCTTTTAGCTTATTTTCATACTTTTCCAACCTAAAAGAAAGTGCTTAGAAGCACAAACACCTCCAAATTTAAAAGCCAAATGGTACTTGAAATAAGCCAATTCAAACATCCAATGTTCATCTGTACAGGCGTAGACGAGACAATTATCTGTGAAGACACAATGATCAACATGGATAATTCAAAACATTGAGAAAGCATTATCTACTCTATCTTTTAATATATACTTTTATGAACACTTATTATATGTTGATGTGTCTAAAAGAACAACGTTCAACTCACATGCCTTAAATCTAGTTGTCATATCAGCAATAAACTCAATACTAGTATCATTGAGAGGGTCTGCAATATGGTAATTGCTGGCAGTTTCAGCACAATTAGATCGGTATGCTAAGAACGAAGAAAGAGACATAAATCCCACAGCATTCTAGCCTAGGTGTGAGGGAAAAAATTGAACAAATGGAAGTCCAAAGAAAATAGTTGTAAGATACACAGAAAGGAAATGGCTTACTTCTCTATAATTGGGAGGAGGCTTATCCGCAACACGATTAGACCTTCTCACAGCAGAGAAATCCACCTCCTGCCTAACCTTCGGCTTCACCTTCTTCATCTAAAATCTCCAAAATCGCATTTAAGCGAATTATTAAATGATAAATCTATCAATCAATCACGCTTCATTCCAAACTAGTTAACATCGTCTATATCTATTCGAGCAACATTCATATAAAATACAAGCAGAAAAAAGAGGCATACAGGAGAGGGCTTAGGGCTCGTAGCATTACGAACAACTTGAGCGAGCACAGTGAGCTTCAGCTCTTCCATTCTCTTCTTGTTCTCTTGAGTTCTCTTTAATCGAATTTCTTCGTATGATGATACCTTCTTCTGTGATTCCGCCATTTTTGTTGTTGGAAAAAGAAGCTCAAGAGAGGGATAAACAGAGCAGGAGAGAGGCCGAGAGGGAGAAGACGATCGGACAAACCCTCGATTTACGGAGAATATGATAATGTCTTGTTTGGCTCCACTTTGATTTTTGAATTTCAAATGCCACTAGCTGTGGCCTGTCCTCCACTCATATGCAATACTCCACTTTAATTTTTGAATTTCAAATGCCACTAGCTGTGGCCTGTCCTCTACTCATATGCAATACTCGCACATGCCTAAAATCTTGGACTAGACCATAAGTTTTGGAGTACTTATTTTTTGAGTCAAATCAAACATATGACATATATTGAAATTTAAAAAAAAAATTATTTTATTCTATTACAATAATTTATCCAAAGAAATTTAATAGGACACAAAATTTATGAATTAATAAGATTTTTTTTGCCTATTTTATATGCTTCACTTTTCTTTTTAGCTAATTTCAAATGAATGACATATTTTTATATTTAGGAACAATTTTACTTTAAAATATCTATTTTATCCTTAATAAATAATTTTTAATCACATAAATACTTATAACTTAATTTAAACCACAAGTTTCAAGAGTTTTTCTTTCTTTTTTAAATACTGTGGCAAATCAAACTAACACATATAAATTGGGACGAAGAGAGTATTGAAAAAACTATGTATAGTTTTAAAATTTTAAATATCTTGGATCAATCATTTATAATAGTGGGGACATCAACAATGATTTATGCATTCTATTGGGACAATATGAATGCAATGGAGGCTTACCTCTGGAATATTGTGTGATAAGAAAATATTATTTATAGTTGAAGATAAGTTCGATAGAATGATAGTTAGACCGATTTTGTTAGATGGGGTGGAGTACTAGTTAGTCAAAAATTCACATGTTCCATAGATACATGCTATGGAGATGAGAATGTTGGAACGGATACTCATATTGTTATACAAATGACTCACATATACCTTTTTCATTTAATGAAAGTGAGAAAATTAATTTTAAATTTAATTTTTATTAAAAAATATTTCATGTAAGAGTTTTTTGTTAAATGGTTAAATTTATTTTTCACTCATTTTTTCTAAAATTTATCTTAAATATCCCAATTTTTTTTTTTAATAGATAACAACATATTCAATATATTCCACAACTAGAATCTGAAGAAGGTATATTATATACAAACCTAAGATACCTCATGAGATAGAGAGGTGATTAGATCCTCACCTCCAACTACATATATCATTTGACGAGAGATACTTGAAGTAAAATATGAATTTACGACGAATTTGAATTTGTAAATTTCAAATGAATAAAGGAAATTCATTGATTACTAAAGTTGAGCAGATATGCAAACTACATTTCCTGTGTGCGTCTATGTACAAATATGAAAGGTGTACATATCATACGCTATCATCTCAAAATTACATCTTTCAATCCTATAGAAAAAGGTATCAAGTATAATTTTTAGAAGCACAAAAGCATTATACATCCAAAAAAGATCTTTCACTTTGAGGAATCAACTTCTGCTTCCCTCCAGCCCTTTGCCATATATATTCATCAAAAACTTTCTTCTCTGTACTTCTGAGGTAACTATAAGTTGTGTTTGTTGTAATTCTTCACAGCTTCTCCGATAGAACTTGTTAGTTCAAACGAATGGTCAGTGTCTTCACCCATCTCTACCTACAAGCTATGCTGCTTTTGTGAGGATTATCATGTAAAAATGATGTTTCGGAGCAGCATATTTCATTAGATTGCAAGCGGTTGGTAACATCCGAACCTGCAATGGACCCCTTGCATGTCATAGTGGTCTCCAAAAACATTTATAATGAAATGGAATTAAGAGTGTTTCGTACCTTCAAGAACCTCAGAATCCAAATCTTCACTGTTATTTTCAGATTGATGCTCCGAAGGTGAAACATTTAAATCAACAGCACAATGGCTGTCATTCTGAACATGATCTTTTGGGTTAGATAAATCAACGGACAAAGGCTCTGCAAAACGCTTTGCTTTCTTTCGATTCCTATTATCTCTCCGTACAAGATCTTGTAATTCAAAATAAAAGAAGCAAAGAAAGAAGGAGGGAGATCAACAACCAAAGCCGGAGATCATGAACCTTTAAAGCAATAAAGGTGGGACAAGCAGAAAAGACGACATTACCAAGTTTTGTTGATGTCTTCAGAGTTTCCCAATTCATGAGGCAAAGAGCTGCATCTACTACTTCTTGACCATTTACTCTGACTATATAGACCTAGAAACACCATTCTTAATAATCAGAAAATACATAAATGAAACCGCTTTCTTAAGGCTACTGCGGCTGGGCATACATGCGGGAGGATTGTGAGTTCAACAGAGCCCCCACTTAATCAAACTATCACAAGCTTTTAATAAAATTAGACTTCCTATTGCTTTTCCATCCTATCATTTTCATTGCCAAGAATCCACGAGTTCTTTCAAAAACTGCCAAAGCGATCAAGTCCAGTTTAATTAGCAAGATAATCAATCAGTAGCCAATATAATTATCATATTCTACAACCTTAATTTTACAAGAAGCAGAATTTATCCAGAGTTTTACTCCCTAAGCTGTTAGCTTTATCTGCAATATTGACTCTTATAGGCCAAAATTAATCCATAGTCACAATATTTATTCTGCCAATAGCAAAAACAAGTAGGGCACATTGGCAAATTGGACCCTTATATTAAATCTAGCTAGATTATACTTAGCATTGGGACACCGAGTTTAGTGGTAAAAAATCATTTGCCCATCAGATCCATTATATATATCAGACAAACAAGACCAGTCATGACCATTCACTAGAATGAAATTCTGAAATGAACATTGAGACTAGAGAGTTGCTGCCACAGAGAGAAATTTATCAGGCTCAACTAATCAATTTCCTTGGGCAAAATAACAAAACGCATTCGCAGTAATTGGTCCATAGGCCAATCTGACAAACCAATTTAAACCCATCAGTAAAATGGAGGAAATCCAGATTGGCAGCCTCTACTCTTAACTTGAACCAATACACTCATAGAAGCTTTACCCAGAAACCCATGCTGCATCTGTAGTCTTTATCTAATTTCATGGCAACACAACAAGGGAAATTTCAACTTTCAACATTTCAAAAGCATTCAGGTTGAGCAGGACTAGGAAGGGTACTTGGGGTGCAAGTTCAATGACGTGGCTAATGAGGCAACAGTGGAAGTGGAGATCAATACACAAGTCATCCCCAACAGAAAAAGTTTCAAGTATCTTGGGTTAATTATCCAAGAAAATGGGAAAATTGATCATGATGTTACACATCATGTTGAAGCGGGGTGAATGAAATTGAGGCTCACATCTGGTTTCTTATGTCATAAGACTATGTCACCAAGACATAAAGATAAGTTTTATGAAGTGGTTTTTAGATCAGCTATATTATATAGGGTAGAGTGTTGACCAATCAAGAACTCGCACGCCCAGAAGATGAAACAGTCGGAAATGTCGAATAAATCTGCGGGCGTAACAGGAGAGATAGGATTAGAAATGAAGAAATTCGAGACAATATGTGGCCACCGTGGTGGACAAGATAAGGAAGCGAGGCTTAGATGGTTCGGAAATATGAAGAGGAGATACATAAATGTCCCAGTGAGGAGCTGTGAGAGATTGTCCATGGTGGGTTTAAGGAGAGGTTAGATAGACAAAAGAAATATGTGAGAAAGGATATTAGACAAGACATCGACACACTTGCAGCTTAACAAGAACATAAACATACATAGGACATGGAAAATGATTAGGGTAAAAGGTTAGTAGGTATTCCAGTATTGTCTAGTTTTTCTTATCGTATTTATTATCACTACTCTCCTATTATGTAATTCTTTGATTTTTATTATTACATGTTGTTCCCTTTGCTTCTTTTTTCGTATTATTTGTAGTTGCTACTCTTTTTCTCCATCATTTTTATCATGGCTTCTTCACTACCGTGTACCCTTTTTCATATCTACTTTGAGATGTTTTACTTAGGCCGAGGATCTATAGGAAACAGCCTATCTACCTTCACAAGATAAGGAAGGACAAGGTCTGCACACACCACCCTCCCCAAACCCAAGTGGGATTAGATTGGGTATGTTGTTGTACTCTGTCCAATTCCTTTAGTTGAAAATTCTCCCTCACCCCACCCTCCATCCCCAACCAAGAAGGCTTGATATAAAGCTAGTACTCCCTCCCTACCAATTTATGTGATGTAGTTTGACTAGGCATAAAGTTAAATAAAATGAAAAGATTTTGCAATGTTAAAAAATTTACCCTTAAAAGAGTACACCTTTGTGGACTTTTTGTCAAATAAGTGGGACCCAATATGGATAAAATGTCGATAATGTCATTAAATATTCGCCAGGAATGTGTCCTTTTTCTTGGGACTAACTAAAAGGGGAAGTGTGTCATATAAATTGAGATAGAGGAAGGATTGTTTTTTATAATCAATACAAAGTAGCTTGTTATTGTCTTCAACTTAACATGACATCCTATCAGATTCTGCTTTTTCAAATCTTGAACAATTATTATAGATGCCTCTGTACCAGACTCAATATAACTATTACATAATAATATTGAAAGTAAAGCTTGTTATTTGTCTTCAGCTTAACATGACATCCTACCATATTCTGCTTTTTCAAATCTTGAATAATTATTATAGATGCCTCTGTACCAAACTCAATATAAGTATTACATAATAATATTGAAAGTAAAACCATAAGCATGTCTAAGAGGTCATCTTTATTAGGATGAAACAAAAATATCTCCATTCCTCCAATAACAAGAACGACTTAGGCTTAACTATGCAGCTACCACAGTTTAAAAGCTTACCTTCATTTTGCAAGGTTCAATCAAGCGAAAAATCAAAAGATCTCCTTTAAGTAGTCTGTGCGAGATGGAGAAACCTCTCCAACCAGCACTTAAACCATTCCTTTCTAGAAGATAACTTGTCTTGTACTCGTTGCCCCATTCATCAACCAAAATGATTGTGGTATCATGACTAGGTAAATGCATGTTGCAGAATGACTTTGGAAGATGCTGCCCATGCAAAAAGGAATGGAAAATTGAAGTTAGAAGAAGAAAAATTGTTTAAATTCTATCTCAACGAAGTTCTTGCTGCAAAGAGGTTATGTGGTTTCAAACTTACCAACCAAAATCCATGAGCAACATTCGAAGGGAGCATACACTTTGCAAAGCTGGGAAATTCATCTGGTAGGCTTGATAAAACCTTTTCTGCTCGCTCCATAACAGAATATTTAGCTTCAACGTCATCATAAAGGTCATTAATCCTTGTCCTCTTTGTCCCCTTACGTGAAATGCTATGAATTTAACAGATTCAGAAATTTGCTTATGAGTTACTGTTAAGAAAGAGAGATAAGTGGAGGTTTGGGGGTAGGGAAGAGGAAAAGAAAGTCAAATAAAATGTCAACCTCTCAGCCTTTCTCGGATGATTAGATTTCACCTGTAAGACAATGCAAGAATTTCTGTTACAATTTCATAGTCGATAAATGAAAGAGGATCACACCATTCATCAAACACTATATGCTATATGGTGTCACTATGACACTCTACTTTTAGGCCAATAGCCTCAACCTTGCATCCTAACAGATGTCCAAATCACAAGATAAAAAGTGTCATTTGGACATGCATGAAAGAATTCACTGGTTTAAGATGTAGACCAAGTGCACGTGACATGCAGCAGACTACTTTTAGGAAAAATTAAGAAAAACAAAACTTAAGGTGCTGGTACAGTGAGGCTATTCGAGAGAAGGTAGAAATAGCCTCTATGGCATACAAGATGAGAGAAGCGAGACAGAAATCGTTCGAGCGTGTGCAGAGGAGATGTGTCAACGCCTTAGTTAGGAGGTGCAAGAGGTTAGATTTCAGAGTTCCGCGAAGGGGTAAGGGTATACCGAAAAAGTATAGGGGAGAGGTGATTAGGCGGGATATGACACAACTTCATATCACCGAGGATATGACTTTAGATAAAAAACGTGGAGGTCACATATTAGGGTAGAACGCTAGTAGGGTAGAATAATAAAAAGGCGTGGAGATCACATATTATGGTAGAAAGCTAGTAGGGTAGAATGTTGTCTGCCTTGTGGTGGTTTTAAATTTGTCATAGGATTAGTCATGCTATTATAGTTGTGTTGTTATGCTCGTCAATTATTTTTGCTACTTTTTTAATATTTTTTTCTTCTAGAATTGACATTTTCCTTCGATTATTTTTTACTTAGGCTGATACATTTGAGCTGAGGACCTTTTGGAAACAACCTCTCTGTCTTCGTGAGATAGTGGTAAGGTCTGCGTAAGTTCTATCCTCCCTAGAGGCCAGTCCCCACTTGTGGGATTTCACTGAGAATGTTGTTGTTGGTAATCTGAGAAAGTTTTCATCTATTTTGTATTTGCAGCATTTTGGTGACATGGCATCAACTGATCAACTAAGTACATAAAGTTTCTAAGTTCTTGTATGAATCTAGATTTTTAGCTCTCTTTTGTGCTAACTTGCTCGGCCTCTCCAAAAATGTTGCCGCACCCGTGTTAGATTCTTCAAAAATATACTATTTTTGGAGGATCCGACACGCACCCGTCGACATTTCTGAAGAGTCCGAGCAACAAAGCCTTTGTGTATCTTCACCTAATCTCACATTTATTCTAACTATCAAACTAGTTGCATTAGCAAAATGAATTACCAAGAAAGTCAAGAAATGGAAGTAGCAATGATCAGTGAGGAAATCTAAGGCTCAATATCAAGTAACCATCACAATCATTTTACTCAAGGAACAAGTAAAACACATCTTTCCAGACTACCGTTTTAAAAACCTTTGCATGCTATTACACGGCAAAACAATCACCATCAACATGCCATAGTAAGTCTTGTCAACTTCAATCAGTTGTCTATCATAGATAAGAGGGATGAATACCACTGAGCACCATTACAGGTGACCAACCCAGAGCAACTATGTGACAAACTATAAACTACCATATCACCTAGGACTTATCCGCCAAGAGGGGGCAGAGGCACCGCGGAGCACCTGGAGAAATAGAGGATAAACAAACACACCAAGGAAATACTCGGAGTAGTTCACCAAGGAGAAACAAAAGAAGCAGGAGAAAAGGTGAGATGGGTAGAGGCACACATACATGCACAAAAGAAAGAAGACATCATGTTAGTGACCCTGCACAGACTCGTAAACACTCTACACTCTACAAAGGATACACATGCCCATTTGGTTTGCATCTTCCCTACCTTTTGTTTATTCCCTTGACTCAGGTAATTTTTTATATAACATTATTGACTTCAGATTAAAGTTGCACACTCACACTCTGACTCCTTGAGGGTTCCCTCTTCATTCTTCTCGACCTATCCCTCCGTACAAGTAGGATTCAGAAGGAGGACAACTAACGGAATCAGCTGCAAATGGAGGAAACCGGCACCAGTTTACACATCTAGAGCGTGCAATCGCCTACCCCATGTCCTTCCCTTCCAGGCTCATTTTGAGCATCACCGTGTACAAGTTGGTGGCTAGGGATCCATCTCATTCGTTTACAGAACAACAAAGAAAGAAAACTGAAAATCCTACAATTGCCAAGCAGGAAAATACATTTATCATCAGGGAGGCGGAAATCCAGATACCGATTTTGTGAAACACAACAGTTTTAGCTCAAGCAGTTCATTTGTGTTAAAAAGAATCATAAAATACGTACACAGTAAATTTAGGATTCCAATTATTAGCACGTGAAGTCATTGTTCTAAAATCCAGAACGCATAAAGTTGAAATCTTAATTCCACTTCGGCCATCATCCACATCCATAAAACAATTAAGGAATTTCAAGCCGAGCATTCATGAACAGTTCAGGAGAAACCTAATCAGATCGGAAATCAAGCAAAAATGAAAACCTACCAAAACATTGCACAAAAATATCTATATATGAAATAGAATATCGCATCAGCTTCACTGGATCCTCAAGCAAAACAACAAAACATAAATGAAAAACTCACTTGCTTCGCCTTAGATTTAACACTTCTAGGCTTTTTAGGAATCACCTTTTTCCTATCCAACTGCACCGTCTTAATCTGCAAGCAAAACAAACACACACAAAAAAAATAAGATAAAAAAATCTCCCAAAAATTAAAAAACTGATAAAACAAACAAAGAAATAAGGTACAGAAATGAAACCATGGATAAAGGATCAGTTTGAGTTGAAGTAGAAGCAGAAGAATGTGAAGTGGATTTTAGTCCCTGAGGTGATACTACTTGTTGCCGTTTTTCACAACTTTTGGTCCTACGTTTTACAGGAATGAAATTCCTATCTTCCATGGATGTCGATTTAAGTTCTTTGCCGAGAAGGCTACCTGAAAAACGTAGAAATGTATTTATATGTAATTTTTTTTTTAATTAGTGTGAAAAGAGAAGACAAAAGAAGGAAAGAAGAAAATACAGCCAACCAAGACAAGGACAGCGAAATGCGGGCCAGTCAGAGAGGATGCTGCTACTCCTAGTTGTTGTACTTAAAAGGGAAACTCTATTGTAAATTGCATTGGTTAAGGTTTTTTTTTTAAAAAAAAAAAGCTCAATACTATATAGTTTTCGTTATATATATGATCTAAAAAAGAATTTTACAGTCTTATCTTATATTTTTATCGAATGCTATTTTTAAGATTTAAAATAATGAAATTGAAAAAACGATAGACATATATATATTTTTAATAACAGTGGATATATTTTAAGTTGGATATGGACACAAGTGAAAAATGAAAAACTCCTACCACCTATTTCAAGTTTTATTAATCAATCCATGGCTAAATGTGGTTGATTTTTTTTTTAAAGTTAATTGTAAGTAAATTTGTAATAAGATGATTCAGTAAAAATGGCAAAATTCATAGATTTTTCATTTAGACAACTTAAATAAGTTTAATATATTTAAAATAATTCACAAGAGGTCTTTGTTGACACTTTTGACTAGCTTAGGAATAGTAAACGTGCTACATGATTTTTGAGCGTGTTAGATTTTTTATTTTTATTTTTGGAAATTTAGTTTTGAATTTTTTTCCCTCTTTTCTTTCGTTTATGGAATTCATCGTTATCATGATAGTGTTGTAGATTTCAAAAATCACAATCGTACTTCGAATTTTGAATTTGTTTAAGTTTGAAATTCGTGATACTTTTATTATTTTTTCGGTGTCTTTTCTTTTTCTTTTTTAATTTTATTTTCCTTCTCATTTCCTTTTTGAAATAGTCCTTCAATTATAATTATGAATAATTTTTTTAGATAAGTATTAAAAACACTCTTAAACTTGAAAAAATAATTACTTGAGTTCGCCAACTATTTATAACCTTAAAAACACCCCTCAATTTGATCAATAAATTTAAAAACACTTCTTTTATGTCATGCGTCAAAATTCATATGTATATGTGATATTTTTTGATAATATATAATATACACATAAATATATAATTTAAAAACATTTAAAAAATTATCCCACCCCAGCTCCCTATCCAATACCCCAACTCCACACCTCACTACGCAGCATCCATCGAAAAAAATTCTTTGAACTTTTTTAGGGTAAGGGTGGGTGGGGAGTGGCCAGGGGTAGGGAGTGCGAATAGGGTAAGAAAAAAATAAATTTTATTTCGAAAATAATTTTAA
>JAABOM020000001.1:36742730-36755938 GCA_011800125.2 Solanum clarkiae | reverse complement strand
TGCGTACATCCGACCCCCCCTCACCCCGCAATGAGCGGGAGCCTTTTGAAGCACTGGGGTATGTTGTTGTTGTTGTTGTAGAAGCAACAATAAATAATATGAAATTGAAACAAGAAGCAATAAAAATTAAGGAATAAGATATTAGGAGAATGACACTAATAACACTCGAAGAATTAGACAAAACTTTGTTACCTACTAACTTTCTACCTTAATCCTCAAACTCCATGATGTCCTCGATAAATTACAGATACGTCATGTCCTATCTAATTACCTCACCTTAATACTTCTTTTGCTTACTTTTACTTCTCCTCAGACCCACCAAGTCAACTTCTGACACCTTTTAACTAATGCATCTTTCTTTCACATGTTAGAATTATAAGTCTCACTTTCCTCATCTTGTTCATCCTGGGAGCCACTTCTACCCCATTAAAAATATTTTTATTTCTTATACTCTCTCTTTTGATGCCAAAATTTATTTACACTATCAGTACATAGAAGATAAATCAAGTAAAAAAGTATCCCTTATTTTAATAAAATAATCATAATTTAAGCACTTTAAAAATATTATCTTAAATTTGCAATGTTTAATCAATTGGAAGACCAACGTATCATTTTCAAGAAAGTTGTGGGCAATAGAGAAGCCTCCCCAATCCCCACTCAAGCCATTCTTATCAACAAGGTACTCGCTAGCAAATTCTTCTTCATTTTCATCCATTAAAACAACAATATCATCATGTTTTGGTAAATGAAGAAAGCAAAAAAATTTTAAAAAAAGCTTTGTTATATCAAAAATTAAAAATATTTATAAGAAAGACTAGATAATATAACAATAAAAATAATTTAAAATTGTTCTGATTCTATCAACAATAAAATTTACTTACCAGACAAAATTCTCCATAACATGTGAAGGGTGCATATGTTTGACAAAATTAGAAAAATCAGAAGAAAAAATTGCTAAAAATAATTTTGGCTCGTAATTGGGCTGATGAGTTTTTTCAGCAAAGCTATGTGCCCGTCCCTTAACTTTCAACGGTAGTAAAATTAAGAATCAAAAGCTTTTTCAAAGAGATAGTAATACCACAATATATTAATGGCTGGTTGGGCATATAATTCTTGTGCCTTTTTTCAAATAATATTCAAAAAATTGTTTGATTATTCATAATCAAACTTCCGCTTCAAAATAAAGTTGAGTTTTCAAATTTGATTCTAAACTTGTACTTATTTCATTTTAACTACTTGTTTGTCTGCTTTAACTTGATACAAAATTTAAGTAAGTAAGAAGTACTTTTGAATATTGTGGTCTTACATATGTTTTGTGGAAATTTGGAACAGAAAAGGAAAGAAACATTCTTTTTTAACGGACTAAAAGAATAGTAGAACAAACAAATGAATTAAAATGAAAAAAATGATAAACAAATTAAACTAGAGGAATTAACTCAAATAAAATACATAAACACAATTTTTATTTTCAAATATCTTTTTCCCCACTCAACTTCGATTAGAACTACCTTTTTTTAAGCATCAGCAAAATTCATGTCTAAATACCTACTTTTCTTTTGACAATATAATTTTTTTTGCATTTTCTCCGCTTACTACATTCGAACCTTCTTATTATCTTCATTTTCCACCAACAAATGCATATGTTAAATACCTTCATTAGTTATGAAACTGCTTCTTTACAAGAGAACTTGTTCATCAAAACAACGACATATTCAGTATAATTAATCTCACAAGAAGGATCTGAAGAAGGTACAAAGAACTTACCTCGTAAAAATGATAATTGTTTCTAATAGACCCTCAACTATTTATCAAAACAAGGAGTAAAAGATGATTCTCACCTTTTTAGTTATACTATGAAGCAAAACCCTTTTCTTGAGTGGCCTATTCTTAATTTTTTGTGCTTTTTTCTTGTTCAATCATCAAATGGAAGAAAAACTAACACGAATTGATTATTACAAGCAAAACGAATAAATAAAAAACCAGAAAAAAATTGAAAAGATGAACTAAAAACAATAGTAGAAGGAGATGGAGTGCCTTTGAGGGAGAAAGAACAAGGGTTTTCTTAGAAGTAATATAAAGGTGAGATTGTCATTTTAGAAGAAAGGAGAAAAAGCGAGAGAAATAAAATATTTTATTTATCAAAAAAAACTTATGAAGTGAAGAAGTGACAAACGACTTATATTTATAAGGAGAAGCAAGAAAGATTTAATTGGAGGTAATTTTGAATATGTTGGTAGAGTGCTAGTTGTGGAATGGTTTGTTTCCTTTTTCAAATATTGTTTTTCGAAGAAACATATAAAATATGATTTATACTCTTTAAGTTTTAAACACTGTTTAGTCTGTTAACAGTACTCAATCATACCAAACAAACATACCTGTTAATTTTTGTACATGAAAAGTCTTTATTGATATCATTCATTATTAGTTAAATCAAGGCCCTAACTTTAATCAAAACAAACAGACAAAAACAAAAGAAAATAAAAAAAATAGATATAAATTAGTTGCGATTATAAATAGAGGGAGGACTTTTTTTTAATAAAGTACAAACTTTGGGGAAAATTTTGAAATGCTAAAATAGTCTCAGCGGAAGACAAGTTTTGAATATTAAAATAGTTCAACGGTCATATTTTTTTTAAAAAAAAAATTATAAAATGTTTAAATCACCACACACAAACATATTTTTTGGTTTTAAATTTTTTTGAAAAATAGATAAATTCTATAAATAGACAGATGTTTAAAAAGGAAAAAGAAACATGACAGAAAACACAAATATGACTTTAATCAAAATAAGCAAATAAAAAGATAAATATAAATTAGTTGTGATTATAAAGAGAGAGGGGGGGGGGGACCTGTTTTTAATGAAGTACAAACTTTGGGGGAAATTTTGAAATGTTAAAATAATCTTAGCGATCATATTTAAGGACAAGTTTTGAAATATCAAAATAGTTCAACGGTCATATTTTTTTTTTTTTGGGAAAAAATTATAAAATGTTTAAATCACCACACACAAGCATATTTTTGGTCAAAATAAATTTAAAGCTATTTTGAAATTTGAAGATTTGGTTTTAAAAATTTTCGAAAAATAGATAAATTCCATAAATGGACTGATGTTTAAAAAGAAAATAAAAACATGACAGATAACACAACTCAACAACAACATAAATTTGATTATCTTGTTTTTCTATCTGTAATTATCCTGTTTTTCTACAGGATAAACTTCAGAATATCTAATTTCATTTTTTACTTCTTACAAATATAGGGCATGTCACTTCTCTATTTCATAAGTTCTTTTTGGTGAAAAATAAACCAAAGAAAATCTACTTTGTTTTTCTCACTTTTTCTCTTTTCTTCTAAAAATAACAATCTCATCTTTATATTTTTCGAAGAAAAGTCCTGCTCTTTCTCCAAGGTACTCCATCTCCTTTTACTATTACTTTCATTTGACGTTTTTTTTTATTTTTTATCTATTATTTTTGCTCGTAATAATTGATCAGTGTGTGTTTGTTCTTTTATTTTGATCGTTTAACCATAAAAAGGCATCGAAAATCAAGAAGAGGCTAATTAAGAAGAGGCTGCTCAAGAAAAGGGCTTCCCTTTCTAGTAGAACCACCAAGGTGAGAATCATTTTCTCCTTGTTTTGATAAATAGCCGAGAATCTATTGAAAATAGTTTTTCTATCTCTACGATTTGTAAATCTTCTATCCTCCCCATATCCTTCTTGCGAGATTAATGATACTAGATATGTTGTTGTTTTGATGAACAGGTATTCTTCTAAAGAAATAACTTTAAAACTAATTAAGGTATTACATTTGCAGGTGAAAACAAAGATAACAAGAAGGTTCAAATGTGGTAAGTGAAGAAAATGCAAAACTTTTTATATTAATAAAAAAGTAGGTGTTTGGACATGAATTTGATGATGTTTAAAAAAAAAATTAGTTCTATTTGAACTCTCTCTGTGTGTGTATATATATATATTTATTAATTACAAGGGGAACCCATAACCACTACCATTTGGGTGCGCTCAAAGTAAACACCCTCTCTTATGCAATAATAGCTTGCAAATCACACAAGAGAGGTAATTTGCACTAGGCAAGTTTTGTGTGATGAGCTCGATCCAGAAGGCAAATATATTACTTTCACTGGCAAGGGGTTTCAAACTTGAGACCTCCAACATGAAAGTCTCAAGTCCAAACCACTGGGCCACCCCAAAGAGTGAGTGAAGAAAATAATATTTGAAAATTGAAATTGCGTTTGGATATATATTTTATTTAGAAAAATGTTAATGCATCGGTTTTAATTTGTTTGTCATACTTTCCGTTTTAGTCAATTTACTTGTCCTACTTTTCTTTTTAGCCCATTCAAAAAGAATCTTTTTTTTGGTCAATTTTTTAATTCTAACTTTCCACATTATATATTACAACATTCAAAAGTACTTTTTAATTTCTTAAATTTTGTATCAAGTCAAAATTAGACAAATAAATTAAAGTGAGTTGAGTAAAAGTTTACATCAAACCTAAAAACTCAACTTCAAGTTAGGGTGAGAATTTGACTATGAATAATTAAATAATTTTTTGAGAAAAGGCAAAAGAATTGTATGTCCAACTGGGCATTAATATGTTCTGGTATTACTATCTTTCTGAAAATGCTTTTGATTCTTGATTTTATTAGCATTGAAAGGAAGGGACAGATACGCAACTCTACTGATATAAGCTCATCAATCCAATTACGAGCTGAAATATTTCAAGGAACTTTGCCTTCTAGGTTTCCTAGTTTTGTTAAATGTATGCTCCGTTCACATATCACAGGGGGATTTTGGCTGGTACGTCAAGTTTCTTGTTGATAGAATTAGGATTGCTTTTGATGTTATATAGTCTAGTCTTTCTTATAAATATTTTGAATTTTGATATATCAGAGTTTTCCAAAAAAGTTTTGCGTTACCCATTTACCAAAAAATGATGGCACTGTTGTTTTGGTGGATGAAAATGAAGAAGAATTTGTGGTCAAGTACCTTAGTGACAAGAATGGATTGAGCAGGGGGTGGAGAAGTTTCTCTATTGCCCACAACCTTGTCGAAAATGATGTGCTGGTCTTCCAATTGATTCAGCACTGCAAATTCAAGGTAACACCTTTAAAGTGCTTAAATCATGGTCATTTTGTTGAAGCAAGAGAGATACTTTCTCACTTTATTTATCTTGTATACATCAATAATGTAAATGAATTCTTGCATAACCAAGAGAAATATTATTAGGAATGAAGATATTTTTTAACTCAATAGGAGCGGCTCCCATGGTGGATAAGATAAAGAAAGTGAGACTAATGGTTTTGAGAAGGGAAGATGCATGGATGTGTTAATGAGAACTTATGAGAGATTAACTATGGTAGGTTTAAGGAAAGATAGAAATAATCCGAAAAAAATATTAGAATGAGGTAATTAGACAGGATATAACACCCACAATTTACCGAGGACATCATGAAATTTAAAGATTAGGATAGAAAGTTAGCAGATTGTTATCTAGTTCTCGTTATCAGTGTTATCAATATTACTCTCCTAATATGTCATTCTTTAATTTTTTGTTCCTTCTTGTTTCCTTTATTTTGATTTCATATACATTCCATATGTTATTGTTATTGTCAGTATAATGCAACCTGTTACAGAGGTTACACCCTTTTAGATTTGTTCATGTCATCCCGAAAGGACAATGCTTATGTTCTCTGTGTATTGGAATTTTATTGAATTGTGTCCAAAGTAATGGCCTAATTACAATTTCCCCTATTTTAGGTATACATTTTAAGAGAAAATTGCTTAGCAGGTATCGATGGTGCTGTCATTTTTATGGATTTTTGTGATAAAGCATATAAAAATAGGTACGGTTACAAGCAGCATATTTAATTAGATAATGTATTATATTACCTCAATTACGAATTAACTGCACATTCTCTTTCACGTGTCAACAGTCGAGCAGGAATGACGGTCTCTCGTCGGAGCTACAGCGGCCGCTGACACACATGTACCGGGACCTGCTTCTTCCGCCAGATCTATCTCTCCGTCATTCGCCGCTGGCAGTGCTGTCAGCGTTTTCACCTTCCTCTTCGGATCTCGATCTGCTGCTGCTGCTTCATTGATAATCAATGATCTATTTCGTTTCAATTTCCTTGGTGTTTTGTGGTGTATATGAATATATGTATATAGTATTAGCAAATCCTTCATCTATGATTTCTTCTGTGTTGTGGATTATTTCTAATTTTTGAAGTATGAGATGTTTTGGACGGTTCTATATATATTTCCTTCCTTTATTTAACAGAACAGATCTACTTCAGAATAGAAGTTACCTGATTTCCCGGGTTGAGAATCACATAAGGATCAGTGCTCTTGAAGTCCCGAATGACCAAACGTCTGCCTTGTACAATCATCACTTCTAGCTGACTGAATCTGGCATATACATACAAATTAAACCATTCACTGACATTTGATTGGCAGAAACAAATTAAAATGAGGAAAAGCTGAGAAGAAGCGCGCGCATATCTGTATTATAATAACCGTAGCATAGACCGACAAGAGGAAGCACAGATGTCTTTAAACTCACGTTAATTAGACGACCCAGCAAACGTCGACTCTTCTCTTCTCTGCTCTTGTGTTGAAGAAGCCGGAGACCCGGGCAAGATGGGGAAAATATACTACTCACTCAAATTACATATGGAAAATTTTTTAAAATATAGATTTCATTAGGATTATTCTATCACGCGTTTTTCTCGCATCCTTATCTATTTATAGGATATTATATGTATATAAAAAATATTTCCAGCACAGTTTTATTATAGTTATACACAAATTAATTTGAATTGTATCTGTGGCGACTATTGAATTCAAAATGATGTATAATATTGACTTCTAATTATAGTAAAGCTTTTTTTCTATATTTAATGCTCCATCTGATTTGTGATAATTTTTCTGTTTTAGTCTGTTCCAAAGAAAATGTTATCTTACTCAAATCGTAAATAATTTAATTTTAAAAATTTTCTTTTATCTTTAATAAAAATGATTCTTAGTGACACAAATATTTATAAATTATTTTAAATCATCAAAGAGGTTTTCCAGCTAGATGAGAATGTTGATTTTTATGGAGTTTATCGAAGCAATTGACACGATCAATTTTCTATTCAAATCTAGCAATGTTAATTTTTCTACAATCTACCTTCTAACAAATTACCAAACATAATATTACTTATATAGTAGAACTTAATATTTGCCCAACTCAGTTTCTAATCATCTACCAAACTACCCATTATGTTATTGTTGGTATGTGACAAAGTTTGCAGGCAAGTTTCATATTTGGCCAATTGTTTATAAAAAAATAATTACATTCACAAGTTAAATATACATTATTTTGTATCAATAGTGCACGTGAGATATTAATACGCAAAAAATACATAGTTATTAACTATTATTTTGATGGGCAATTATTTATGTCAATCTCTCAAAGTTTTTTAATACTTTCTTAAATTTATTGATGTTCAACCCATGGTTAACCTTCCCAAATAAAACAACCAGTTTGCTTAGACCATGCACTTTCAAAGTGAACAAAAACTCTTGGGGAATGAAAGTTTATGTTCTATGCACTGACAAAATCAAGTTTAAGTTGATAGACATTAACATGTAACTCTTCATATTTAGTCTAGTATTGTAATTTGGATATTAAAGCAGTGACTAGCTATAACTAAAATTACACTGGTGTAAAAAGATTTTACAATCCATTGTATACAACTACTTCAACACTATAGTTTAAGTCAAAGACAACAGGTGCAGCCGCATTCACGGCCTAAATACCATTTCTGCACCTGATAGGGTTAAAGCTGGTTCAACGGAGTACCCACCCGAAAATGGTCTGATCTCTAACTGCTCAAGTTCCGTTGGCCTTGTGTTCCAGGATGAGAAAGTACCATTTGGAGGGTCATTGAGTTTGCTGGCTTTTACAGCATCCACAATGCTAACAGTTTCATAGGCCAGTCCTGCAGCAAATCAACAAATTTAATACATTCATCCCAGCCGATTATTATACTAAATGCAAACTATTTAAGATTATTAGTCACAGAGTGAATTGAATACGTCATTTAACCAATGACAGATTGATAATGTGTTTATGCAAAACGTACGTCTTACATTTGTTGCGCATAAGGTTTTTGCCCTAATCTACCTCAAGTTATTGAAACAGGCCTAGTTAGTAGTGCCTGAAGTTAAGTGCAAGAGGAAAGTTGTCCTTTTTCACGTAATTTGAAGCTAAATATATTACTCTCTCGCTCCATTTTGCTTGTCCACTTTAAACTCTGCATGCCCCTTAAAAAACAACGATTAATATGATTATTTTACCATAAATATCCACTTAATTGATGTATAGTCTTGGTTTTTTTTTTCCTATTTGGGGAATAAGTAATTAAAATTGAAGGGTAAAATAGGAAAAAGAAACTGTCTTTTCTTGATATGTTGAAAGTGACAAATAAAGTGAAAATCTATTTTTGGAATAATGAACGAGTAAAACTGAACACAGGGAGTAAGTTTGAACCTTTTGAAGGTAGTAGATCAAGCTCCTTGAACGTATTCCTTGGATGACTATGTTTGTGTGACATGTTTTCTGATGAATAATCATCTCCTTCTTGTGAGGAAGGTCTTTGACGCTTGATCCCTACTTGTTTCATACTTCTATTATCCTGCATTTGGTGCACTGCTCTTCGACACATCAATGTAAGAACAATGGCAAAAAGAGGACAGATTCATACAGGGGACTATAAACATCTTCTCTGGGTTGCAGAACTAACCAGGATCAATTTGTTTTCGGTGAGCATCTAAATGGAGAAGAACAAGTGCGGCGTCAACTTCAGCCAAATAATTGGCTCTGACCATATACACCTGTACAATGTAAACAGCAATGAACAGGCAACACAAATACATACAAGAAGTATTTAAGTCATAGAAACTGACATCATAAAAAGAAATTGCACTATTTTGGGAACTCGCCGGTTGCCTTTATTTTTCAGGTTCCTAATTCCACTTGTAATTGGCAGTTATCTGAAGTTATCTTTCACACGACCTCGTATGGTAAAAAAATTCATTTACACAGCTAGTGTACCAATCTAGAAACCATATCAGAGAAAATTTACAGAAACATTCATGTTTTAGCTCCAAGTCAGCAACTCTCAATCACTAGTAACGTTACTCTCAACTCACTGAACACCTGTGCATTCACAAAACATCCAACTAATGCAAAGCAGAATGCACCATATTACTCGAGAACACAAAATGAAGATTTTCGATTCAGACCTTCAGTTTGCAGAATCTGACCAACTGAAAAACTAAAACATCCCCCTCCACTAAGTCATGTGCAAGCGAAAAACCCCGCCATCCACCACTGAGTCCATTCCTCTCAGCAAGATATTTTGTTTTGTACTCTTCCTGGCTTTCATCTACCAAAATAACAGTTATATCATGCCGTGGCATATGCAGTTGGCAGAATAACCTTGGAAGAGACTGTGCCCAAGAAGAAATGAAGCAAATCAATCACTAACATATTCAAGTTTAACAAAAAACTAAAAAGCTAACTTTTGTACATAACAAATATGGATGGGAAACTACACTGATAGTGTAAATTTCTCAACATTGTCGGCGTATACGAGTTAAACTTTATTCAACTAAATGAAATTGCTGAATTTGGGTGATAGATTGGTGCTTACTAGCCAGAAACCTCCACTAACATTTGATCTGATCATTGGCTTCATAAAGCTTGGATATTTAGTACTCAATCTTGATTGAACTTCCTCTGCTCGATATTTGGCAGATGTCGCCGAATCAATTTGACCATAAAGATTGTGCATCATTGCCATTTTCTTTTTACTTCTACAGCAACATTATATAAGTAGTTTCAGTAAATTTAACATCGTGTTTCAGATTGAAGAGGGGAAGCACAAGACAAGAAATATAGTAATAACGAATACCTTTCACGTTTCTTGGGTTTCTTGCAAACAACCTGCAAAAGAACATTTGAAGTTGATTCAAGAGTTGAAGTGTGTAGGTTATTATAATGACATCAACTTAAGCATTTACAGATATTTAGTAGGTTTTATAATGTTGGAGAAACAAGAGGAAATATAATAAATAACAATACAAATATGGCTTGAGTCGTGCTAGGCTGTCTGAAATGTTCTCTCAAGATTATACAAGCCTACCAGAGAGAATGCAAGAATAACAAAATTTCAATAGCAAAATCAGCAATTGGAAAAGGTACTAGGTATGATGAAGTGATTAGGCTCGTTATTCTCATCTTTGAACGATAAAGACATAATGAGGTACTTATAGGTACTTGAAAAAGTGCCCAAATACCAAGGGGTTGACATGGATAGGTGATCTCTAGAACAAGCCAACTAATTGTTGAAACTTGTCGCCATTGCATGGTCGATACTTGTCATCTTTGCATAGTTGTTATTTGACCAAAAAATTTAGAAATACCTTAATATTTTGCCAATGCTAAGTACATATATCATGATCACTGGGTATGTTGTTGTTGTAAGTACATATATCATAAACAAAAATTACTGAATTCGCGTGAACCCATAAATAACACTTTAAATCCGCCATTTAAAGTTATTTCGAAGTTCCAAACACAAGGGAAAAAAAAAGATAAAGAAAAGCTAAAAGAGAATAGAAATTTGCTCACTTGCTTATGCCATCCTTTGAGTTCCAATGACCTGTCCTTCATTACCTAAGGTTTCTGTGTAACATGAGAAGGTCTAATCCTCTTGATCTGGCCATAAATAAAGCCACAAGGAAGCTATTATTATAACACAAAATTATCAAGAAAACCGTAAAAGCAACACTATAACTTATTATCTCAATCAATGTACAGGAGCGTAGCACTCTCTGCATGCTTAGAACCAGAATTGAGCTTAGACAACATTGCATAGGGCATTGGAAAAGCCTGTATATAACATTTCCCACATGTTTGGAAATGGAAATCTAATTTAGACAATGTAACATGGGGCAGTTGAAAGCACTGCGCCTGATGTATCTAGCTCGGATGAAGATGGACCTTGAACTTACTTGAGCCACAAAGGTAGCTCAGGAGGAATGGATAGTTCAAGACTACAAGGGATCAAAAACGCATTTCCTTAACAAATCTGGGACATCAATTAACCCCTAGCACGTTAAGACTTAAGTATCTTGAGACTGGACAATACAACATGAAGACCCAACATAGAAAAACACAACAGCAATAGAGATGGTGAGTGGTGACTCTGATACCGTATTATGATAACGAGCATTAAGCTTAACTCAATTTCAACAACTAAATCATGATATTAACCAAACCCATACAAGGAGACAATAAACACATTTCATCAACCAATGCGGGACATCAATTCACGACCTAGCACAACAAGATTGAGCATCCAGAGCATGAACAAAATAATATGGAGGCCAAATATGGCAAAACACAATTATGCAGAGGTGACGCTGATACCATATTAAGACAATGATCATTGGACTTAACTCAACCCCAAAAACAACATCATGGAAAACTTCATTTAAAGAAAAACAAAACTAAATCATGAAAATCGATTAAGATCATATAAGGAGACACTAACACCTTTACACCTAGTCCTTCTGACAATTGCAATAGCTTGCTCAACTAATGTGGGACATCATTAACAACCTAGTACGACAAGACTGAATATCTGAAGCGTGAATAAAAATAATATGAAGCCCCAATATTGAAAAACACAATATTGGGTTTGGATGATTTATAATTTAACCTTCTATAAATAATATAATTTTAGGTTTGGATGATTTATAAAATAATGAAACTTGCCTCTAACACAAGTCAAGATAATCAAGATCATACAAGAAAACAACACTCGTCCCATATAACAAAAGAAATATGTATAAAGACACCCAAATCTCTACACAAATATAATATTAAATTTGAAACGGTACTTTACCGATGAATTAATTAATTGGTTTCTACGGAGAAGAAAAGAAACTGGGAAGATGTAAAACTGAGATGAGAAGAAGAATACAATATATTCACCTCGTCAAATCGGAGGCACACAATTTCTTAAATTTTGGGCAGCTTTTTGTTTTCCTCTTTTCTTGTAACCCTGACAGATTCAACGATTATTTTACCAAGATAATGTCCGATCATGAATCTTACCGCTTCATTTCTTTTTATATCTCAATCTTTTAAATAAATATAACTTTTTTTTAATCTTCAGTTTTTTTTTTTTTGGTTGAAAATAATTTAGGTGCGTTGGTAACTTGGTAAGAAGGGAAATTTTCTTTCCCGGAAAATGATTTTCTTAAAAAAAAAATTATTTATTTTCTAGTGTTTGATAATTACATAATAAAATATTATATTTTTAAAGTATTTATATTACCTAATGAAAATATTCTTTCTATCTCATTTTGATTGTCATCTATATTAAAAATAATTATCCTAATATAGTTGTTAATTTAGAAAACTAAAAGGGAATTAATTATCTTTTTTCAATTTTGCTCTTAACATTATTTATTTTAGAATTAAGAGGCACATATATAGATAAAAATATAATTATTTATAAGAAATATATTAGTAAACAACACTTCTAATTAATTTTTTTAAGAGTTGTAATAAATTTTATCATGACAACTAAAATGGAACAAGTGAATAAAATAAGTATACTCTTTTTATTCCATTTTATGAGCACTTTTTTCAAAAAGATGTTACAGTTCTATAATTAGAAACATTTTAACTTTAAATCTTTTTTTTCTTTAATAAAATAATTTACAACCTTATATAATCTAAATATTATTTTAAACCACAAATTTAAAATCTTAATTTTTTAATTAAATATTATATCAAGTTAAATAATATAACATAATATGAGATAGATGGATTGGTTGGCCTAGTGGTTAGCTCACTGAGCCGTTTAAGCAAGTGTTGAGAGTTTGATCCCCGTCTTATATATACAACAACTAATTAGCTAGCGACAAACTCTTAAATGAAGCTTAAATTCATAAAAAATTAATCTTTAATTTATCGGAGTGAGGATACCTCGAGAAACTACAAAATATTATATGTATGATGGAATAAAGCAAAATGGCTTTTTAAGCTATCTGCGCTTTTTTCATTTGTGAAGTAGTAGTTAGTCAATGCAACTTTCGACGCTCCTCATGGGTCATCTGAAAA
>JAABOM020000001.1:36715459-36736501 GCA_011800125.2 Solanum clarkiae | reverse complement strand
GTTTTTAAACATAGGGGTTAGGCTGCGTACATCCGACCCCCCCTCACCCCGCAATAAGCGGGAGCCTTTTGAGGCACAGGGGTATGTTGTTGTTGTTGTTGTTGAGCAAACCATAGTTCATCACGAAATATAATACACTACCAGAAAGCCTTTCAAAAAAATACAATATTTAATATTATTTATAGAACGAACTTTAGCTTAATAAAAAGATATATTAAACATGAATCATAAATTGTAGTGTCACTACTCTTTAATATAATTCCCCAACACTGTAAGGACAATCTCTTCGCGTCTAGTATGCATTTTATAAAAATATGGTTGGTAGAAATAAATATGGTTGTAAATATAAATATGATATGGTTGGATTTGTATCTACCAATTTATGGATTTTTCATAAAATATAAGCTTATGGATCAAATTTTACATTTAAAATCTTTTTGAAATCACAACTTGAAATTTGAAATCCTACATTTGGAGATTTTGAGATTTGTAATTGCAGTTGAAGTTTTGTGCAGATTTCATAAACAAGTGCTGGTTTCAAATAAGAACTTCAAGTTGGGGTGCCAAATCCTGTGGCCAAACACCAACTAAGGTTCCACGTTTAGCTCTTGAACATGAAAATAATCATATAGCTTGATGAAAGAAAAAAGTGAAAGAGGGAAGTAAATGATATCTCTTTTTGGGTGCATCCTGGACAACGGAAGCAAAAGGACAAAGAAAGAGCCTACGCCCATTCCCAGTGATCAAAAAAAGCATGGCAGATTTCAGAAAGAAAAATCTGAAATATTTTTCATAAAAGCAGTTGAACTGATGGGAAAAAGTAGACACATGTCTGCTTTGACATATTCAGAGAATGTGGTTGATTATCTTTTCCGATAATTAAAGAAAATAAGCTTAGCTATTCGTGGTTAGAATGAAGTCACTGGAGATTTAAAGTACCTCAGGAAAATGGAATCCGTCTCAAACCTCCCCCTTTCACGTACATATACATGATAGACAGTTTCAGTCCCTCTGGTACATTTGCAGGGACGCTTCATAAATTTTGGACTCTGCTCTTCTTTCTCCCGGATTTTAGTTGCCAAGAAGATGCACAAACGACAGGATGAATGAACTGCTGCCATATCAACCAGGGCTTTGAAGGCATCAGACGGGCCCTCAAACTTCCACCTGAACGACGAAAGCAAATCATCTGTTAGATGTCCCATTAAAATTCAGAAGTATTTAGTAAAACTCGAAAGGGAAGAAGTGTTTTGTAACAATAAACAGACAGAAGAGAGAGCCATCATGTTGTATTCCAAATTATTTATCCAACTCAGATTAAAAAAGCACTATTATTTATAAGTTGGTCAAATGCTGGAAATACAGAAGTGAACAACTTAGTGAAATGGGTTGGTATTACTTTCTTAGTAATTTTATGTTGGGAAGGTAGCAGATGAGTTCAGGAAAAAAAGTCTATGCAATGGAGAAAGCGGATAAAATTTTGGCATAATCCTAAACGAAGAGCCAGATAATCAAGTTGCGTTGAGGGAATTCAAACAAGTAAGAAAAGCACCATCCCATTATCGCATGAACAACTGGAGAAAAAAAAAAAGGAAAGTACAATATTCATTGATGCATACCTTAATGACTCATTATATGCAATAGGGTTTTCAGCAAGGTACTTCATAGTCTTGGCAACTGATGCAGCATCTTTTAGCTCTTTAATGTGTAAGAAAGAATTAGGAGAAGGAGCAAAGTCTTGGATGTTTGGAGCCCCAACCACCACTGGGATTGATCCTACAAGTTTTATAGTCCTAGTTTAGTCAGCAGTATAGAGGTGAAAACCTTATGATCACACAAGAACTGATAAGATTCTCAAAATCTCAAACATGCCATAACCTTGAACAAAAATATAGAGTCTTACAACATACATATAATCGGCATTGAACCCCTATAAATACCCTAGTTATGGATGATGTCCTATGGTGTGTGCTGTTTGCTGATGATATTGTGTTTAATTGACAACACCAGTTAGGGTGTCAAACGAAAAGCTTGAATTGTGGAGATGCACTATATAGGTAAAGGTTTTAGGATAAGTAGAAGTAAGATTGAATACATGCACTGAAAGTTAATCAACACGAAGAGCAAAAGTGAGATGGATAGGATTTGTGCGCCTAAATGCAATTCCAAGAGAATGGAATGATAGATGAAGATGTTAATCTTAGAATCAAAACCAGATGGTTGAAGTGGAGAAGTTATAATGGTAGTGAATGTTGGGCCACTAAACTGCAACATATCGACAAGGTAAGTGTTGCAGAGATGCGGATCCTAAGATGGATGTTCAGGTCATAGATGATCCGGACCATATCAACCAAAAGGTGCAAGTAGCACACATTGGGATAAAAGGAGAGAAAGTCACTTGAGATAATCTGTTCATATCATGCATCAAACTCAGATGCACCGCTATTTGGGTGTAAAACCATGGTGAGTAAAGGTGCTAATGGAGAATGAGATAGACCTATGATTTCTTGGATGCCGTGCAAACTTATCTAAAGATAAGGCGCAACGGAAAAAAAATCTATATAGGTGATATCAACTAATTAGGACTATGGCCATGTTAGTATGTTTAGTCACGCCCGATGCTTTGCCAAGGAGTATTTTAGCCTTATAACAGATTTATATGCTAGAAAAACGTATAGAAAACTTCTAATACTAATTTTTACTATTATTATTTATATATATCTAACCTTCTTCTAATTTTACTTTTATTCACAATTATGGCATGAGATAAATTTATATGGAGAAACATGGTTGGTGAGGATTCAAATAGCTGACTTCTAATTATTTAGGACTGCGGCATTGTTGTTGTTATTGTTGTAGAGCTCATAAAGAAAATGCTGAAATTAAGACGATACCCCCATAATCACCTCAACAAAATTCCAATATTTTGAGAGTCATCTCAGTGCATAGCACATTGTTCATTCTAAAGAAATACAAGTCCAGATCCAAACCACTATCGAATGTATCAAGAATTTATCAGAACTCAAATGTTTGTCCTTCCTGCAACTTTTATAACTGTAAGTTTTATATACCGTGTCAGAAAGATGCAAAAACAGTCACTTATTTATGCACCGTACAGTAGCAACAGATCTATGAAATATGATGATTTAGTGTGTTTTTGGAAATGGCATACAGTAAGCCATACAGCATCAACGAAGCTCTTGAGAGTTGAGTAGCGAGAAAGTTGACAGCACCATTAGGAAAATGGAAGGTGATGCTTGCTCTTTTTTTTTTTTTCTTTTTTGGAGCTATGGAATGAAAGGAATAGAAGGCGATTTGATGGAAAGTCAACTTCTAACCACTCTCCTAAGGCTAAATGCAGCCCTTGCATCTCCTAGTTAGCTCCCTGGTCATAAGACAGCTTTTTCTTTTAGAAGGAACTAACAGGTTTTATTTTGCTTTTGCTTCTATATTTTGTAACTATTATACATCTTCTTGATGCCATTAATGCAGCCAATTACTTCACTAAAAAAATTCCAACTTCTGAGTTCTGCTGGCAAATACAGAAGATCTAAAAAACCACATCAACATACAATGGGATCAACTATATCCTACCAAAAAAGAGAGGGACTAAGCTAAAATCACAGATGCACTCAACTCTGAAAGTCCAAGTCTACATTACCAACTAAGAAATACAAATGTGATTACCAGCAACAAGAGACTGAAAGAATTTTTCAGTTACATAATCCTCCTCATTAGAATTCTCAAAAGCCAAGCTAAACTTGTAGCGCTTCAGTGCTTCCACTTTGTCAACTGCCACCAGATTGAGAACAGAGACCACAAGTTAGATTTAATTGGATTTCCTTTTCTTTTTTGATAAGTAACAATATAGATTTAATTGATATCAGTGTACACCTGAACCAAATGTGTGTAAAGCAAAATAGGAAATACGCCACATCCAGATAAATTATTTAGCCACACCATCTTTTCTCGCCATGCCAAAAATCACTAGACTAGATAAACTCTAATATCACACACACACACAGATACGAAAGGAAAACATGCTCGCTTGCGTTAGACAAGAGAAAAAAATATAAAATTCGCATTGGTAGTAAAACCAGTTTCCGAAGAAAGGCGTTGACACCTGCGGAAGAGTTAATCACCATCCATAATATTATCCCAAGGACACAAATTAGCTCCACAGTGGTACTATTTTACTTAGAAAATGCCACCCATATTTTATCCTTTTTCTTCAGAAGTAGGATAATTGAAATATACTAACCTCTTCCAGCTTTGTTATGATGACAACTTCCATAAGAATCGATCCTGATATTTTCTCTTTCAAGGGCTTCTAAAGCTTGCAGGCGGAAGTTGCGAGCACCACAATTAGAAATGAAAGCGGCTGCTAAGGCATTCTCTGTTTTAGGTTTTACTGGAGCCATGATATCATACTCAGCCCAAGAGAAGTACCCAACAGGAACATCTGAAGAGAGGCTTGTTGTCATTACAACATCATATCCCCTTCTGGTGTGTGAGTGAAAAAAATGAAATAGGTCAGCAAAATGATGCAACATTTAAATCTCAAGCAAACCAGGATGCTTGAGAACTTTGGCCGCATAAACTAACTTTGTGACTCAATTTAAGGAGAAGTTCACCAAAGCAATTTCAAAATCTGCCATGGCAGATAATGTTGGTTTAAGTATCATGTTTACAAGGCTAAGCCAATTTCTAAGCAAGGTGATACCAAAATCTCAATGACAAAATAGTCCGAAGATCTTTTGGTAGATGAATTAACGTTGTGTACAAATTAATGTTAGATGCAGCTGGCATGCTTTCAGTATCTGGTGGCGCTCAACAGCTTTCTAATAATCTGCTTTTGTTTAATAGGCATGGTTGCGCATACTAATGTAGATGGTTCAGTAAAATATCATGAAATTTGATCAAAGGTATATTGATATTGCAAACTTGTACCAATATCACATTGAAGATTGAACTAGATTAGATGGGATCATTAATCAACTTATTTGGTGCATATCCTGCATCCAAACACTGAAAAGGAGTTCTGATCAGGTCAATACTACCTAATTATGATCCTAGCAGTGAGTTTAAACCCCTTTTAACTCATTCGCCATACCGAAAGACCTAAAAAGTAGGCAAAACATAAATATCATCTTAGATGCCCCTTAAGTAAAGTAAACAAAAAGAAAAGAACTTCTTTGCAAGTAAAATAGAAAGAGCTTGACTTATACCACTTAGAAACTAAGTTCAGCCTGATTTAACAGTCAAATAACCAACACTAGCTACATTCATATCTTGACTTATCAACAAAAGTACTTTCGCATCATTAGCTCACAATTAACTATAAAAAGTATCGTTGGTTCCCCTCATTCTCAAAATGCCATACAGAAAAAGCAAAGTTCTTATTCTTTTGCCCTGATGGAATGACGAAACCAACAAGACTGAATCGCAAATGCAGGGGCCTGTGATGATTTGGTCAATCTGCATCTTGATTATTTTCTATAGGGAAAGTATTCATGTTATCAGTTTTTAAACAACTTGCCTATGGCAAAATTTGGAGAAAGGATAGCTTTTTCAATGAGCTTATAATGCAAAATCTATCCAGAACTAATAACAATGCATAACATATAAAAGAATAACAACGACAACAACATACCCAGTGATATCCCACAAGTGGGGTCTGGGGAGGGTAGATTGTACGCAGACCTTACCGCTACCTCATAGAAGTAGAGAATAATGTGATAAAAATGATACTAACAAATATTGAAAAGAAAACCGTCCATTGAAGGCAGGGAATGTGATAAGACTTTCAAAATGTGCTTACCCACCGTCGTGCCAAAGTAATGTTGTTTTCAGGATAGTATTGAGTTGACTCCATAGATTGTAGCACACTAGCTATGCCAGCTAGTGGTATCCGGAATGCTCCATCGGGCTTCTTATCGGAATCTATTCCAAACTTACATCCCACCGCACAGGATTTCAATTTCTATATAGTGATTGAATATACATCAAAATTCTGTATAAGGTATAGTGTTAAAAACAAAAGAAACTATGCATATTTCGAAAAAAAAAGTGTCCATCCAATTTTGACAACTTTTTAGTTCTACCTTACCATGTGTTATGTTTAAACCTACGAGATTAAAACACATTTATTTTGGTACACACCAGAAGATTCAAAAGTCTTAAAACCTAGGGAGTAATAAGCAGAAGTAAAAAAGTAACCTCTTCACGGCCATGAACAATAATTGGTTCTTTGTCAAAATCTCTGGAGAAGGCGAGAGAATCTTCCCTTTCCAACCACTCCTCGCAGCCTCCAGGTACGAAACCCTGGCCGACCTCATTAACCAAAACACCCAATTCGGCCTCATCAACAGCCAGTTCAGGGGGGGGCCGAGAAGACGTGGTGAACTGATAGAACGAGTCAGCCCAAGAATTAACAAGATTGGCTTGTTCAGCCAAGTCAATTTTGCTCATAAAAGAAATCTCAGCTATAAACACAAGGGCAACAAAGAGAGGCAACCAATGACGCCATTTTTTATTGGGTACGTTTGAAATTGAAGATGACCCAATTGAACTTGGTGCTTCATCAGCCCAAGGAAACCTTTGAATTGGAATAGCAGTAGCCATGAATCCCCAAAATTCACGGAGAAAAAAATTTTCTTCAAGTTGTTGGAATTCATGAACGTTATTATCAAATGGGCTATAGGAAAGGGGTTTAGACTCTACTGGTTATAAACTAAAGATATATTTTTATTTTCAAGTTACACGTGTCCAGATTTTATTTTTCAAGTTGGTTTGTTTCACTATCCTAGCTAAGTTTCAATTAGAAACTTATTTTACTAAATTAATCTTATTCCGTTTGTTTTAAGATTATCTGTTTTGACTTGACACAATATTTAAAAAAATAAATATAATTTTAGTTTTGTGATTAAATTAAAATTATATTAAATATATCAAAATTATTCTTTTTTAAACAGATGGCGGATGGAGTACCTCATATTTTAAAGTTTAAATTTATTTATTATTGTTATTTAATAATTAAGATAAAAAATATATAATAACTTTTTTTTTATAATTTTACAAACTCGATAAGTAAATTAAAATAACTCATTTTAATATGAAGGTCAAGTAATATAAGACGAAGGATATACATGATTCTTCAAAATTATGATTTTCCAAGTATATTAATGCTGATATAGCTTTTTCCATCTTTTGTTCTCTTTTTCGTTTGATTGGTCGAATACAGATTATATTCTCAAAATAAATTTATAAAATTATTTTATTTCGTGTTTGGTTATAAATATTAATAAATTTTAAAATTATTTTGTTCTATTATTTGTAATAAAATGATGAAGCTACTATTTATATGAAAATGAGAAGTATATAAAAATAATCTCATGCGAAATCCATATTTAAATTTGCAAGGATAAACTTGCTTTTCTCAAGTCTACCTTGCAATATGATCGGAACACTTCAGCCCCGGATAACTTCATTTTGAAAATTGAAACAAAGGACTTCGTTCTGCAATGAAGATCAAAATTCAAAACAAGGAAACAGTGCAGAATAAAGGAAGAAAATAGGAAAATAAAAAAAGAAGCTGAAGACACAGTGAAGGAGCCAGAGAGTTCCACTAAATACATATGCATCTTCCTTAAAGGTAACAAAAAAAAAAGAAAAAACAAACAAAAGAATTTAGCTATTCACTCCTCCACCTAAAGTTTATATAGACATTTGCTCTATAGACAGACCACAGAGATATCAAAACTGAGAATTTTCTAGTGCGCCCCCAACAAACATCTTGTTCTTTCCCGTTTAAAACATTTACGCTTGTATAGATTATCTACATGCCATTTACAACACTATGCAAATGCACGCTAGACTCTTTATATTTTTTACCCAAAAAATGACACGCCAACACTCTACTTTCTGCAACAAATCTGATTTCATCCAGTACACCTCAAATTCGCGATCCTCCTTTAGAGAAGCAACAACAGAATTACCAACTCCTTGTGCTGAAAGTCCCCTTATGCAGTATTTCACCACCCCTCAGCTGCCTTTCAAAAGTCTTACATTGGCCATAGTCTTCTGACTAATTTCTGAGTTGTATTTTGTAATTTCTCTGGAACATAGAACTAGCTCCTGTCATTGTATGGTGAGGAACTTCCAAGATTTACTTGGTTATTTCTCTGGAACATGGAACTAACAACTCCTGGACTCCCACATTCCTTGTTGGAACAACCTAAAGTACACATATAGCAATTAGGTTAAAAATTATTTTTTTTTCAAAGATTAGTGGAAGTTGATGAACATTACTTGCTCTTCATCTGTAGTGTCCTCCGGAGCTCTCTTCTTTTTGCAGCTAGAGTTCTTGTCAAAATCTTCATCCATGAAATTCTGCCCAGAACCTTCTGCAAAATTTCTAACAATGTCAAATAAAGTACTACAAATGTAGAATTAACACAAACTATGTTGACATATGTTTAATGTACATAAATAAAATTCCCTTGTTTTTTCAGCATCCCAGGAATCTAAGCAAGTAAAGCTACTAGTTTTAACATTTTAGTATTTACGAAAGACGGTCCATCCTCAAATCCTCAATTAACAACAATTTCAACACAAATGGAGCAAAGTGCTTACCAGTATCTGTACAAACTGTTTTCTGAAGTCCTCCAGGTTTGGAGAGGATCAAATGTGACCTTGTTTTGTGCTCACTAGATAAAGATCTCTCGTCTCTTGTTCGTTTCCCCTTGCAATGGAATTCACAACAAAATTGACTATCAAGAACCTGATGATGCCCATCACCGTGTAGATATTTTAAGCAATCATCAGAATCAGCGGCAATATACACAACAGATGGTTTCCTCACAGTCTTGACCTTCTTCCAACAGCCATAATGCAGAAAAGGTAACTGGAAGAGAATGGAAAAACCATCAAGCAAGATCCACTGACGTTTTTTATTTTCTTTCTAAGAGGGATATGGTGCTGTTTTCATTGTCATTACAGAAAACTAGTGGGGCAAGAGGGGTCAATTTTGCGCAGAGCCCTCACGAGCCATGTTGTTAGGACTCTTAAAAATGTTGATGGTGTATATTGGCTCCTCCAGAAGTAATGCATATTTGGAGGATCCAACACGAGTGCAAAAGTATTTTTGGAGAGTCCGAGCAATATAGTTCACAAGTACTTTCAACGAGAAACCAAAACATAAGGGAAATAAAGAGGCAATTAGAAATATTATGCAAAAAAATTATATTCTACCAGGATTACTTTAGAAAGCATGGTTCTATGAACAAATTCTCAATTTTGAAACGAAGCAAGAACATCTTCCCAAAAGAGAAAGGATGTAAAAAGTAGGAATTTAATAATTAAGCCTCCTTTCACAGTAAATAGCAAATAACAACACATCATGTACACTTATAAAGTAAGACAGAATCAGGATCCTCTTCTAGCCTCCTCCTATTAATGGCTATATCTGACGTTAATTTTTCCCATTCCATTCTTGAATTTTGACATCTCAAATCAAAAAAGCTAGACACGAAAATTTGTCCTTTGAACTTTAGAAGTCATTCACAAAAAGCCAAAAATCAAGATCACATCAAAAACTTGATATTTATCTCATCATCATAATTTCTTATGGTTATATATGCTATTCGTATCTACTTATATAACTCAATTATTAGTTAAACAAAGGAAATAGTATAATTTTCTAAGACCATAGAACTCGTATGTTTTTTCCATTCAAGTACTTGCTTAACATTCTGTAAAATAGCAATCACATCAAATCAATATTTAAGCTATTTCCACAGAGCATTAATTTTCACATATGCTGATTTGTAGAATGCTAAATACATGCATACATATAGAGAGTGAGATGCACACAACACACACATTTAGAATATCAGCCATGAATTTTTGAATTTTTTTCCGCGATGTTGCGTGATTTACACTTACTGTCAGATTGGTGTCAGTAAGACTAGTTTTTGGTGTGAGAAAATGTCACCCCCTCCCAAAATATATGTATGAGTCTGTCCCAGGTCATTGTTAAAATGCAGCCAAATAAGGGGTCATGTTATAGCTCTGGAAATAGAGAATAAACTAAAATGAGGCTCCTGACCTGCTCTGAAGCTTTGTTGACATGTGCAGATAACTCTTCAGACAAATTTCTGCAGCTCAGGTTCATCTCCACAGATCCAGCATGCAAGGCCATGGATTTGTGTAACTGCTTAACAAATGATGCTTCAAGATAGTCCAGAAATTTATTATGCTTCTCATTTGTCCATCCCGTGCATTTATCCTGAAGTCAAAACGTGAAATACACATGTGTTATTATCCTAATATTCTGGCAGGTTAGTGGACAAAAAGCATGTCAATTTCAGTTTTGAGCTTTCTTGTTTTGGTCTGAGTTCCATGCATCTTAAGAATAAAACTCCTGCAGGTCAGCTAAGGATATTCAAGAATGTCTAGGAACCTCCATGATACATTAATCAGAAATCAGCTAGTCTCAGAGTGCCCATTAAGGAAAATTAGAAAAACATATCAAGAAATGTGCATGCCACGAGCAGCTTTCACAGATGATCCTTTCAAGGACAAACATGAAGGTATAAATAATGAATTCAATATTCCATTAAACTATTTTATTTTATTTTTTTATAAGAAATATTCTACTAGGCTATATAAAAGGGAAGTAGAAAAGATAGAACTTTGAGGTCCTACTTCAAATAAGATGGCATGAAAGGAATTGTTCGCGTGAAAGAGCCCATGTACACGAATGAATTCATGTGCATTAAGTAGGTCGCACAGATCATTACAAAAAAAATCATTCTGCAAAAAACACTTGGACAGTACATATCCATCCATATTCAAATTTCGCATGTGCATTAAGGAGGCTGTGGACGACAATAGTCTCCCACATCTGATCACAGGAAAAATCTAATAACAACAACAACATAGCCAGTAAAATCCCACAAGTGGGGTTTGGGGAGGGTAGAGTGTACGCAGACCTTACCACTACCATAGAAGTAGAGAGGCTGTTTCCTGTGAACCCTCATCTCAAAACAGGAAAAATCTAATGAATTTTGTAAAACCAAATGCAAGTAATTCATAAACATAAACTGGAAGTGGACCAGGAAATACTTCCACTTGACATAATTGATATTAACTATAAAAAGATAAAAGTACCTTGCTCAGCACAAGGTAACTCAGAAGTCAGAACCCTTATTAGAATTTAAACTCCATTGTTTCATTGTGTGATTCACTAGCCGACCACCACAAACCTACTTAATATGAACCCGATACATCACACAAGACCTGAAAGAATGAACCCAAAAGCAGGAGAGTGACAATACCACTATTGGGATTTGCCTTATTTGCTTAAATGGGTATATCAACCTATACTAGCATTCCAATGTGATGCCCGAGGAATCTATAGAAAAATAATTCAGTTACACACAGCACATTACATATACATGAGTTTCATTGAAAACAGGAATTACCCGTTCATGGATAGGATAGGACAGTTAATACAGTTTATCAAAAAGATTTATGACACACCAAATAGGTATGATAGTTGAAAAGTCTTACTTCTGAAAGAAAACTACAAAAATTATCATGGTTAGGAAACAAGAAGCAAGATATTTTAATCAGGAAGGAGACAACTTTTTTTCTTCTTTTTTTGCAGGTGATGTAGGAAACAGCATTCAGAATCCAGAAGAGTCTATCTTAATAGTTATGGTCAATTCAATGAAACTTAGTATCACAGCAAAAATTTGAAAGAATTTAAATTCTCTACTCCTATCGCATTCATGTCTCTCCTGATGGATGTAAAGATAGTAGGAAAGGATTTTACTTCGATTTGTCAAAATTTTAGGTCATAGGATGAAACCATGCCTCAGTAGAGGCTAATTTCAGCAATTCTTAGTCGTTCTGAAAACAAAGAATAAGAAACCCAAAAAGGAAAGTCGGTAAATAAAAGTTGAATGATTACTTTACTTCCATTTGTACAAGAGGACTCCAAGAAACGTAATCCTGAACAATTTAATTCTTTTTGCTTTTATCTATGAACATGTAAGCCGCCTAATACCTGTTAATCCATCAAGTACCAAAAGGATGATTTTGAAATACAAGTTCTAAGCAACCAAAATGAAAAATGCTTATCATTTGTTAGAACAAAAATGAAAACTTCAGTGCCAAGAACAGAGAACACTAATACCAAGTCTGTCAAAACAGCGGCCTATTATAGTCTCCAAGAACTTAGATTGCAATAACTGCATGTTCTCCCTCTTACCATTTTACGTCACATTTTTCCCTTTTTAGTCCGTCCCAGAAAAACATGTCACCTTAGTATAATTAAAAACAATTTAACATTAAATCTCCTTTTACCCTTAATGAAATGATTTTAGCTACAAAAATATCTAACAGTTGTTTTACACCATAAGTTTTAAAAGTCTTTTTTTTTTCTTAAATACCGTGTCAAGTCAAAAGGTATCACATAAAATGGGACAGAGGGAGTAATAATTTAAATCTTCCATGTACAAGCTTATAATGAGGATATCTCCAGCCAGAAAACCTAAAGCATCTCAATTGAAATCTAATGAATGCCTTAAGAAATATGTTGAAGTTCAATTATCCTATTGAGGAAATCATGGTATTCTTTCATGAAGAAGAACCATTAATATGATTAACAGACTCAAGAAATTCCTCAAACTGATTCAAGGTGGTCTTTAAAGGCCCCTAGTGCTTCAAACACACTTCAACCAATTTCAAAACCAGGCTCTACTCCAACTAGTGCTTCAACTGCACACCCACTCACCCCTCCCTTCTTCCTCTAGAACAAAATTGTCACCCATCTGTCCAGATAAACTTGAGCTTCCTATTCAGTAACAAAGGCGTAGAGAATAATGCTGCATATGCTGCTTTCTCCTTAGTCTTCCTGACTATCTTGTTTTCTTTTCTACACTGATGGTGAATCTAGGATTTCATCCTTAATGTACTCAAAAATGTCCCTGAAAGGAGGATTTAATCCTTTGATGCTCTCGGCAGTGAAGAATAAAGGCAGCGAGAAAGTTTTTGAGATTTCTAATCACATCTGATGTCTCCAACACATAATATAGTTGCCTTTTAGGCGTTTCCTCCCTATGTAATATACACTTTCCACATCTCCCTTCTTTTTCTTGAAAACAGTTAATTATGGAAAGTCATTTCCATGCTTGAACCAAACACTTTATGACTCAGTTGTTCCCCTAACTTTGCAGTTACCCTTTTGCATGCTTGAATTCAAGCTTTATCACAGCAGTCAGATTTACGAAGTCTCTTCTATGGAGCGCTCAGAGAGATCAATGTTGAGGAACCACCATATGCAAACAAAGTTTACATCTTGCAAGCACTATCATATTAACAGCTAAATGAAATCTAGAGACTTAGGGGGTCTAAAATCTCTGAGAAGACAGGCAGTCTCAGGAAAACACCTTTTAGAAGTAGACCTTCCATTCTCAAAAGTCATATTATATCATTTTATAAAATAATGATTTAAAAAACTCAAGTCAAGGTATACTTCCCACACATGCTGCAGTATCAACAGAACAATTCAATCTATTTTCAGATTGTTAACATTAACAGCATGAGCCGAGGGTGCATATGAAACCACCTCTACTTCTGAGGTAGGGGTACATTCTCTGTACACTCTACCCTCCCCAGAATCTATTTTGTAGGACTACAATGGCTATGTTGTTGTAACATAAACTGTACAAAAGGACAGCCTGGTATCAACATTAACTGCATGTGCAGGATTACTACATCAGCATGAAGTGTGACAAAAGCTTTAAGCATTCAATGACTACATATTTAGAAATGTAGCACTAAAGAAAACTGGGTTCTAAAATGACAAGGTAGTAACCTTTTTTAAAACTACGGAATCGAGCCAACTGCGGACTATTACACCAGGTACATTTTACCTCCCACCAGCAGATTGACTGTGATTCTTTTTATGATAACAGCTGATTATCCAGGAATACATATAACATAATACAAAATCTGATAATCCCAAACTAGCATAGAGAAAAAGAATTTCAGCCTGATACACCATACACTAATGGCATAACTAAATTGTTTTACACAAGATTTAATAGAGTAGTCTGAATCTATAGGTGAATGTGTCCAATAAAGAGCTTGACATCAGCGTCAATTAATGCTCAAGCGGGTAAAATTCTTTTTGATTAGATGTGAAATAGGTAATTTTGAATGAGTTTGACAAGCTAAATATTCATATTGATCATCTACAAGCTCCAATTCTTTCCTTTAGGATGCTAGTTTTCCAATTCAGACCTTAAACAAAAATGATAATATAATCACACCATCCTTGCCAAAAGAACTGTGTCAGTACTCTCTTGCCCAATGCATGCAACCCAATTCACTGGTATGAGAGTACCAATCCTCCCATTAGTAAGAGAGAGTCAAATCCATTTCAGTTGATTACTCATACTTATTCCAAACCATTATTGTTTTTAGGAACCGACCCATTATTCATTCAATGAAAACTATTGTTGTTCTTTGTCTCTTTTCCACAAAAAATATAGCATAATTCCACTAATTCCAACTCTGAAAGCACACAAGGTTATGCTAGATAGCCCTTAACCAGATTAAAAACAAAATTGAACTAACATATCACGGAGATCCTTAACCTGATCTCTAAATTAAATTGGTGAGCCGGTTTATCAATTCTCTCTCTATGTATCATGTCTAGTCGTTGCTTCCGCTAAAAAAGCATACCGACAACAGAGAACCCATACAGTCACAATATCAGCATCACCACCAACAATTAGGAAAATAAACAAAACAATAACCTTGCAGACATCACAAAATCTCCTCAACATACCAAAAGATACACGAGATTTAACCAGTACGATATCGCAAAGAAATAAACTATTACCGTGGTAGCATTTCCACTCTGCAGCGAAGTATTTTTGAAATTCGCAACACTTAAAGATGACGCACCAGAATTCGACCGGGTCAACTCATTAGCGCAACTCTCCGACGACGACGCCGGTATCTCCTTCCGGTAGCTCTCTTCCATTTTATACTCTCCGATAATGTGAGATTTGGGGGAAAAAAATCAACAAATATCTGTGTGTACATTACCAGGGAGGGGAATGAATAAAAGCGTGAAGTTTGGGGTCGGGTTTGGTGCGTGGGGGGTGCGGGGTGGGTAGGGACTGCGTTTTTGATCAAGTGGAGGGTAGTCAGGTACTTTTGAAATTGGAAGGTGGCTAAAAGAGGGCTCCACATGGCGACGCTTTTACACGTGTCATGATTGTGGCGTTGTGCCACGTCAGCTGAGGCTGATAAATATCTGTAGAAAATGTCAACCAGATATTTTTTCTAGGAAAGCGAGGCGAAAATAGCGTGGGGTAGTCAGGAGGCACTTTTGGTATTGGAATGTGTTGATCACGCGCCACGTGCGTGACAGCTACTCGAAGGGCTACTGATCACTGCGTCAACAACCAGATAAGCGTAGGGTATACACGCCCTTTTTAATTTATTATTTGATTTTGATATTTAATAACAAACAAACAAATAACAACATATAAGAAAAATTTCACAAGTGGGTCTAAATAGAGAAAAATGTATATAAACTTTATTACTATCTCATAGAGATAGAATAGTTATTTTTAAAGAACTCTTATTTCAAAAATAATTCCAAAAAGCAAAAAATACTAGATATAAAATGATTAGAATGGACAACAAATCAAAATATATAGCAACTACTAACCTACTATAACCCAAGGCTTCTAACATTTTATCGAATATGTGACCTCTGCTCATTTTTATCTAAGGTCATGTCTTTGATGATACGAAGTTGAATCATATCTTATCTAATCACCTCCTCTTAATATTTTTTCGGTCTATCTTAAAGTTTTATAATTTTTAAAAAATTTATAATTTTAAATTAAAAATATATATTATTTAATTTTATACTCTCAAACATATTAAGCAAAATTATAATTAAATAATTATACAATAAAAATATTCTTTTAAATATACTAAAAAGGTAAAGTAACATAACTAAATTGAAACGAATAATGTATTTGACAAAAGCAATTATAAATCACATTTAGGTATTTTATAAATTATTAATAGAAAATCATTATTTAAAAATTTATTAAAAGATAATAATTATAGAAAAAATTATTAACAACTTTATGTCTTCTTGAGCCAAAAGAATAGACTGTTTTAAGAAAAAGTTTAGGGTTAAATTTGATTTTGTCTATAGACCATTGATATATTTAAACTGTCCCTATAAAAATTATTAACAAATGAAATAAATATCTAATCGGATATTTTAAGATTATTTCTGACAGATATATTTATAATAATAATTAGGTTTATTTTATTTGTTTTAGCCTTTCTTAATTGAGTCGTTTTCCTTATCTATTAGACGAAATCGATTACGACGGGAAGAACGTTTTCACGTACTTTTCCATAGGGAAATGCATTATCCCATCCATTATTAGTATTGAATGAATGTAATGTTATTGGATTTGAAAGGTAAAAGGTGATTGCAATTTTTTTTCCTAAAATTTTTGGACTTTTTATAACATCAAAAACCAATTTAAAATTATTTAATGTAACTAGTAATTAGTCCACCGTCACTTTTGACAAACTATTATAGAAGAAATTAAGCAAAGCACGTGACTTAATAATTTATTTAATTGTAAAATATTGCTATTGGACAAATTGAAGGGGTAATTATTTTGCAATTAAAGTGATCGAGTATGTGTAACTATGATTTATAAGGCTCAAAAACATAATTTTGGGCCTACAAGTTTCTTATCAGCCCAATTTCACTAAATTTGTGTCATCTTTTTCGTCTGAACCATTTTCTTTCTCCATTGGCGTCACTTTCCTCCATCGGACTGAGTAAAAGTTGAGATTTTCGTTCTAGTTCGAGATCACTGCAATTTTCCCCATCTTTGTTTGAATTACGGCCTTGATCTCACCGAGGACATGACCTTAGATAGAAAAGAGTGGAAGTCGCGAATTAGTGTAGTAAGTTTATTGGTTGGTAGAATTAGGTGAATGTCTGGCTGTGGGGTATAGTAGGGTAGCAGGAAGAGTCGTGTTTTTATCATGTGTTATCATTATATGTCGTATATGTGTTAGTTTTATCGTATTTGCATACTGTCATGTGCTTTTCATTATTAGTCACTCTTTATATTTTTTTTCTTTTCCTTTCTGTCATATCTAGTTTATTCTGCTTATGGATTTTTGAGACGAGGGTTCCCAGCAAACAGCCTCTCTACTTCTATGAGGTAGTGGTAAAGTCTGCGTACATTCTACCTTCCCCAAACTTCACTTGTGAGATTCCACTAAATATGTTGTTGAATAGTAGAGAAAATTACACTTTAATTTGAGTATATTCATAAAGAGAAATAGAGCATATTCCTTATCCTTTTGTGATCAAGAACCTCCAACAGCTTAGTTTAGTTGTGAAATTAGAAATTTAAACAAACAAAAAATATGTAAAATTCTCAAACTCAAAATTTTAATTTATTTTAAAAAACATTCAACTACTTAACCATACGCCTGGTATGTATGTATATATATATGATTTGCTAAAATGACAAATATTAAATATATTATTATGAGTTGTAACATTAGATAATGAATTGCTAGTTCTAGTAATTACTGGTTTTAACAATTTAATTACAAGTTATAGCAAATATATACATTATACCCACGCCATATCAATTACATACTCAAATCTGTTAGGATATATGTTTGAGTATGTAATTGGTATGGATTAGGTATGATGTATATATTTGTTATAATTTGTAATTAAATTGTTAAAATTCGTAATTAATATTATGTAATATTACAACCCGCAATAACATATCTAATGTTTGTCATTTTAGCAAATCTTATTATATATACACACAACAGGAATTTAATTCTACAAATGAAATTACTATATTTACCAGCAAATTGTAGTCGAAAATATCTCATGCAACAGCTCCTAATTAGATATTTTTATTCATCTAAACTCCAAGGTGTAATTAATTAGGTGGTCAAATCATTTAAAACTGTACCTGCAGCCCAACATCTTTTTCAAATTATAAAATAAAAAAGTTAGATTTTTAATTAATGCATTTTAAATAGATTTGAAATAGGTTCTATCATAACGGAATTTCAATTTATACTGATACCATAATATCAGATTGGGAAAAAAGATCAGAATTAGAAATTGATAGAAAAGCTTATTGATCTCTAAATAATTTCTCTTGTCACTAGTCACTATGGCCGTCGAAGGTTAGCAAGCCTCTTTCTTGATATAAATAGTCATTCCTATCTTTCTTTTGTTAGAGAATTGGAAAATTATATGCGTCTATAGTAGCCTGTAATAGAATGCAGTTATTTGTAACGGCTAGCTATAGTAGCTAGGCCTCAAGTTAGCATATCAAGTTTGCCACGGTTTAAAGTGGATTAAAAGTTAATTTAACTTTATTATAAATAATATTGTTAGTACACAAAACTTATTATTACATTTGAAAGTATTTATATTTAATCAATTATAGTAATCATAAAAATCAATATATAAAAAAATATATTTGTATAACGATATTATTATATATTTTATTTATTAGTAAAGAAACTGATCTCTTATCCAAAAAGTGATATAACAAAAATATATATGTGGGACATGATTAGGATATGTTTACATCTGCATCCGAAGAAACAAAATGATTCAATTTCAATTACAAAATTGGTGGGACATTGTTATAAGCTTTCGACGAAACTATTTAGCCATTGAGGAAAAAGGAAAAATGACTTTGGCTTCCCAATGAGATATTTATTAATTTATGAGTCTTAATTAGTTTCCATCAATTTCGGATGGAGCCAAAGATTCACTATTTTTTGGCTTTGGGGTATGATGGAATAAAGCAAAATAACTCTTTAAATTGCCTGTGCTTCTTTCAATTGTGAAGTAGAAGTTAGTCAATGCAACTTTCGATGCTCATCATGGGTCATCCGAAAACAGTCGCGCTATGTTTTTAAACATAGGGGTCAGGCTGCGTACATCCGACCCCTCTTAGCTCGTAATGGGCGGAAGCCTTTGAGGCATTGGGATAATGTTGTTGTTCTTATTGTTATTATGAGTCTTAAGTAGAAAGTGTAAACCTTTACGTAATTTCTTTCTTTTTTACGTGTAGTCAAGCAATTTAGACAATCACGAAACCCAGTCATAGAGATGCTTAATCATGATTACATGTCCAAATTATGATTAATCAGTAAACTCTAATTCGAAAATATCTCATGCTACAATCTAGTCAGATATTTTAGGTACTTTACGAAAAATGATGATAATTGTAGTTCAAGACTACTTTTGAATAAGATTTGGTCCGCCCAATTTTTATTTATTTACTTTTGATAAAGAACTGGCGACGGATTATCGAAGGTTCAAAAAGCTCTAGCTAGCTAGCAACGGGAGAGAATGACTAAGCCTAACTATTGGTATAAAGGAGAAACAGGTATAGAGCGTCAAACTATTACCAAGCCTAACCTGTAGGAAAGCGAGACAATGCTGCACGTTTATTTATTAAAATTCTATCCTAATTTGCGACCTTTAAATCCTCTTAATATTGTGTTCTCAGTGGGTTAAAAATATGTCATATACTAACTAATTATTTATTCCTAATATTTCGTCGACTTGCCTCTGATCTACTCCTCGTGGAACTCACCTCTGTCAAACTCTCACATCTCCTAATTAGGGCTTCGATCTTCACATCTTCACTTGATCACATGCTCAAACCATCTCAGTACCATTCCTTCACTTTTTCATCCACTTCTATTTTATCTCACATATCCTCATTCAAATCATATCTCACTTAACCGATACATTTACATCAACATCCTTATTTCCGCAATCCTTATCTCTTGGACATGAGATTATAATGTATCATACTTTTTTAGTTTTTTAAATACGCGCTAAATTTTCTAAAAAAAACATCACATGATACAGTATGAGACCTTTTAAAAAATATCATATCACCTAACCTAAAATGATTCATATATATCACAAGCTTGAGAGTATAGGCCCTTTTTTTTTCTTTTCTTTTCTTTTTATTAACAAAAAAAATAATGTTTTTGGATGCGCACGTAAAAATATGTGTCAAACTACAAAAAATTAGAAAACGAGAGTTATAATTCTGTTCATAGAACTGATTAAAATTATAATTGGTCCATGTTACGTTACACGTGATTATTGGTTATATCCACGCTATAAATATGACATATCACATGTTTTTAGAGGTGTTCCATGCAGGAAAAAAAATAAAAAGAAACACGTATTCCCTTCCCCATTGAGATACTATCTTCATTTTAGAGTTGGAATTTATGTTTTGTTACACCTAATAAAAGTGGGCTACAATTACTACTAAAATAGAGGTTTTTTTCAATCGGAAATCACTGATAAGTTGATTTATGTTATAGTTAATTTATGTCATAAAATATAATTTTTAAAATTATTTTTCATTGATTCATAATTTTTGTAAAAAATATATGGTGAAAAATAGATATTTTTTATTGAAATTTTGAGAAGCAATGTTGGGTGGGTCCCTCCAACTGGAGGGCCCACAAGTGTTTGACATTCAAATGTGGCAACTGAATGCAAATTGGCTGCAAATTTGCTGTAAGGAAATTGTAAGGAATTTGGTTTTTGCCTCCTCTCTGATTGGTCAAGAGAGGAGGTGGAAACTTTTGCTCTCACTATAAATAGAGAGTTTAAGCTCTCATTTGAAATATCAACCAGAAGGAAAAAAGAGAGAAGAAGAAAAATGAGAGAGCCACAGGATAAATAATACTGTATATTTATTTATTTATTTTGTGAGGTATATCATAGGCTATAAAATAAAATAATCTATGAAGGAAAAATAGAGTATGTGCTTAGGAAATATTTTTTCCTAAAAGAAATAGTGTGTTCACTATTTTTGGTATTTTTCTCTTGTACCTACTATTTGTAATAGTAGAAGGGAGTAGCCTACTATTTGTAATAGTAGA
>JAABOM020000001.1:36699913-36714915 GCA_011800125.2 Solanum clarkiae | reverse complement strand
CCGTCTTTTTTAAAAAAAAAAAAAAAAACTTAACATGTACATATCTATAATGTAGAACTAGATTCATTTCCTTTTTGCTTTACATAAGTTCATACCAAATTAAAATCAGCCGAATATACTGAAATAAAAGAAGTAAATTTTATATTTGTATAAGGAAAGTTATTAAATGTGTATATATATATATATATATATATAAATTATTTAGTTGTGAATCGAATTAGGCAGATTTTATATTTGTATAAGGGAAGTTACTGAATATAAATATTAAGTGGCGAGCTAAAACGAGATATAGGTGAAAAATTGAAAATTCATAAATTTGAAACCTTTCCCGCCTTGCAATAGTATGAGTAAAATTTTGGTGTGTGATTATTGAATTTTACCTGGTTCAACAATGGAGACAGAGGTTTCAACAGATGACGGAGTTTCACAATCGGAAGTTACCGTCGAAATAGAAGAAGAGGATCTAGATAACTTATGCACAGCTTGATAAAGCTCCAAAGCGGGAAAAGCTTTGGTTAACTTGGGATCCAGATCAGAATTCGAATCGAATCCGAACCCTAATTCAAAACAAGCACGGAGTTCATCCAGATCATCATCGGTGATGCCGCTTAGAGAACGACGGCAACCATCGGCAGCTTTGGGGCTCAATGAACGGAGTTCATCAGCGGTGAGGCTCAACGAACGGCGTTCATCGGCAGCGCCGCTGAGGCTCAAGGAACGGCATTCATCGGCGTTGAGGCACAGCGAACGGCTTTCATCGGCGTTGAGGCACAGCGAACGGCGTTCATCGGCTGTGAGGCTCAACGAAAGGCGTTCATCCGCGCTGAGGGTCAATGAACGGCGTTCGTCGGCGATGAGGCTCAATGAACGGTGTTCATCGGCAGCGCCATTGAGAATCAACGAACGGCGTTCATCAGCGTTGTGACTCAACGAAAGGAGGTCATCGGCGACGGGGAGGCTCAATGAACGGAGGTCATCGGCGATGGGGAGGCTCAATGAACGGCGTTCGGCAGCGAGACGCAGAAAGTGATTCTTCCTGCGTCTGAGCCAAACTTCTTCACGTTGAACGTCAGGAGACCATGATTTGAATTTGAACAGAGCAGTCCTTTTGACCTCCGACATTGGGCCCCCACCACACTGGGGCAGTAGCGCCGCCGTTTTAGTAGGAGACTTTGACAAGGAAAAAGGAAAATGATTGCTTCAATATATAAAGAAGTTGGAGTGGGGAAGGGGTGCTGGAGGTCCCAAATGTACCGAGTTTATTCAAGTTGTGTCCTTTAAGAAATGTAATATTACTTAAATGAGTATTTTTAAATATATAGAGAGAGAGATTATTTTTAATGATATTTCTATTTTATTAGTTTGTGTCCTTAAGAAATGTACTATTACCTAAATCAGTACCTTTTTTTAAAAAAAAATTATCATTAATTTTAGTGATTTTATTTATTTATTATCATTCATAGTAATATATAATAATATTATGATTTGTAATTATATTAAAAGTGAATTATTCATATAATATAAATATATTATAAGAATTTAAAAATATACTATGCTTGTTCGATAAAAATTGGCATAAATAATTTAATAGTATACATGTTGCGTTTTATATGGTATAACAAATTATGCCATTTAATTTCTACAAAATTTATGTTAGTAAAAACATAAATTTAATTTAGAATTTTCAAGTCTTAGAAAATTGGTGTTGACTGTTGATAGATACATAAGTTTCACATCAAAATTCATAAAAAGACATAACTCATTTCTATAAAAAGTTTATCGAACAAAATAAAAATTTTCTTAATTCATGTCAAGTCAATTAGATACTAAATAATTTATGTGGATAACTTATGAGTTACAAAATTAAATCATACCCCTCTAGTTCACATTGAATATATTATTGTTATTTTTTAATTAAAATAAGTGAATTATTAGAATTAATAAAATATTAATAGTAAAAAAAATAACCTTTGATTTATATTTTTAAATATTTTTCTTAAGGGGTAAGTCATTCCAGTAATCTACATAATATAAACTAGATGGAGTATTTAAGATTATTTTGATCCATTTCTTTAACTGAACAATAATAATAAAATTTAAGATCATTATTTTAAGTGCAAAATTTAAAAAGTACTCCCTATGTCCTTTTAAAAAAAAGAAAATTATTTTATTATAATTAAAAATAATTTAATTTAATTTTTTTTCTATGAATAAAATAAATTTACAATCACATATTTAAGTATTATTTTAAATCACAAATTTTAAAAGCTATCTAGAAAAGATACCTTATCAAATCAAATAATGTTTGATAAAAAAAAATGAAGGAAGGATTTGAAATATGAGTAATTTGGCAAAAAAATTTTCATTTCCACAATTTTTACTTTTAGGCTTAAACTATATAAATTTTAACAAATATTTTAAGACGTACTTTTTAATCGTATTGATATAAAAAAAATTGCAATCAAATAATATTTTTAATATAATTTTTGAATATCTAAATTTTTATTTTAAAATATTAATTTAATTTAATCTAACTTCAAAAATTAATTAAATTCACTTTTAGAAATTATAACATGATAATTAAAATGAGACGGATGAAATTTTGGATTAATTGGGCTTTGTAGTGGTCCCATTTGATCTGTTTCCTGTACTTTTTCCAGCTTTGCTTCGAAGTACAAAGGATTTATTCAAAAAAGAAGCAAATAGTGTCATGTACTAATTTGTAAGAAGCTGTTGCAACTGTAGAAAAAGTTTGAGGTATTTATTTACTAAAATATAATATGAAGAGTATATTTAATTCGAAAGTATAATAAAAAATATATTTAAACTATTTTTAATAATATAGAGGTATATTTGACATTTTTCCTAATACTAGGAGGATGTTTTGAATGCCTTGACATTATTAGAAGATAACAAATTATAGGAAATTATTCAAAGTGTGAAGCGTGTTAAAGATATTGTGCATTTGCGTTTAATATCTTATCTACTATAGGTGTATCTCTGAAATTCAATAAGTTTTTCTAATATAAGATTAGGAGTATTAATCCAGATTCAATAAAGGAAAAAAAATCCTTCTGTTAATCATTCACCGTGGAATGGTTTTTTCATGCCATTTTCATGGCATATTGCAGAGAATTGCAATATCATTTTTGGTAGCAGTAATGTACGTTTGGCTTGGGACTACGGATTTTAAAGTCAACGTAGGACCATCTTTGTTGAAGAAATATATGTAGATCTCTGTATTCAAAACAATATTAGAAACAATAAAGAAAGAAACGAAATTATATAAAACTATCTGAGTTCACAGAATTCATTGTTTTTTCTTAAGGAATTTAACTCATTACTGTACCCGAGGTTATGAATTATTTCCTCCAAGGATAAAACAGATAAATTATTACAAAAGTAACGATATATCAAGCTTTTGTAATTTTATCTAACTAATAAATCAGCAAGAGATTCACATGCAGACTCAAATTTTTATTTGTAGAAAATGTATGCAGAAGAGGAGCAAATTCGATATTTGGAGAATATAGAAAGTCCCTCTATGAGAAAATTTTTCCTTCATTTGTTCAAATCAAGCATGGGTTTGGGAAAGAGGATTAGGAAACATAGCTTGTTCAACATATTAGGAATCACTTTCTCTAGCTTGTGGCCCTATCACAAGGACAGATCCAAAATCTCCATAGCTTGTTCAATATAAGGAATGGCTGATGGAACATCAGGCTTTTCTTGATTCATCTTAAGATCTCACGCCTCCTATCAACTCACTCCCGGCGATATTAGGCACTCTCTTATTTGGACATGAAATAATATAACTATCCATAAAATAAATCATTGTTGTATTTTCAGTTTTGTTGTATAAAATGCAAATGAAATTACTTATTAGCTACAGTATATCCCTTGCACAAGCTACATTCACAAACAATAGTTGTTTAGAAATTACTAACAAAGATTGTGGTAGAGTGGTGAGTACTCCTTCATCCTTAACCAAAGGTCTCGGGTTCGAATCCCTTTGGATACGGAGTCGCCTTTGTGAGGGAGTGTTTTACCCCCCAATGTGGGACTTCCCGGCGCAAATCCAGATTTAGTCGGGCTCCAATGTGGGTACCGAACACTGGATGGAAAATAAAAAAAATACTCCCTCTGTCTCATTTTATGTGACACCTTTCCTTTTTGGTCCGTTCAAAAAAGAATGTCACCTTATCTTAATTGGAAATAATTTGACTGTCACCTTATTATAATTGGAAATAATTTGACTTTGAAGCCACATAAAATAGGGCGGAGGGCGTAGTTATTTAGAAATTGAAGAAAAATTGAGATTACTTGGACATAAAAGAAGAGATTAGTCGAATATCAATGACTAAGGCCCAAAGGCTGTGTAATTGCTCACCGGCCCAGTCATTGTTGCTTTTGCCCAGAAAAATTGCAAGAGGCCCATTGTTAACTAATCCATTTAAATGGCCCAGTGAAAATTTAAGATATGAGTCCAGCTATTACAAAAGTTCCTACCAAATTCCAACTACAATAACAACATATTCAGCAAAATCCTATAAGTAGGGTTTGAGGAGGATAAAATGTACGCAAACCTTATTACTATCTTAAACGTAGAGAGCCTTTTTCCTGGAAACCCTCCTTTCAAAAAAATCCATAAGCAAAATAAATTAGATACGGGAAAAAAAAAAGAAAAAGAAAATTAAATAGTCTTTAATTTCAATTATGCAAATGGTAGCTAACTGCCTCAGCTTTTCTCATCTCACATTAGTTAGGAAAACTTCAAAAAAACAAAAATAAAATTAAAAAAAAGGGCATGGCACTGTCTTTCTGAAACTGATAAGTTTTTTTATTATTATATGTAGTGGAGATAAACATAAAGGCCAATATAATATTGCATTTGTTGATTAGAGGAATGGGAGAATACCTATTTCTCAACCACATTTTGAGTATTTTATTCTTGGGAAGATAGAATTTTGCTGCACTAATCGTCACTTCAGCAGCCTTGATTAAGATATGTCAAGCACCCTTCTTTCCATATTTTCTTTAAAGTATATACAAGCTAAGTGGATGCCCACACCTCCATGTTATGAATTTTCTAAACGCTTAATACATCGTTAAATTTATCAGAATATTTTATTTAGATATATATTAATATGGTTCGATTTGAATAATAGTCACTATTAGAAATAAAGATTTTCTCCACCTCAAACTAATGGAAAATTTATGCTCTAGAATATAATTTTTTTCATTCATTTTTCATTGAACCAGCTCATTGAAAGAATTCGTAGTGAGAAACAAATTCTCATTGAAATAGTGAAAACTTTCTAATTATTCTGTGTGGAAATACTTTTGAAAAAACTTCTTAATTTTTTTTTGGATGAAAACATTGTTATTTTTTTCTAACTAATTCAATCAAAATATCTATGTGAATTACCGTTGAACATCTTTCAATAGGAAATAGCAATTTTTTAATAGTATGCTCCAATTAGACTCTTTTAATTAAAATATTTATACGAATAACTATGGAACATTTTTCAATAGGAAATAGTGATTTTTAAGTAGTATGGTCTATTTAGACACTTTTGATTAAAATTTAGATTTACATGTTTTTTTTCATCTGTTACATAGTAAATTTAACTGCATAATATATATCATCTTCTTTAATTATACACATCAATCTCAAGTAGAAAATGCCAACAGTTAGTAAATGCATATAATTAAAAAAATAATATATTTTATGTGATTAACTTAATCATCTAAGAAAAAAGCATAATCACATTTATTGTTTTACAAAAATTGAGACTCTAGAGAGTTGAGTGGTTCATTTCAAATACGAATTAATTTGAGTGTTTGAATATAATATCTTGATAAATTTGTGGGACTTTCAAAAACATCATGAACAAAAGGACAGAAAATCTTTACGTACTGTGAACTCAAAAAGTTACTGTTATTTGTTATCAACTCATCACTAGTGTCGGTTAAAATGTGGCATCTTTTACCTGGAAGCCACAAATTTAGGGCACGTTGAAATATTTATGGAAAAATTAGAGAAATCTCATATTATGTTAAAATATTTTTAAAATATTTTTTATCTTTTTTATAAATTACTATAATTTATTTTTCACTATTTGCTACTTTCTGATACACTTATTTCCTTTCCTACAAAATCCTGTTTCTTCAACGAGAATTAAGTCAAACTAATTCAAAATCAAAATATAGATTAACTTATCTTCTTCAATTTAATTTTATATGATTTTTATGTGGGGTTTTAAGTACAATTTTGAAGGAAGATATGACGTGGTGAGGTTTATAAAAACAATTTAGAAAGCAGGCATATATGCTCATCTTCGAATTGCTAATTATGTTTGTGCAGAATGGAATTTTGGGTACATTCCTTTTTTCAGCTCTTCACTAGATCTATAAGAATTTTGGTGATTCATCTATATTGGTGATGTTCCTCTCTTCTCCTTCCCTGCAGGAGCTATGTCCCTTGATCTTGTTTCTTCTCCTTTTCTTCTGCTTCAAATCCTAGATTCATTTTAAACTTGAATTTAAAGTTCGAAGTTCACCTTAGACGACCCTCTTCAAGTTCAAAATCACCCAGATCCAAAAATTTCAAAAAAAATCGAAGAATAAAGTTCAAATATGGTGATTCATGGGGCTATATGGGTTTAGGAAATAGCAATTCATGAGTGTGGTATGTATCTTGTATGGTGATTCATTTCAAAACTATGAGTTGTTCACAACTTTTTATGGTGATTCATCTATATATAAAACCGAGAGTATATATCTTGTATGGTGATTTATTTCAAAACTAAGAGTTGTTCATAACTTTTTATGGTGATTCATTAAATATAGTGATTATAAAAATCGAGTCATATATATTGTTGATTCACTAAAACTGTATGGATTGAATACAGTGATTCATTGGAACACTTTTTCTAGTTATTATAGGTTGATGATTCATTGGTGCATCATACAAAAATGATACACCAATGAATCATATTAATGGGTTGATTCATTGGGACAATGAATCATACAATATGATTTATTGCAATAAAATAGTTAACACATGTCTGATTCACTGCATCAGATATTTGACTACGATGAATCATGACTTATGAATCATGTATGATGCAAGTGTATCCAGAAAATGAGAGTGTATCCGCATAATTCTCTTTTTATGGGATTTTTAAACGATGAATCATGACTTATGAATCATGTATGTTTCAAATGCATCCGGAAAATGAAAATATATCCGCATAATTTTTTTTATGAGATTTTTATAAATATAAAAAAGATTGAAATAAATTAAAATTTTTTTCCCTCAATGTAAGATTTCTGTAAATTATACTCTTTTTTTTTTTTTAACTATATTTGTGATTTGTGGCCTGACTCGAATCCACTATAATGTGTCCACTGTACGTTCGCACCACATTCTTCTTTATCACATGCTTTGATCTATTTTTTCTTTATTATTTTTTAATATATACAAAATATAAATATATTTTTTAATTTAGCCTCAATAAATATTTACGCTTTTTAATTTTGAATATGCACAGGAGTATGCACTTAAAGTTAGTTTGTATAAAATTAAATAAACAGATATATATATATTTTACGTGATATAATACATGTAAGACGTCAATTGACCACGAAGAATGCCAAAATTGACATATATCTTATAAATTTAAATTTTTATTTATGTATATTCAAAATTGAAAGATATCAATACAAACTGAACTCAAATTAAATAACGCATTTATCTATTATGTTTTTTCTCACTACTATTCAAGTGCAGAGTAGCATCAATTATTTTAGTATTGTTGGATGGTAAAACTTTATTTAAAGATGGATAAAATAAATGGCTAGGTGTCTATTCTTTAGGCAATCCAAACACATGAAAACAGAGTGGGTACCTCTAGTGTGATTTTTTGCGTATTCGATGAATTTAGTAACCTTATTTAAAATTTTATATTTATTTGCATAAATTATATGTATGCATTATTTAGTTTAGAATTCAGTAATTTAAAAAATTGAAAATTTTAAATTTATAAACTTCTTAATTGCAGCTTTAGCTTTGTTTTGGAATATGATATACGAAATGATTACTTGTAAAAGGATACACTTGAATTTATCAAAGTGATTTAAAGCCATACAAGTTAAATCAATCTTCTAATGAAATAAGGATGAAATCACAACAAAGAAAAGACAAACAGAGTGCAGTAAAATGTTAGCTGAAAACGAAAAAAAAATTAATTTTTAAAATAAATTAAAACAAAAAATAAATCATTCTTTTTTAAACGGGAAGTATTATTCCCTATTTCTAAAGGTTAAGTGTGCTAATTGATTGCTCTTGCCATGTATTGACACGTCATTCATCCACCTAAACAAGATCTGTATCACCTGTTCACCAAAGAAATATTTTTATATTATCATAAATTCGTTTCAATTTTTTAAAGAAGAGATACCAATGGTCAAAATATGTTTGTACAATTTTAAAGTTCAAAAAAGAGAGTCATGAAGATCAAAAAGCTACAATCATGTGTCGATTTTCAAAAGTGAAGCGTGAAATATATTTGGAGTTTTCCTTTATGAAAATAGTACGAATAGATTAAAAAAAAATAATGATGCCAAAATACAGTGAACAAGTATTCAAAATTCAACAAAAGAAATATATACGATTTTCTCTGTTCACTAAATATATGAAATTATTTCTATTTCAAAAATTATCAATTTTTTTCTCACAATAACTTTTTTTTTTTATACATTTTCAAATTCTTCTCTACTTCTAAGAAAATTAATATTAAGTTCATAGTAGTATAGTACGAGTATCTGTAATTTCAATTTTATTTAAATATAAAACAACGATTAATTCAGCAAACAATTATTTTAATTTTAACCCCTCGTACTACTTTTTAGTTTTATTTTTTAATTTTTTTGAGATGGACAAATCAACAAACGCTGTTCTTTTTGTCGGAAAAGTGTGAATTGACGGCACTCATTCTTCCACTTTGATTTATCTCCTCGGCCAAACCCACATCGACAATCAAACCTCTTTCATTGGTCCACGTTTCAGTATTTTACAACAATACGTAAGTGAAAATAAATTAAGAGGATAGGAAAAAAAAATTAGCAATCCTCCGTCTTACTTTATGTGATATTGTTTAAAGCTATGAGTTTAAGTATTAAAAAGAATAAAATAAAATTATCTACAATAGATTTTTATGACCGAATCCTGCAGATAGTCAGAATTTTAGTATGCTAAATTTGTCATTTTTTTTATTTGACTGAATACAATTTTTTTTAAAAAAAATCAATACTTTTAACAAGCATTAAATATGATGTAGTTATGAATTATATTAAGGCAAAAATTTGTTTATAGAAATGTGTTTTTTTGGAACAAACTAAAACCTTGTTCTGATATATTTGATTTATTTATTTTAGACGATTTTAAGATAATATTTTTTTTTGAGTATTTTTATAATATTTAAAACAAATAACAACATTACCCCACTGCCTCAAAGGCTCCCGCCTATTGCGGGGTAAGGGAAGGTCGGATGTACGCAGCCTGACCCCTATATTTAAAAATATAGCGCGACTGTTTCCGGATTATAATATCTAAAAGTATCTAATAAATAATAAATATTACTCTTTTCGATTCATTTTATGTGACACTTTTTGATTTGCATCGTATTTAAGAAAAAAATGCGGACTTTTAAAACGTGTGGTCTAAATTCATTTTTAAATATTTGAGTGTCTGAGAAACATTTCATTAAGAGTAAAAAAAATAAAAATAAATTATTTTTGGTCAGAATAAGGTGATATTTTTTTTAAACGTGGAAAAAAAAGTAACACATAAAATGAGATAAAGAATGTATAACTTATGTAAATCTAACAACATGGATTATGATATAGTGATGATATTATTTTATTCTTAATAAAAAACTCTAATTTAAACTCTTATAATATTTTTAAAAAAATGATTGAGAGCGTTTGCCAAATAAACTTTCTAATGAGCAATTGAAATTAATCAAAATTTCAAATATCAAGAAAATAATACTCTCTTCGTCGAATTTTACTGGGCCCTATATTATTTTGAGATGTGCAATAATACTTGTCTACTTTATGAAATCAAGAGACAATTTTACACTTAGTTCCTAATTTACCCTTATTACTAATTATAATCATTTTTCAATTACATCTTTTAAGACTTCATATTTATTATATTCAAAGGATAATTTGCTAAAATTATCCTATATTATTTATTACTTTTTAATCTGTATGCCAAATTAATTGGGGTTAAATAAAATTAAACTTAATTGGACCGATCAAAAAAAATGTGCCACATAAGATAAATTAAATTAGTTAATAAAATATAAAAAGAGATAAAGAAAGAGCTGCGCTTTAAAAGAGTGGTTCAGGTGTAAGAAGAGAAGACACTTGTCGACTCCAGCAAGCCCTAAATCAGCGAAGAAGAAGGAAACGACACGCTGCTCTCTCCTGCTTCCTTCCCTCTTTCTCTGCACATAAGGGTATAATTGTCTGTCCGCTTCCTATTCACTTTTGTCTTTATCCTAACAACATCTCAAGAAATTATCAATCGTTTTTCTCGATTTAATGAAGTTGAAATCTTTGTATTTTTGGGCAATTTTTTGTATTTTTCTTGGAGTTGAAATGAGCTTGAACACGATTAGTATGCAGTTTCTTTTGTTGATCAAGTATATTTCAAGTATAGATGATAATGAGTTGAATAATTTTGGTTTATGGGTTTTTTGGGATGATTAAATCATGGATCCATTGTATAGGATGGTTGTTTAGTATGTTTTATACTGAATTGAGCTAATAGTGATATTGATCTAGGGTTTTAACTAAGACCAGATATTGATCATGATTTTTTTTAGTTATTCAAGAGTCAAAAGATTAAAGTAAGATCTTAAAGATTTGTGGATATCTTCAATCTGGCTATGAAGACCAAACTTGTCAATAAGCTTGACCTATACTGTGTGTTATTTACATCTCTTACTATATCAACACAGTCCTCTGTTTGTGTAGCAGAACAATGTTTATACTTGAATTTGTAGTTAATATGGTCTATCATAAGTTATCTATGGTTCAATATAGCTTAAGAATGATTTCAATTTCTTGAGATGAGGATTTTTCAAAAACGGCCTCTCTATCTCTATTAGGTAATGGTAAGGTCTGCTTACCTTTTACCCTCTCCATACCCCACTTGTGGGATTCCACCGAGTATGTTGTTGTTGGAGAATTAATGTTTGCTCTTTCTATTATGAATAAAGCATTTACACTTGTTTGGTGAATATTGTCTCCTAAAGCTAATTGTACTTCTTGGATCTGATACATATATCAAGTTTCCATCTGAGCATAGATTTTGAAGTTAAAATTGAGTTTTTGAAGTTGTGCTTGGAAAATTTCACTTGGAAAAAGTTTGAAGTTTTGTGAGTGAAAGGATAAAAATCCAAGAAATGGTCTGAACCAGCTTTTGGAAATTTGAAATATTACGAGATTTAAAACCTGATCAAAATTCATGGTCAAACACGTCTTTGAAAGATAAATCTTCCAAATCTACTCCCAAAATCTGTGGTCAAACGCTAGCTACGAAGAAGAAAAAGGTTCCAATCTCCAGGTGCTACTGATCTACCTTAACAACAACATACCCAGTAAGCTACTGATCTACCTTAACTGCTAAAATTCTTACTAATGAATTTTTCATACCAGATACTCAAATACCCTTCGAGTCTAGTACCATGGGATCTTACATGAACTTCAAGAACATTGCTGACACGCCACAGCTGGAGAGCAATGGGGGGAAGTCAATGGGTAATGGTGATTTCCCTTTGGCTAGGCAATCTTCTATATACTCGTTGACGTTTGATGAGCTTCAAACTACATTTAGTGGACTTGGAAAAGATTTTGGATCAATAAATATGGAGGAATTGTTGAAAAGCATTTGGACAGCTGAAGAGTCTCAAGCTTTGGCATCTTCTACTAGTGGAGGAGGAGATGGAAATGCGCCTGTGGGAAATCTACAGAGGCAAGGTTCTTTGACATTACCCAGGACACTTAGTCAGAAAACTGTTGATGAAGTATGGAGAAACTTTCAGAAAGAAACTACTGTTAGTACCAAAGACGGAGGTGACACCAGGAAATCAAGCTTCGGACAGAGTCAATCTACCTTGGGAGAAATGACATTGGAGGAGTTTTTGGTGAAAGCAGGTGTAGTTAGAGAAGATATGCAATCTACCTCAAACTCAAGCAGTATTACATTTGACAATGGTTTAAGCCAACAGAATAACAACAATGGTTTGAACATAGCATTTCAGCAACCAACTCAAAACACTGGATTATTGATTAATCAAGTTGCAGCCAATAACATGTTGAATGTGGTTGGTGCCACGGTCTCACAGCAACAACCACCTCAGCAGCAACAGCCACTTTTTCCCAAGCAAACAACAGTGGCATTTGCATCTCCTATGCAATTATCAAACAATGGTCACCTGGCTAGCCCTCGGACTAGGGCTCCTGCTGTTGGAATGTCCAGTCCTTCTGTAAATACTAATATATCTCAAGGTGGAGTTATGGGTATGGCAGGATTTCATAACGGAGTTTCACCATCAAAAGGAGGATCCCCTGGAAATGACTTTGCTGCAAGGAGCAATGTGGATACATCGTCTCTCTCACCTTCCCCTTATGCATTTAGTGAAGGTGGAAGGGGCAGGAGATCCGGTAGTTCATTGGAAAAAGTTGTAGAGCGAAGGCGTAGGAGGATGATTAAGAACAGAGAATCTGCAGCTAGATCAAGGGCTCGGAAGCAGGTGAACTCATATGTTGAGCTATTATCTGATGATTTACAATATTTTCTTGTGCTTCTGATTCTTGAGGACCATTACATTAATCGGATTTACTCTAAATTTCTAACTAATATGACACTTGGTCAACAAATTTGTATAATGAAACTGACAAATGCAACTTTGTGCAACAGACCTGATGATTTTGACAGCATTATCTTGGTGTTTAATGTGTAGACTTCCTTATGACAGTCTTCTTTAATTACTTTTAGATCTAACAATGGCTGATAAATTTTCAAACATTATTACAGCTGTTTAAAACAGCTCCCTTATATGCTTTATCAAGCTGATAATCTTACTAACGATCCCTGTAAAAGACACAGAGACATTCATGAATTTAGTAAATTTACTTGGCGAAGTAAATAATACATTGAATGTGGTTGGCTCTTAGGAAGTGCATGTGCACTCAATTGCAGCTTTAGAGTTTTGGATCTTTATTACAATTATGGCGAATTTTGATAGTGAGAAAGAGGAAGCAGTTGTTTATAACACATTTATAAACTTTGGTTCCTGCACCTACCATGAACTTGAATCATCACATAGCTGCTAAAGCAAGCTAAGCTTCACACAGCCATGAATAACAAAATTTATTAAATGTTTATTGTGAATAGACTTCTTAGTTGCACCTTTATGTTGGATAATGCAGGCCTATACTTTAGAGTTGGAAGCTGAAGTGGCAAAGCTTAAAGAAATTAATGAAGAGTTGCGGAAGAAACAGGTATGTACCAAATGGTTGGAAATCATAAATTACTGCAATGTCATCGTAAAGTGTTCGTGTTGTAACTTTCACTTTTGAATTGTTTGTGCAGGCTGAAATTATTGAAAAGCAGAAAAATCAGGTACGGCATTCTTTTATTTTAGTACTAATAATTGGTCTGAAGGATGAGTTGAAATAATATAAACTTCAGTGACATTGTAAGCAAATGAATAAGTTATGTAGTAGTACACGGCTTACTAATCAACAAAATGAGCAAAACTTCCAGGAAACGGGCAATTTATGTCATCAATTGCCTAAGTGGATGGAGCAATTGCACATACTTGTGAAATCTGTATAAACTGTGAAGATGCATAAATTTGGAAGTTCTTTTCGGGGTCGGAGACTAAATCATGAGTAGTAGTTAAAATCTTAGTTGTCTGCTGTCTGGTAAATTGCTGGTGTTGTCTCTAACCTTTTCATTCTGTGCAATTGCAGCTACTGGATAAAAGTAGTATGCCATGTGGATACAAATTAAGATGCTTGAGGAGGACACTGACAGGACCTTGGTAGAAGAATGAGGAGTTGGAAGTAAAAATTGCTGGGTACAAGTTTAGGCAATAGTTAGGTGGATGGAATTGTTGGCTGTGATCTGATTCAGATCTACCTTCTTCACGTGTGTGGTAACTTTTATGTATGGAAATGAGATGGTACACCTTATGTAAATTATGTAAACGATCTGCTTGTATGAATTTCGTCTTTCTGTACTTTTAATTTGCTTCACACATTTTAGTCATAGAGACATTATGCAAGTAATTGTTAGAGAAACATATTTGGAGGTAGCTTTTTTCTGTGAAAGTAATAAGCTATATGATACTCTTGCAACTTGCAAGGCTTGCTGTAACTAAAATTCAATCAACTCGTCTCATCTCCAAAATGCCCATGAACAAAAATGAACCGCACTCAGAGAATTCTTCCTGGATTGTAAGAATCCTCAGAGAAATGGAAAAAGACACAAAACAAATCCATAATAGAATCTATTGTGTAGTACAAACCAAGATCACCAATCCAACGCATGAGAGCAGCATTTCGTCTAATGCTCTAAATAGCAATAATCATGATTCTGGAGGCCAAACTCATACAAAGAAAAAGAAACTTGTGGACTGGGATGCTGTATAGTGTCCAGCTGAGGCGAGGAACAATTTGCCCATAACTGGCGTCATTCCTTTGATCGTCACTCTTTCCAATGCATGCCGTAAATGCCCATATAGTAGAAACTATGTATTGTAGGTTAGGACTAATCCCGTCAAGAAAAGGGAAAAGTGATACAAGTGAACAGATAAACCATCTTTTGTTGAGACATCTACCCAACAACAACAACAACAACAACCCAGTGAAATCCCACAAGTGGGGTCTGGGGAGGGTGGATTGTACGCAGACCTTAC
>JAABOM020000001.1:36677191-36695239 GCA_011800125.2 Solanum clarkiae | reverse complement strand
TTTAGCCCGAGGACGTAGGCACCACTTGTCGAACCTCGTAAATCATTTGTGTTCTTTTTTCTTTATTTTTCTCTACAGTTTTTGCCATAGAATGAACATGTTCCTTGTATCCGCACGTTCTATCCCTCTCTTCCTCTCCCAAGATTCAAGAGTAGACAACAAATTTTTCTAATGGTAGCTAAGCATTAAAATAGTAAAATCAAGGATACAAGAATATTCTTAAACAATAACCCATCTTCATCCAAAGTAATTGACATTAAAACCATCACCTGCAGCCACAACCCTAGAACAAGGTTTAGCTGCATATGATTACAATAATACTTATATGGATTAAAGAATTCATACCTGAATTAAAGTAATAAAAAGAAACAAGGAAGAACCCTAAAAAGGGACTACTAGGTTATCCACACAGTCTCTCCTTATTAGCCAACTAAATATCTAATAAAATAACACCAAGTGCTCTATTTAAAGGACTTAAAATCGCAAAAATACAAATCTTGCACCCAGATCCATGTCGTGGACCTGGCGTGGACTCTATTAGTTCATAAATTTTTCAGTGAAGTTTTAGTTCTTCTGTCTTAGAAAAAGTCCACGACACGAACTTGTTTCATGATAGTTCATTTTTGCACTTTTTCTTTCCAACCTCCCTTTCTAGCTCCAATTGTTCGTCATATGGTTTGATGAATTCCTTTTTAGGTCCATTCTTGCCTGTTTTGGCTCTGCAAACAGCTAATCATGTTGGTTAGAACACAAAAATATGAATTAAACTAAAAATACAATCAACAACATGGGTCTCTTAAAATTAGCTAAATGCATGGGTTGAACTTGGCTATTTGGCATATAAATATGCCTAAGATCACCACCATACATTTAAAGTTTTGTTCTTCCTCGAACAAATCTACATCTTAATGCATGGGACGACTCTAACATAGACTTTACATAAGGTTGTAAAGCTTGGACTACAACGATTAGCATGAAATGCTTACATCAAACAAGCATGTTACCAAATTACAACCACAAATATGACTAGTTCAAAAACCTCCTTACCTCAAGAATTGACTCTACAACGCAATGAACTCACGCATATTATTCAGTCAAGTAGTCATAAAAGTTACCAATCCCTCACTGAACATATGCCCTCACCACAAGAAAATCACCCATAATTGCTATTAAAAGTTTAACAACAATGGGTAAAGAATAAATTCTATTCACTCTCACAAAAGATTTCTCATGCTACTTAAGATGAACCATAGGCTTGTCCTTAGAGCCCGTTTGGTAGAATGTATTAATCTCTGGATTGAAATTTAGTCCACACAATCCAATGTTTGGTAGGATTTTTGAACCATGTATAACTAATCCATGGTATTAGGTAATACCACATACATGGGATTAGCTAATACCTTCCATTTGGTGGTATTAGCTAATACCTTGAATTAATTCCACGAGATTAAATACACAAAGACAAAAATATTCCTCAAGTAATACCTTTACATTTTTTTCTTTTCTTGATTTTGTATTTTATATTTGTAGTTTTGTACTAGTAAATTTATTTAAATAAATTAGCTTACAAATTTTATTTATTTGCCGGTTCATATTTTCATAATATAAAAATAAATAAATTTACATGTCAAATTTTTAAATTTTATTTATTTGTAGTTTCATATTGAAATAATACACAAAAAAATATTTTGACATGTCAATTTTTTTTTATAACTAATTTTAATTGAGTGATTTTATTGATACAATGATGTTAGACATATTCTCAAAGTTGAGTGACCTCGTAAGATATAAACACTATTAAAATTACTACTTCCAAATTTTTATGTGTAAATATAGATTGTCTATTTTATAATTGTTTATCATCTTTTCTATTTTAATAATAGATGACCTATCTTTATTAAATTAAAAATTGACATTTTATTAGTGTTGAATTTATTAAGATTATAATTATTTATTCTCATAAAATTCAAGTGAGAAAACAACAAACATAATGACAAATTATTATTTTCCTAACTAGTTAGAAGTCACAAAAAAATAATCTACTTTGATCTAATTATATGAAATAGAAATCGCATAATAGTTCAAAGGCATAATTGGAAATAAACCTTTTATAGAATTTTAAATGAAGCACAAAATTAAATGGAAAATAATAAACCAAACATGGATAAAAAATAATCCCAGCATTACTAATCACTGCATTACTAATTCCTACATTATTAATCCCTACATTAATCATTTTTGTACCAAACGACTCCTTAGTGTATTGTGCCACTAATTTAAGATATGGGAGTTCAAGATCAACTAGGACTTTGTGGGTTGTAATGTAGGCTAGAGGATGAGCAGGTACTATTTTTGGCTATGCATGGTGACTAACATTCCCAAGCGCTTTAATACACCACATTTCTCATTTTCAAACCTTCTCTTAACAACCTCATTCTTACATCTCTTTGTTTACCCTTCTTTTTTAAGCTACTCAACACTTTTTGTAGGACGTTTTCAAACTTTTTTCTCTCCACAAACACTTTGGTTCTATTTCCATACTCCCTAACAATAAGACATGATCTTTTTCAAGCACCAATGATTACTACTTAGGGGCCTCATACTTACTTTTTTCTTTTCTTTCACACTTTTCCACCTAAAGCTCTTAGGATCAATGGAACAAATTCACGGTCTATTAAAGGGATGGGAATAAGCTTCATCAGAGGGTAACAAGGAAGAAGCCAAAGGCTCAAAGAGATTAACTAGGGATGTACAGCAATGGGCACAAAAGGGGGGGGGGGGGGTATGACAGTCTTGCAATATTGATATAGAATTTGTTTATAAACTCCACTACTGCTGAGAGGAAATGTAATGCATGGTGTCTAAGAGACTTTGGTTTTTATAGTTCTTACTGGTTAGCAAAGCTAGCATTTAATCTAAAACTATGAAGCATTGGATCAAAGAATCCCAGTGGCTCTTCCTTATCAGCATCTATGAGTTTGTTCTTGTTTGTCTAATAAGCAATTGGGAACATCCAATCTAAAGATGATCATCTCAGTAAGCATATTTGGCTGGTCTTAACTTTGAGCTCTATCAACTAAGTCTTCCAGCTATGTGACGTATCAGAGGTCTCCTTGTCAGATATCTCTTTTTAACTTCCTATCCAACATAACTTGGAACCGTTTGAATATAGTAGATTAGAGTGTGTTTGACAATTGATACTAGTAAATAGTAATAATGGTATTTCCTTTGCCTGCTGATTTACTCGAATGTGAATTAGGCACAGCATTTTCGATACACATTAGCAACAGGACGGAATCATTGCCCCCCCCCCCCCCCCCGAGTACATGGATGTATAAGTTCTAATAGTCAATGATATCTCTCAGCATGTTGCTTTAAGCTTATGTTGGCTTTCACTATTCCCATCTCTTGTGAAAATTAATCTTATTTTCAGTTGTGATGTTTATTGCACTTGTGAGTTGTGATGTTATCAGTTCATTTGTCAAACTTTTTCTAACTAGTGCATTATTGGACTTGCTACTTTGCAGGTTTCCACTTTCAACACACATAGATCATGTTTTTTATCTGCTACTGGAGTTTCTTTGAAGCTTATCAATGATCAAATGGTAAACTTCTTTGTCTGTCTTTGGATGCAGGTTCAACACATATGTTCTGGCTTAGCCTCTGCCTCTTTGTTTTTTTTGGTTTCCCGAGGTATCCCCACAGTCGACAGCCGTGAGTCTAATCCTCTTTGTTATGATTTACTTTGTTGGACTCTCAGAAACTTAATGGTCAACCTTTAAACACAAAGTGATCATATCCATTAGTGTTGTACAATCAATTTTAATTTCTTTAGTAAGTAAATCTGAACATGTCAAATTGTATCCATTAACAATTCAATCCAGTAAGGTAAACACAACATGATATCCCAGGTAATGATACATAGGGTATTTCCAGAAACAGTTATATAATTGGATATGAATCGATGCAATAGGACATTCATTAGTTGTTCGAAATTTACTGCTTCACTTATTTAAATTCACACCATAACGTATAACTTAATTAAAAGGTTTAAATACAGCTATGGAATTAAAATTTCTATAATTTTTACCAAATAGACTAGGAAAAAGCAAAATCTCTAGTATGCGCTTATTGATATGTTACTGACCAACGGTCTTTTTAGTTTTATTTCATTTAACAATTTAACTAGATATAATTAAGGACTTGTTACATTTTTTCTTGAGTACGATTTTTTAAAATATTTTAATTGAATGAAATTGTCAATGCATTTACTGAGTAATTTCTATTTTTAAAGTACCGAAAATGCATACTATTATTAATTGAACGAGACATATCCAATCATTTTTTAATATTTTAGTGAAAAATTGATGTTAATTGTCAACTATAATTCAGATAGACATTTTAGTAAGGATAAATATGAATATTAAATCAAATAATTTTCAAATATGAAGAGATCAATTTTTGTTACACCGTAAAAAGACATTAAGGTTAATATAAAATGAGGGAAAGGTCACTTTTTGTGTTGACCAATGTCTAGAAATATCTGAAAAAAGTGAGATGAGAACTACTTTTTTGAGCAATAAATTCTTAGATGCTATGTCAAACACCATGTATGGAATTTTGCAGCCAAAAAAGCACATTTTGAGGGGGATTGTGTCTTTTTCTTTTTCTCCTCGAGTAGATTGTACATAATATATATTTTTTCTTCTTCAGTAAATTAGGATAATGCTTAGACTGTTTTATTTTAAATTAGAGGTCCGTTGAAAATAATTTTTGTTTATAAGATAAAGTAATATCTATATAGACTCTATCTCAGAAGACTTAGTTTGTGGGGGTGGTATGCTATTATTGTTGTTGTTGTTTTGATAAAATTAGTACGAGAAGAAAAAGTGAGGCTGAGAATTATAAAATGAGAAATTAAAAAGCTTCATCAATAAAATAAAAATTTAAGTAATCAACTAACTAAACTACTAAAATTTCCATATATTTAATATGTTAATCATTAATAATAGGAAAATAATACCTCATTTAACAGCTTCTGAATGGGAACATGATTTCCTTAAACTACATTCATTTTATTACTGAAGTTAATGAGAAAAAATACATTTCAAGAATTATATTTTTATGGCTTTCATCTCAAAATTATTAGATGTGCAAGTTTTCTTTATAAACTATATCAAGTATTTATTAAAACATACTTAAACATTGAGTAGATCAAATTCTTGCATGTAATTATTTCTAGACGTGTGAAAACATCATTGCTAATAAAGATTCGTCTACATTATATTTGTAGCAACTATATGAGCTAATTTATCGGAAAGGACTAAAATAAATACTCTTAAAGTATGTCAAATAAAATAAAAATCCCTTTTGTTAATAATTTTGTCCAAAAATACCCATCTTGTGAATACTTTTGTTCAAAAATGCCTTTATCAATAATACTTTGGTTAAAAAAAAAACCCTATGCTATTTTTGAGTCAAAATGTCCCCTTTCTAATAAATATATTTTCTTTTCTTTTAAAGCATAACTTTTTTCTAATAAAAATATCCGTCATTAATTTTCTCACACACACACATATATATAGATCACTGCTTTAAATCAGAAAATATCTTCAAAAATGTCGTAGATTGAGTTATTATTAACCCTTTTTTAAGGATACATTAGGAATTTTTTCTTCTCAATTTGAATCCGAAAAAAGACAAAGAAATAAAAATATTTTTTATGTTATAAAAAATTAATTATTATTTAAATAAAAATTAATGAAGAGACTATTGTAATCTTACATATATGGTCTATATTATACGTTTAAAAATTATATGGGGTAATTCTATTTTGATTAATAAAAGGAGATTGAGATGAAAAAAGATTACTTTTGGCTTTTATATTAGTTAATATATAAATGGTGTTTAAAAAGGAAAAAAAATTAAAATTTTCTTTAATAATATTTTAACCAAAAAATAATGTGTTTTAAAAAAGAAAAAAAATATGTTTATTAGAAAAGGAATGTTTTCTACTAGAGGGTTTAAAAAGGAAAAAAGTTAAAAAGAGTTTCTTTAATAATATTTATCTGAAAAATAATGTGTTTTAAAAAGAAAGAAATAATATGTTTATTAGAAAAGGAGTGTTTTTGATTGAAGGCGTGCAAAAATAGAACTAACCAATAAATCAAATTGGAAAATGTGCTATTCATTTATTGCTATTAGGTTAATGTGTTTTTAATGGTTTTATGAAATGAAAAAAATATATATTGAATTATCGATTTGATTTTGATTTTTTAATTGAATAAATCGCTAACCCATTAAAACTATAGTAATTAACTTTTTTACCCCTATATAAATATCAAGTATTGCACTTAAACTTTCAATTCATACTTCACAATGACTTTGAGTCCACAAACACAATTTTTTTTTGTTGCACTTGTAATCTTTTCATGTTAATTACTATTGTTTATATTTTATGAGCATCTTTTAAGATTATATTATTGTTACATCGCACCAAATTATAGAGAAGTCATATATTTATTTATGAGCATTTTCTATTAGTTAAACCAAAAAATGAATCGTTAAAGGCTAAAAATAGATAAATAAAAAATTAATACAGATATCTTAACTAGTTTGGTTATTAATTTTTAGCATATTTAAAAATAAAATTGATAGATCGAAGTGATAATATCTAAAATCTAACTGAACCAACCATTGCATACTCCTAATATTTGACCCAAAACTAATAAAAAGGTATTTTTAGACCAAAATATTAATAATAAGAATAGTCTTAATCCAGATTATAAATAGAAGACATTTTTATTCAGTTTCATATAATTTAAGATCATTTTTGACCTATTCTATTATTGTTTTTTAAAAATTAATTTAGTTCTTTAAAATGCTAAGCTTCCCCTTCTTCATCATTTTTCAATTAATTTTTCTTTTTTTAAATTGCATATTTTCTCAATCTCCTTCTCCTCCATTTATTAAACATCCTTATTTTTCTCTTGGTTTTCTCCTTTGATTTAGAAGAAGGATCTAAATAAAGAATTAAATGATCTCATCATAATTAATATGAATGAAATTTATTTTATTTATAAATAAAATAAGTTTAGTAATATGCCATTAGTGTTCTTAACCCTTCACTATATAATTTTCTGTTTGGCTACTTTTTTGGCATTAGAGGAAAACCAACCCCCACACAGAGAGAGAGAGAGAGCGCAGGACAACGGCTGTTTTCATGGCTTTCGGAACTAAAGGTGATGTCGTCGACCCTCTTGCCGTAACTCTCTTCCTCTGTGTGGAAGTTCCACAGTGGAACCTAGATTTTGTCAAATCAAAACCAGTAGTGAATTCGAATTACGAGAAATTGAACCAATAAATTAAATTGTTTTTGATCGCTCGTGTTTTGGTTAAAGGAAGTAGTAGTGCTCCTCTCTCTTATTGACTCTATGTTAATATATGTCATTTCCTTGTATTTGGTTGCAGGATCCTGTAACAGGAAAATTGTTATTGCACTTTCAGATATATTGAGACCTGATCACAGGCATGGATTTAGCAAAGAAGTTATTGAATGCCCTGGTATGGTTTATGATGAAATATCCATAGACATCTCATTTCAGTTCCATGTGGAAATTTCCCTGGCATGAAAAAAATGCTAAAAACTGTAATTGCCTGGGTCACTTGGCTACTAAAATTGGATCCCATCATATTTAATTGCTCAAGTCACGTGACATTTATTTTAATATAGATTGAAGTTTTTCAATGAGTAAAACTTGGTTTCATAGTTGTTAGTTTAAATAATACTTAGAGTTGTCAATAAATTCTGGGAGCTGATTAAATGCCTTTAGCTAGTCTTGAAGATAGCAGAAACTTTATTAGGTGGGTGGGAGATAAAGTCCTCAGTTTTGGGGAATTTCTGGAGTGTTGTTTGAGCGGAAGGAGGATAGGGTGTTAGAATTGCTTCGAAATATTGAACAAGAGACAAAAAGGGTAGAGAAAATAGAGGGGATGAAGGTGGGGTGGGGTGGGAGTGGGGAGGAGGAGGAGTTTGGGGAAGGGTGAAAGAAAAATGGTGGTATGTGAGAGATGACACAAAAGCAAGAAGAGATATGGTCTTTTGGGGGAGGGGAGGAGTGGCGGTGAGGGTGTCGTCGTTGTTCATTGGAAGTCATTGATATCATACACCTAGAAATTGAGGACTCCTTTCCAAGTTTGGCTTGCCCATATCCTCATGTCATTTTAGGTAGGGGCTTCGTCCTCCTCTAGTGAATCTTCCAACTAAATATCTACTTAGCTAAGCATTCTCCTCCTTGTTCGGAGCTTTCTTTGTATCGGTTGGATTCATTTGTTATTTGTAACAGGTTATTTGAAATTTTCATTTTTGGTAAGACATTTCGTATAAAGCCCTCATTTTTGGTAGTCTTGTCCTTTGTATGAGCAAATACATTAATGAAAGCCTTCAATTTTTCCTGCAATTCTCCCACATTTGCTATGACCATTGACAACTGATATTAATCTTTCATATTTATTGAACTTTTAGAGCAATAAATATGTTGAGATATCTCTACATTTCCACATCTTAAAACTCTTTCCCTTTTTGTCAGAGGATTTACGAAAGTTTTGCAAAGCCATAAAAGGGTACACTTGCTAGGTACCATTTTCCTCTTTGAGAGCCTAATTCTCTCCACCAATTTGTACCACTCTCCTATTGCGGAAGGTGTTATGTCGTAAGCGTTCCCCCCATTGAAAAGCGATGTCATTGCCATCTTAGAAAAGATCACCTGGGAGGAGTTTAGATGCCCTGAAGGGAGCTCTAAAGGTTTATCTTGGAGTCCATTTCTGGGAGCAACAAAGATTTGTAAGTTATTATCTAGGCCATGTCCTAAATCAAATCCTTTCTTAAGCGTAAGGGTTATAAAGAAGTGGAAAAAACTATCTTTAACCATACAAATTTATAACAGTTGTAACCCCCCACCCCCACCCCCACACACAAAAAACAAAACAACAACAATAATAAATAAATTAAATAAAGATATATTGTATTAATGTCTTATTATTCTATATGCACTAACGTTCACATTTTGTTGGGAGAAGCAGACAAAGTTCCTCTCTATAATTCTGATAGTGTCCCAAGAAGAAAGAGATCAAAGCTTAGACAGCACATTTTGTCACCTGTTGAAAGACGTGCTGATCTTTGAATAGGAAAAGAAGTGGATCAACAATTAATCAAAGGAAATAGAATTGTGTTATATCTAAAGACTTAACCTTTTAGATGAAATAATCTATGTTGCTCGGACTCTTCAAAAGTGCCAGCGGGTGCATGTCGGATTCGCCAAAAATAGTTATTTTCGGAGAATCTGACACGGGTGCAGCATTGAAAGTGGAGAGTCTATGCAACTTAGGAAATAATCACATACTTCAACAATAATAAGTAAATGTATCCTTCCTTATGTTAATCGTGTCAATTGTATTTACGATTTTTCATGATAGAAGTGAGGCTTACATGTGAGCTCATCCATTCGAAAAATACACGTCAATTCTAATTTCTTCCTCTACCTCTTGAAGTGTTGCTCAAGATTGTGTTTTCAAAATCAAGTGTTTTGCTGTTGATGTATAGTGATTATTTTGACAAGTGAAGCAATTTTATATGGTGCGTGGAAAAACTATATTGGTGAAACTACATGTCCATTAGGTACTTTCTATATCACTATTTTGGACGTAGTTGTAATGTTACAAGCATGCACTGAAGCAAAATACAGGCCGGTAAAGAAGGAAATTTAATCCAAGAAACGGTACTTCTTGATTTTGAAATCCTCAATTGCAAGTTTTGTGTTAGGCTATCATGTTATGTTCCTCCAGTCAGTATTCATTCTTGTACTTTGGTATATAGTAGTAAATCTTTCTTCCACCATTTTTCTTTTTCTTTTTTGGCATAAAATTGTATCTTACATCAATTCTACTTCCTTTTTTGGGGAAATAATTAACTTTGTAGATTAAGCATCCTAAGTTTTGAACGCAACTAAGAATACAAAGGTACAACCCATAAATAGCCTTTTTCAGTCGTATGATGCTTCGGAGCCTAAGATATGCTATCCAGTCCCATGATTAATGCCCATTGTTTCCTTTTTCAGCTATCATCATTTACATTCTGCCACTGATTAAAAGAATGACAGATTTTAACATTCACATTTCTTCCCACATCCCATTTTCCTTTTCTAAGGAGTAATATGTTTCACTCTCTCCCTTTCTTTTGTTTTAGTAATTCCTGGTCTCTAAGAAGTTTTATGGTTGTGAGTAGTTGATCCATTGTTTTGGTTTCTGAAACATTTGTTGCTAGAGTAGCAATGTAAGTTGTGGAATGTCACAAAGTAGTGTTGTCGTTTTGCTTTTACTACGCTTACTTCTTATTACTTCAAAGTCTAGTGATATTGCTACTTGGGAGCATTAATGAAACTCAGTACTAAATTATTCTCAGTCTTAATTGCTCCTAGATTATGTAATAATGGCTCTCTAGCTTCTCTTTGGTGTAGATATTATCGGAAGGTGTAGTGCCCTATCAACTTGTCCTTATTACTTATAAAGGAGATCGAAGAGACTTTTTGGTTGACTTATTTAAAACTTTTTGTGGTTGAGCATATATTATCCTTAGGCTGATATACCTATTCTTCAATAATCAGATGTTCATCTGCGTATACAGGGGGGGATTCAACAGCGGCGGCATTTTAGAGAACAATTTATCGACATACCCTTGATGTAGTATCCATATGATGTGGAGCGAGTCTATTTTCACATGCCTTTGCTTTGCTACTCTCATTTCCAGTAGTTTCATTTTTCATAGCCACATAATCTAGTACATTATTGTTTATCCTGAAACAATGTACAATGCAAGACATTACAGTTGTAATGACAAGCATATGTAAGTCAAATGCCCTTTGTGATGTTATAATGTTAGTCTACCGTGGAGTCAACCCAAACTAACAAGCTTCTAGTTAAGTACACATGACCACTTCATAATTGACATATTAAATGCACCCAAAAATCAGAATTGACAAGTTCGAAAGTTCCACCCAATAATGCGGAAGAGACCATAAATGTCCAGAATAAATTCACCTATTGGCAAACCAGACAGTCTCAAAACACCCAAGTTGTTGTATGTTGCTGTTGGGGACATCCAGTCATGTTGGAATAGGTCAAATTGTTTTTAACCAACATTGCACTGGCTAGACAATAAGTGTTGGTTTTACATACCAAGTGTTGGTTTCACATACCAACTTGAACCTTATATGTGCATCTCAAAATTCACTTATAGATGAATTTTCTTTAGAAACATTCATTAAGCAAGCGACATTATCTTTTGTCATTGTTGATGGGACATAGAGCGTTCTGTAGTAGTTGGTGGTGGTACGAATTGCATAGATCCAAGTCCAATCTCATTAGTAGGAATGTAGTGGTTCCTTGCATAAATTAGAGTAACATCTTCGTCGCTGTCAGGTATATTTTCAAAGTTGGGTTCCTGGAGATTCGTACGAAGTCGCCTCTGGACTCTTTCAGCAGGTGACAAAATGTGGCGTCTAGGCTTTGATCTCCTTCTTCTTGGGACATTGTTAGGATTCCAGAGAGGTTCTTTGTTTGCTTCTACCAACAAAAGGTGAACATGAGTGCACATAATAAAATAAGGCATTAATACAATATATCTTTATTTTATTTATTTATTTATTTATATATTTTGTGTGTGTGTTGGGGGGGGGGGGTTGGTGTTACGTCTTCAGAAAATTTTCTATGGTTAGATATTAGTTTTTACTTTTTTTTTTTTAATAACCCTTATGATTAAGAAAGGATTTGATTCAAGACCTGGCATGGATAATAAATTACAAATCCTTGTCGCTTCCAGACACTTATTCCCAAGTAAACCTTTCGAGGTCTTTTCAGGGCATCTAAACTCCTCTACCGTGGTCTTACACCACTAGAGCAGTCCCATCTTTTTACCTAGTCTTTTTTCTCCATCTCTTTTCTTCTCGGGGATGGACTTTGGCATTGCTTTTCTATTGGGGGCAGGAAGGTTTATGTGACACCTTCTTCGGCGATAGGAGAGAGGCGAATGGTTGCAGAGAACTAGATTCTCAATGAGGAAAAAGAGTTTCAAGATGTGTAAAGGCACGTCTCAACTCATATTTATTGTTCTTAAAAGTTAATGAATATGGATGATTTATCTCTGTTGTTGTTGTTGTTGTCTAAGGTTATAGCTAATCCGTGATAATCATTCAAGAGTATACATTAAATGAGAGGTATGGGAGGAGTGCAAAAAAATTGATGATTTCATTAATGTATTTTCACATACGAAGGACGAGACCACCACAATTGGGGACTTTATACGCAAAATCTTTACCGTAAATGGAAGTTTCAAAGAAATTGTTAGAAATGACAGATGGAATCAACAGGTATAAAGTAAAGCTTTGGGTCAGGAGGAGAATGCTTTGCTGTGTAGATATTTGGTCGGAAGATTCTTTGGAGGAGGTAGAAGTCCCTACCCACGGGCGAGCCAAACCTCGGAAGGAGTCCTCAACTTCCAGGTGTATGATATGAATGCCTTCCTATTTCTCTTTAGGGGGTGGGAAGATTTATGTGAACACCTTTTTCGGCGATAGGAGAGAGATACGAATGGGTCAAGAGAACTAAACTCTCAATGAGGAAAATAGCACCTTCCCAAGATGGCTTCTTAATCATAACCCCATCATCTTGTCTTGTGGTGCTAAATGGTGGAGGAAATCTTATTTTAAATTTTAAATATGGTGGAGGAAATTCATTCTTGTACTTGAGTAAATAGTAGAAAATCTTCGTTCCACCATTTTTATTTTTCTTTCTGGCTTAAATTGTATCTCCCATCAATTCTACTTCCTTTTTGGCGGAATAATTTTGTAGATTAAGTATCCTAAGTTTCGAACAAAACTAAGAATACAAAGGTAGAACCGGTAAGTAGCCTTTTTCAGTTGTATGATGCTCCGGAGCCTAAGATATACTAATACAGTCCCAGAATAATGCCCATTGTTCCCTTTTTCAGCTATCATCAATTACATTGCTCTGCCACAGGTTGAAAGAATGAAAGGTAACATTCACATTTCCTCCCACATCCCATTTTCCTTTTTGAGGGAGTAATATATTTCTCTCGCTTCACCCCTTTCTCTTTTGTTTTAGTACTACTTAGCCTCTAAGAAGTTTTATGGTTGTGACTAGTTGATCCATTGTTTTGCTTTCTGCAATGGTTGTTTCTAGAGCAGCAATATAAGTTATGGAATGTCACAAAGGAGTGTTGTCGTTTTATGTTTACTGTGTCTTCTTCTTATTACTTCAAAGTCTACCAAGTAATATAAAAGTATAAATCTATGTTGAAGAGTGTATACTGGGTATGTTGTTGTTGTTGTTGTTGTTATGTTGAAGAGTGTTATGTTGCTACTTGGGGGCATTCATGAAACTCAGCACTAAATTGTTCTCAGTCTTAATTGCTCCTGGATTATGTAATAATGGCTCTCTATCTTCTCTTTAGTGTTGATATCATTGGAATATGTAGTGCCTTATTGACTTGTCCTTATATAACTTAAAAGGAGATCAAAGATACTTTTTGGTCGACTTATTTTTCAAACTTTTTGTGGTTGAGCATACCTTATTCTAAGGCTGACATACCTATATTTCAATAAGCAGATGTTCATCTCCCATATATAGAAGAAGATTCAATAGCAGTAGCATTTTAGAAATCCATTTTGACATGCCGTTGATGTAGTATCCATATGATGTGGAACAAATCTATTTTCTCGTGCATTTGCTTTTCCACCGTCATTTCCAGTAATTTCATTTTTCACAGCCACATGATCTAGTACATTAGTGTTTATCCTGAAACGAAGTATAATTCAAGACATTACAGCTGTAATGACAAGCATATGTTAGTCAAATGCCCTTTGTGATGTTACAATGTTCTACCATGGAATCCACACAAACTAACAAACTTGTAGGTAAGCACGGATGATAGACTTTGTAATTTACATATTAAATGCAGCCAAAAAGCAGAATTGGCATGTCTAAAAATTCCATCCAATAAAACAGAAGAAATGATAAAGATCCAGAATAAATGCGGACAACTGGCAACCCACATAGTCTCAAAACACCCAAGTTGTTGTATGTTGCTGTTGGAGACATCCAGTAAATTTTTAACCAACATTGCACTATCTAGACAATAAGTGTTGGTTTCACATACCAGCTTGAACCTTATATGTGCATCTCAAAATTCACTTATAGATGAATTTTCTTTAGAAACATTCATTGAGCAACCGACATTATCTTCTGTCATTGTTGATAGGGACGTCGAGCGTTCTGTAGTAATTGGTGGTGGTACAAATAGCATAGCTCCAAGACCATTCTCATTAGGAGCAATGTATTTGTTCCTTGCATAAATTAGAGTAACATTTTCCTCGTCGTCAGATATATTTTCAAAGTCTGGTTTCCGGAGATTCTTATGAAGTCGCCTTTGGAGTCTTTCAGCAGGTGACAAAATGTGTGGTCTATGCTTTGATCTCCTCCTTTTTGGGACATTGTCAGGTGTCCAGAGAGGAACTTTTTCTGCTTCTCCAAACAAAAGGTGAACGTTAGTGCACATAAAACAACAACAACAACAACATAACCAGTGGAATCCCACAAGTGGAGTTTGGGGAGGTAGAATGTATGCAGACCTTACCACTATCTCATAGTGCACATAAAACAATAAGGTATTAATACAATAGATCTTTATTTTTATTTTTCCAAGTAAAAAAAAAAATTGTTTTGGGGGAGGGAATGGAGGGTAAGCTTTTATAAAAAATTGTATGGTTACTATATTGGTGTTCCACTTTTTATAGCCCTTACGCTTAAGAAAGATTTGATTCTGATTGTGCAACATATTTGATGAAACAAGTTAAGTGCTCTATATATAAGTGAAATTACTTTACCATTTGTTTCTTCCATCTGCATGTAGTTGTTTGAGGACGATCCTGCTAAAACTAAGCTTGGTATGTTATTCATTTCCTCATCAAGACAAGCTGAAGATCCATTCTGTCCAGAAACCTCTACGCCAACTTCTAGCTTTTGGTCATCACGAGCTAAGAGATGCGGCTTCATCTCAGAAGGTAACTGACCGCTTTGTTTTTCTCTGTATGCATGTTTGGGAAGATATTTATCTAGTGTCCCTTTAGTTCTCCATCTTGATCCACATGCATTGCAGAGCACAGGTTTCCCAGATGGCCCAGGTCTCCAAAGGGGGGTTTCTGTTTGAGTTCACAATTAATTAGTGTTTAAATGGGACAAAATATGAATAAATTCTTACAGTAACTTATCTCAGAAACTAAAGCACAATGATAATTGACAATTAAGATTTCACAGCCCCTTTTGAATATTATACAGTGTATCACTAGTGGGTTAGATGGTAACTTTCCTCCTTAAAACATCATGCAAATAAATGCGGTCTGCCAAGAGGTTAAACTAGTTTATGTGGTTCCTTAACACATCAAGCAAATACTTATCGGTCTTCCCACCATCTAGCTCAAATTTCAACTATTTTGTATGGTTCCATAACATGGCGATGAAAATGTGAGTACAAAAATAGTTGGTACATCCTAAAAGTCTATGAATGTTTCACAGAAACATATTTCCTCTTGTTTTGCCTAAGAAATTACCACTACACATCAGGAAACATCAGACAAGGCGATTCCTTTTCACCCTTCCAGTTTATTCTGGCTATGGAGGGTTTGAGTAGGATGTTGGAGAAGGCTAAACAACTTCGCTGATAGAAGGCTTTTAGGTGGGCAATGGTTATGGTCTGACAGTCTCTTTCTCACATCTTCTATTTTCTAATGACACCTTGATTTTCTGTGGAGCTGAGAAATCTCAAGTGCAATATCTAAATCTCACCTTATGCTCTTTGAAGCATTGTCAGGTCTCCATATCAACATGTCCAAGAGCATTATATATCCTGTAAATGGGGTCTCCGATTTAGACGATATGGCAGATATCATGTGTTTCCCTACTAGCTCCTTTCCCACCACTTACTTGAGTATGCCTTTGGGTGCTAGGAATAGATCAACTCAAGTTTGGAATGTGATTGTGGAAAAGTTTGACAGAAGGTTAACCTCCTTGAAACAACAATACCTCTCTCAAGGAGGAAGATTAACACTCATCAATAATGTCTTGGATAGAATTCCCAGCTGTTTTATGTCCCTACTCCTTATACTAGTTGAGGTGAAAAAGTAACTTGACAAAATCAGGTCAGGCTATCTCTGGGAAGGCAACATCAAGAACCACCAATTTCATCTTGTTAAATTGGCCAAGTCACTTTGCCAAAATAATATGAAGGATTGGGGATCAAAGACTTGCCTTTACATAACAAGTGTATGCTATTGAAGTGGCATTGGAGATACAATCAAAAGGCGGTTGGCTAATGGAAGGAAGTGACCCGAGCAAAGTATGGCAGTGACTGTCACTGGTGCTCTAATAAAGTCAGTACACCTCTTCTGGCACAAGGATCTGGAGAGATGTAAGGAAACTGTGAGAAATATTCTTCAGTAATGCCTCACTTAAGGTGGGAAATGAGGAACATATTCATTTTTGCAAAGATATTTGGTTAGGAAATATTCTTTTCATGGATGCTTTTCCAAGCATTTTCCAGATTACATCTAATCCAAGCTCAACCATCTCACAGTACAGGGAAGACAATATGTGGAATTTGATCCTAAGAAGAAATCTTAATGCATGGAGTTGTGTAAGTCTCATGGCCATCATTCACACTAGTGCTGTCAACAGCCAACACGGACAAACTTATCTGGAGATATAGCTTGGATGGATCCTATTCAGTTAAAGCAGGCTACCTACAACAAAGCTCCAAGAAGACCTTAATTGATCAATGGCCATGGGAATTGATCCGGAGAACTAAGTTGCCACCTAAAGTTATTTGTTTCAGTTGGATTACTCTGAAAGATTCTTGCTTGACTCAGGATAATCTCATGAGGAGGAAATTCCAAATCATCAACAGATGCTACCTGTGCTTATGCAACTTAGAATCTATTAATCACTTGTCTCTTCATTGCACAGTCGCAACAGGCCTATGGAACATGTTCTTCTCACTTTTGAACTTACTTGGGCCATGCCTATTTCATTGAGGCCTTTGGGTGTTGGAGTTCTTGGAAAGCTGGGAAGTCCATCAAGTAGATCTAATCTCTGGTTCCAGCCTGTATTTTGTGGTGCTTATGGATGGAGAGGAAAAAAATACATGTGATGGCATCCCAACTTCCAGAAAGGCTCTAAATGATTGGGAGGTTGGAAGAGTAGCAGACCTACTATAGACTTTAAACTTGTTTCCGGGCATTGTCATAGAGCCCGACAAACCAGTTTGGAATTGCATAGCAGAGGAGTGTTTACAGTGAAGTCCTGTTACTGGGAAAGGAATACCAATCTCCATTTGGCCCTGGAAATTAATCTGGAAGATTAAGATCCCTTTAAAAGTTGCATGTTTCACTTGCTTGGTAATTAGAAGAGCCTGTTTAACCCATGAAGTGCTACAAAGAAGAGGCATATAGATCTGTTAAAACTGTTATATGTGCGGACAACAGGCTGAAGTAAATGGCCATTTATTTCTGCATTGCAAGACTGCTGCAGATCTGTAGAACATGTCCATTTGTTTACCTGGGGTGAATTGGACAATGCCCAAAACCACTTTTGAGGTCCTAACCCAATGTCAAGGAATTGGAAACAGAGGTTCAAAGGAAGATTGGTAGAAAAATGTCCCTGCTTGCATCTGGTGGACAATGTGGACAGAAAAGAGTGGGAGACGTTATGGAGGAAAGGTTAGCAACTCACAGAACATCAAGATGAGATGTCTTAGTCTTTTGTATTTTTGGTGGAAACAAGATTTAGTCGGGGTGGGCCAATCCTAAATTTTTGAAAGTTAGATTTTGATTTTTGAGAATGATGGCAAAGATTGACTATTTTTTGGCCTTGGAGTATGATGGAATAAAGCAAAATGGCTCTTTAAACTATCTGCGCTTTTTC
>JAABOM020000001.1:36628252-36667871 GCA_011800125.2 Solanum clarkiae | reverse complement strand
ATTATATATATATATATATATATATATATATATATATATAGCTCTTGATTTGTCTCTTAGGGATTCTAGCCATGACAACAATGATGTCATATGATTCAAACAACTTTAGATCAATTATAAAGTTCAAAAATTTACCATTAAAACCCCTTCATTTAACATAAAATTATTTTCTTTTGTATGGTGAATAAATTGAAGATTTGAAATATTTTTCTTTGTCTCAATTCTATATTCGTTACATAACCCAAAAATATAAACATAATGTAATATTTCATATTTTTATCCACTGTTTTTCTCTTTCAATAAAATAAAAGACATCCTTTATATAGGTTCATAATTTCTTCTACAAATAGATGTCAATAGAATATGGATAGTTATTTAAGAATAGTGAGATAATTAGGAGATAATGAGGAGAACATGTCATTGTGATTACAGGAATAACAGGAAATTGTAACACCACTTTCACCATTTTATGAATATTAATTATCATTCACTTAATATTTTAATTTGTAATGTAAAAATGCACAACACCACAAATATTTTATAAAAAATTAATAGAAAAAAGTATAACATTTCAATCAAAATTATTTTAATTTACGAATTATGGCACAGTTACAAAAGTGCAATGTTATAATGAAATTAATGTCATTGTTGTTATAGATAAAATTTTATTATAAAGAGGTCAAATAGAACATGAAAAATCAATTCTGACAAAAGTCATATCATTATAGTGAAGTATATCATTATAATAAATGATCACTATAAAGAAGTTTAAATGTAATTTTTTTTTTTTAGAAGTGAACTGTCAAATCATTCATACCATTATTTAAATGTAATTTTTTTTACGTGTGATTTCTCTGCAAACTTAGATATAAACAAGGTTACAAAATAAGTTTGATTGCCTTGTTAACCTAAAACAAGTGAATCTTTGGGATATGAAATTTATAGGGAGATTGATGTGTTACAATTTTAGGTAAGAGAATATTAGTATAATTATTGTGTATTTAAGTAGAGGATATTATAGATATTGGTGAAAATTATTTTCGCCCATTAATTTTGTTTTTAAAATCAAACTTTTTCTCAGCTTTGAATAATAATCAAACATCCCCTCCCCCTCTCCCCTTATTCTAATTAAATCTTTAAAATGCCTATCTACTTTTTTATCATCAATTTTTTTCTACTTCTTTAAACATTATTATTTTTATTTTTTATTTAATATAATAATTCTTTCTATCAATCTCAGATGGAGCCAAAGATTCACTATTTTTTGGCTTTGGATATGATAGAATAAAGCAAAATGGCTCTTTAAACTTTCTGCGCTTCTTTCAGTTGTGAAGTAGCAGTTAGTAAATGCAACTTTCGATGCTCATCATAGGTCATCCGAAAATAGTCACACTATGTTTTTAAACATAGGGGTCAGGCTTCATACATCCGACCCCCTTTTACCCCGCAATGGGCGGGGAGCTTTGAGGCATTGGGGTAATGTTGTTATTATTGTTATTTAATATAATAATTTTTTCATAAAAATATAAATATTATTTTTTGACTAAAAAAAGAGAAATACTATTTAAGTATATTATAAGCCAATGATGTTCTATAACAAAATAAATCTAGCGTAATGAGAAGAATAATTTATTAATAATAATCAAAACTTCAATAATTATTTATACAAATGAAATTAGTATAGAATAATAACTATACAAATATATTTCAATGTTCTAAATTCAAAATAATTAATTTAATTAATGACAATTTTTAAAGATTTTACTTATTTAAATTTCAAATGATTTTAGACTATAATTAAAGTAATACTCTACCAATATCAATCAAAAGTTGTTTCTTTGTATGGAAGAGTATACTCACTGCCATTTATATTATTTGACTTTCATCCTAAAAATAATTATTTTAATTTACTTGTTCAATTTTATAAAATTAAAGTAATTTCTTGATTTTTTTTTAATTTCTACGATCCTTAGTATTAAATAATTACACAAACTAATAATAGTCAAATTTAAAATTTTAAAACATTATTAATAATGTTCTAATTACTTTTTTCAAAGGATATCTTATCAAGGAGGGTCAAGTAATGTGAAACACATAGAGTAAGAGAGTGAAAAAAAAATGCATATACATATATACATATATACATATACACATGCTTGATGCATAATGTAATGGTCATAAAATAATATAAATTTTGTGAATAATTTATAAAAATATTATTCTACTTATAATGTTGATGAACTTAAAGAAAATGTCATTAGTATCATGTTAAAAGAAAATTATATATAATATAAAGAGATATTAAATATATGTGATATAACAATGATAAAATAGCAATACATATAATAATGCGAGAAGTTTGATTATTGTTCAAAGTTGAAGGAAAAGTTTGATTTTTAAAGTAAAGTGATATTAAATATATGTGCTATAACAAGGATAAGATAGATAATATATATAATAAAGTAGAAAATTTAATTATTGTTCAAAGTTGAGGGGGAAAGTTTGATTTTTAAAACAAAGTAAAAGAAGAAAATTATGAAAATGCTTTTCATGCTTTTATGTACTAATTTTTTGAAAGGGGTAACAAAATCCTTTTGAAAACATTGTATTTGGATAATATTCTCTTATTTATTTATTTCTTTATAATTATATAAAATAATCCCAAAAGTCGTGCACGTTTCAATGATCTACTTGCTGAGGCTCGTCCACGGAGGATCGGATATGCATTAGACAGCAGGACCCAAAGGAATTTCCCATTTATAACGAACTTCAAATCCAGAACAAACGATCCAATCAAAGATAATGCTGCGAATTTTGACGAAGACTCGGAGATTATTAGCTTCAGAATCTTCGACTCCATGGTGGATGTACCCGGGTACTCTCATTTCGACCCGAAATAGTTCCATCGGAGTCCTACCGGACACTCTCGACCGGAATTCCGACTTGTATACTCGAAACTTAAAAGTCATGGATGAACTTGTTTCTCAGCTTCATTCTCACATTCTCAAGGTCAGTTTCTCTTTTACATTCTCAGTTATATAGTGCCAAAAGTTTCTGTTTGCTTCGACATATGAATTCGTTTTGTGTTGTTAGGTCATGGAAGCAGGAGGACCAGAAGCAGTGAAGAGGCATCGGAGTAGGAATAAGCTTCTTCCTAGAGAGAGAATTGATCGCCTTATTGATCCTGGCTCTTCATTCCTTGAGCTTTGTCAGGTTAATTTTTTTTGGTTTGGTACCCATTACAATTTTGATTGCTAGAACCACTGTTCCTCATCTTTGTTTTATTAGTAATATATATTGTTAACTAGTCTACAGATTATAGATAAATGTCATTTAACAATGTCTTGTGAAATCTTTTCCAAGAAGAAGAAAAACTGCAAAGAAAAGTCAATTCTTACTACAAAAAAAAGGGAAAAAAGAAACTACATAAGAAGACCGTACACGTTGGCTGAAATGTCTCTTATATTGTCCAAACCAACCTTCTAGAATTTAAATATTTGCTTTTTGAATTCTCCTATAGCTACTGTTTCCTTCCTTTTCCAAAATCTTTTCTTTTTTATGTCTGCTTTCCTTACTTCTCAATTGTTAAAGAAAGTGGAAAAAGAAAAATGATGCTTGTAAACTCCACTTTGATTCCTAAGCATTCATCTTTATTTGTTTCTTTTGTTTATCTTCTAATACAATATCTGCTTGTGAAATACTTTATAAATCAGTTGCAATTCATTGATGGGATTCACACGAGCGAAAAGGCTTGCAAATTCGACAAGTTGATAAACTGACATTGTGAATGATACGAGGCTGATATTAGCAATCTTACTCATAACTAAATAGATGCTGCCTACTTTAAGTACTTATAGTGTGTCATATAGGATGGCATGACACTGAACTAATGGCATGACACTGAACTATCTTTTCATATTCATGGTGAAGTAGAAGACACAAAACTTGTCACATAACTAAATAGCTTGCCTACTTAAGTACTCATAGTTTTCAAAAGCCTTTTCCAGACCCCTCCATGTGGGAGCTTTTCCTTCCCTTCGTGGTGAAAGTTGGATTCAGTGCACCAGTTTTGCAGTTTGGTTTCTTGCTGGGTTTTTATCATGATCATGGCATATGATATTGTGAAAGGAACCAGATGGAAAAACTTCTGTTTGTGTGATTAGCATCATTCAACTTGTATACTTGATCCAGTTTGTTTCATTCTCAAGTTCTCTTGAGCTGAATCATGAATTTCATAAGATACATATGGTAATTATTCACTGTCTTGAGGAACTAATACACTTATGTTTATGCAAAATGTGATGGCTACTATGATTCTTTCTGATAAATTGGGTACTTGAGAATGTTGCTTGCACACTTCATGCATAATAATTCCATCTATCCTCTGTTTATTGATCGCTGTGATTGTGGCTTAGTATGCTTGTTTTTGATTAAAGTCTATTCAGAAAAGTATCTTGATATGTCTTTTTCTTACTCTAAATTATTATGGTAAATTTAGCTTGCGGGTCATGAATTGTACCAAGAGTCATTACCTTCTGGTGGGATAGTTATTGGAATTGGAACAATACACAAGAGACTCTGTATGTTGGTGGCAAATGATCCTACAGTCAAAGGTGGTAGTTACTTTCCAATAACTGTCAAGAAACATCTCAGGGCACAAGAGATTGCTGCTCAATGCAAATTACCGTGTATATATCTTGTTGATAGTGGTGGAGCTTTCCTTCCAAAGCAGGCTGAGGTTTTCCCTGACAGAGAAAATTTCGGGCGAATATTTTACAATCAAGCTGTGATGTCCTCTGAAGGTATTCCTCAAATCGCACTGGTGTTAGGTTCTTGTACTGCTGGAGGAGCTTACATTCCTGCAATGGCTGATGAGAGCGTAATGGTCAAAGGGAATGGAACCATATTTTTGGCTGGACCTCCTCTTGTAAAGGTTAGCAGTTAACCTTCTTGTTCTCTGTAAAACATTGATGTCTTTTTTATAATTAAGAATAATGAATCATTAGAATGATAGATCATTGATATCTGATAGAAAATTTTTGTCAGGCAGCCACTGGCGAGGAAGTTTCTGCAGAAGACCTTGGAGGTGCTACTGTGCATTGTAAGACATCAGGGGTTTCTGACTACTTTGCCCATGGTAAAATCCCCTCACGCTATTAAGCTTTCATATTGTATTTCCATTTCCTGGATTCATACTTTTGATGCTTGTGGTGTCTTCTGCTGATCTTGAAGTTTCCTGACACAATGATGGCATCTAATATCCTGTGTTTCAGATGAGCTGCATGCCCTTGCCATAGGAAGGGATATTGTTAAGAACCTGCACATGGCTGGTGGTCCAGAAGTATATGGACAAACTAGAGCTGATTATAAAGAACCTTTGTATGATGTGAAAGAACTTCGCACCATTGCACCAACAGACCTCAAACAGCCCTTTGATGTTCGATCAGTTATTGCTCGCATTCTTGATGGAAGTGAATTTGATGAATTCAAGAAACTGTATGGCACTGTGAGTCCCTTAATTCCTTAACAAGTCACATCTATCTCTCATTTGTTTTCTATTATTCATTCATTTGTATTCTGAGCGTACTCGCTGATACATACAGACACTTGTGACTGGATTTGGAAGAATTTGTGGACAGCCAGTAGGGATCCTTGGAAATAATGGGATACTGTTTATGGAATCTGCTCAGAAAGGGGCACACTTTATTGAATTATGTACTCAACGTAACATTCCACTGATCTTCCTTCAAAACATTACTGGATTTATGGTAAGCATTATTTTTTTCTCCTCCTGTGATATCAATGTTTGATACAGACTTGCTTTAATTAATTGCTATTGACTATAATTAGCAGGGGAAAACAAGTAAACTCAATTCAACCAGCTCTCATTCCTCATGATAAGTGTTTGTATAGTCATATGAAATAACTACTTATTGATACCCCATAGATGGATTTATGGTATGTAATGAAACATTTCATGATGAATCTTGCAAGGCTTTGTCAAAATTTATACAAGGATTCATCCAAGTTATCTATTTCTTTTACACGACCTTTCACTTCTTATAGCCTGTGTACATCTGAGGCATGTGTCACATGTAATTTGAAAGCCATTACTTCCTAATGAAAGAACAATAGCCACAGAAACAGAAACAGGATATTAGGCCAAAATAAAGTTGGGCTGACTTAAAATTCTATCAGCATCTTGAAGCAAATTCAGTTGGTTGAGCGATCAGATGCTATAGGGAGGAGTAAGTGGTTCATGTGGTTTCAGCCTTTCTGGGGGTATTTCTAGCTGGCATCCCACAATGGGGTTTGATTTCTGAAATCTGATTGTGCTTCTTAGCTATGTTTTATTTGGAGATTTTCATTTGGATACAGGCCTGTCTTGGAAATAAGGTGTTAAGATGTTTATTAATTTGGTAGGTTGGGTCCAAATCTGAGGCAAGTGGTATTGCCAAAGCTGGAGCTAAAATGGTAATGGCAGTCTCTTGTGCAAAGGTAATCTTCAACTCAGAAATGTCAAAATTTTGGATATAATTTGGCCTTTGAACTCAAGCTGGCAAAGCTTCACCAGAACATATTGTGGAACTGATTCAATTTATCAGTTGTTTACTTTGATAATTTAAGCTGTCTTCTTTTAAAGTAATGATTTCAGTCTTATTATTGAGGAATATACTGAAGAAATTAACGTTTCTTGCTAAATATATGAAATCAGGTTCCTAAGATCACGATAGTTATCGGCGGAAGCTTTGGAGCTGGCAATTATGCAATGTGTGGACGTGCATATAGTCCAAATTTCATGTTCTTTTGGCCAAATGCTCGAATATCTGTAATGGGAGGCCCACAGGTATCTCTTCGGTGGCACATTGCTTCCAACAAACTTAATATCTACATGCAGGATGACATTGTTTTACTTTCACTTGTTCAACTTATTTGAATCCAAATGATTTTTGCTAGATGCATTTGATTGTTGTGTTCTTTGTGTTGCTCAAATAGTGTGAATAAAAAACAATGCTCATCTGTGGAAGCATTAGCCACTTTCTAAATTCTGAATATGTTAGCTATCCGTAGTAATTATTTTTACTTATCGTGGACTCTTGCAACTCTCATTTTAATCATATTAGGCTGCTGGAGTCCTTGCTCAAGTAGAGAAAGCCACCAAGAAAAAGAGGGGAATTCAGGTAAGACACTGACGCCTATAGTTCTATGTATCATTTTGATTTGTCTCCAGTAATTGACATGATTGTGTTGCAGTGGACAAAGGAAGAGGAAGAAAGGTTCAAGGCTGAAGTTGTCGAGGCATATGACAGAGAGGGAAGCCCATATTATGCCACATCTAGGCTTTGGGATGATGGCATAATTGATCCAGCAGACACGAGGAGAATATTGAGCCTTTGCATCTCTGCTTCATTGAATCGTGGACCAGAAGCTACGAAATATGGTGTCTTCAGAATGTAACACTGCAAGCTCTAGCTTAAAAAAAGATGTTGCTGCCCGAGGGTTGTTGATTTCGCCTTTAACAGCAGAAACACAAACTGCATAATCAGCTAGGTTACAATAAGTTGCCAGTTGTGAAAGCAAAGTCAAGTTGGTTCCATGCCAGTTGTGAAAGCAAAGTCAAATTGGTTCCATGCCAAGGGCAGAAAGATTTACGACAACAAAAAAAGAGTTCAAAATAGTTGGATTAGGTAGCACTTCAGGTTGAGCTTGCAGTCATAGTCCGATGAAGTTATGTTTCTCTATTATTGTACTTGGTTCTGGGACTAATAACTGTCAGTCTCTATGCTGCTGCTAATGTTATTGATCTGATACAAAAGTGCCTACAATTAACATGGAGAGGAAAGAGGGTTGATCCCTTCAATTTTTATAAACTATTTCATTTCATAGCATACTATACATTACTCCTTCCATATCAAATTAATTGAATTTTTGAGGTATTTTTCAATATTCAAAATATTTGAATTGTTCAAAGTTCAAGATGAATATTTGAAACTTTTTTTCCATATTTGTCCTTTCATTTATTGAACTTTTATATCTAGGAGATAAATTACATAAGATAAATTACATTTATGATTTTACAAAGAGCAATAGTGTAAAGTATGGTGTAAATTTTGTTTCTAAAGGTTTTTTTAATATGTGTGTATTATCTCACAAATTCAATTAAAATGAGATCACAAATTCAATTAAAATGAGATAAAACCAAGGAGGTAATGTTTATGCTGCGGACAGTAGCTGGAATGGAATTAACATGATATAGCGAGGGGCTATATGATATTATGTTGTCAACTCGAGTTAAACAAACAACAGCGCCCATGGCCTAATGGATAAGGCGTCTAACTTCTAATCAGGCGATTGTGGGTTCGAATCCCACTGGGCGTGTTTTTTTTTTTAAATTGTGTTATCTTGTTTAAACATACAATCATAGGATTATCTAATATCTTTTATGTTTTATTTATTTTTTGGCTTGATTTAGTTATCAAATATTCTTCTAACTAATATAAAATAGATATTCTTATATCATTTACTCGTTAGTTGATAAATATAATTTTTTTATATGTTGTTATTATTATTTATTAATGATAATTTTATTTTTTATTTTTTAATTTAATATGTAAATTTATTTTTAAATATGTGAATATGATAAGTTTATGAAATAGTAAGGATTTATTTAGAATTTTTCTACCAATGAATTTCTATTTTTAAGCTAATAAAAATCTTTTCAAGCTCTTTTATAAATCTCATGTATTTGCAATTTCAAATACATTTTATCTTTTAATTCAAATACATACCATATTTATTAACTTTATCTTAAAATTACAAAATTTTAAATAATTTGCCACTTAATTTATCCAAACTACTCTCCTTTCATTATATATACATTTTTCCCAATTTTGGGTACTGTTTTATTTACCATTATTTTATTGATATAAAAGAAAGAAGATGAGGTTAGGTGGCAATAGATAAAGTTGTTTGTATTGGAGGTCATATTATATCTCCATCCTCCACAAGAAAATGACAAGATTGGCAGTCTCTATCAGCGTCCGATAACAAATATCACGTTTTTCGTGACTTCGCCCTTAACTTGCCCAATTGCTGCACTCAATTAAAAACTTCCGTGCTCCACTTTATTTAGATAAGAATATTTTCCCACCATAATTGGAATTATATTTTATGTTGTTTAAATTATATTTTATTTTTTAAAATAAATATTGTAAAAAGTATAATCAAATATAATTCTAACTTCAATTTTAAACATTTTCAATTAATTGACTTTCTTTTTAATAAGACACTTTTTTCCGTTTTTTTATAATGAGATGCTTGAATGGATAGTAAGGAAGCTTGCTTTAGTGAATAAAATAAAATTTCATGAAAAAATTTATCATAGTATGGTTGATTCATGTTGACATAAAAAAAGTTATAATTTATAATAGTTTTTGTATAATTTTTATTTTTTATTATGAAATTTTAAATTAATATAATCTAATTTAATTTTAAAAATTACGCAAATTAACTCTAAAAAAATGCAAGATGACGATAAAAAGAGCAAGAGAATAGTAAACAACAATTCCTACCCATTATTTCCAACAAAATTACTCTTTTCTTTGAAGGAATATCCTATCAGCTTATTTTACTTTTTTTTAAATATAAAATATAAGAGAAAATAATTTCGGGATTAAGTAATACCTCAAAGCAAAACAGGAAAAAAAAAATTAATTGCACAAAGTTTATATGAAGATTATTATTATTAGTAGTATTATTATTATTATTTCCACCTGCCAAATGACGCATAGAATGTGATTGGCTAATAAATATAGAAATTTGTACAAATCTCTCTGCATTGTCTGTGTTGCAAATGGCTGCGAATGCGAGCTGTGCTACTCCTTGCTCCAACGCTTCCTCTTCTCTCTCACGCTCTTTCTCTCCGAGATACAGCGAGCTCTGTAACTTGCCATACAAGTGTAAGCAGCATCAGAATGTTCGAATCGGTCTCTCAGTTGAGAACAATAAGGGCTTCGGAACATGGAAAACCTCTTCTTCTCCTTCGCCTCTGCGCGTTTTCTGTCTCCGCGATACCAAAGGTAATATCTCATTTTTTTTGTTTAATTTTTTGTTGATACGTACTTTTTATTGCGTATTTTGTGGTTATGCTGGTGAAAATACGAAGGAATTGAATTTTGATTCGCCGATTTGAAGTTGATAGTTGTGATTAATGTGCTCATGATTTCAAATATATGAAAAAATTTGCTTCGATCTGGTCTAAGAGTAGGTCCTCTGGTTAAATATTAATGGCTGAATCAGAAAAATTAGTGGAATATCTCTCGGATCATGATTTTTTATTTGTTCTTTTTTTTAACTGTAAGAAAGTAGTTCTACATTTGTTTGAACTCCGTTCTCCTTTCTCTTGTTTTTTGGTTGTCTAAGCTTTGTGATGCGAAATACTCAAATACGTACAGTAGAAATTCGGTAAAATGGAATCATTAGGCTTTCCTATTCTGGATCTCTGCTTTAGATCTGAGAATAATTATTTCTTCCTCGGTGATGCCGTGATGCACCAAAACTTGTGGTAGTGCGTTGTGCTAGTGAAGTAGCCAACCTGCTTTTATTTCGAAATTATAGATGGAGCTTTGTGAGCAGTGATTGTTTGTGCTTTTCTATTATCTTCAAGCCTTCTTATGAAAACATCATGATGTTATAAGTTGTAAGGATGCTTAAAGTCTTAGGTATCTAGTGAAACTACAGTTATTAGTGATTTTGTATGAGAACGAGAAATGCCGTTCGGATTAATCTAACTTATTCTGTTTATTCATTTGCTTAATTCTAATCCAAACTTGTTATTCCAATATTGAGAGTGTTACTTCTCGGATACTAATATTGAGCAGTTGCCATTGCCTATGTATGTCTTTGCCTGGTCTAGTTGGCAATTTTCTGGTTTCTGTTAGTAAATGATTCAAGATTTCTTTGCACATCAATAAATAAAAATATTTTGTTGCAAAATTTTTTTGACCTCCACCATGCAAGAAGTATAGAAAAGGATTTACCAGAACTATTTCTTTCTGCCTATGAATTGGAATGCTGTATGTGCTCCAGCAGTAAAAAAAGAAAAAAGAAAAAAAAAACAGAGCTCTTTATCATCTAAGGTCCTTCTGTTCCTCTTTCTCCCTATTTTCAATTACATGTGGTGTTACTTTGCAGCTCATATCTACTTCTTGTAATTCCATTCCAGTTACACAAAAGGTCCTTCACAAGGCCTGACATATCCAATTGAATGTTGCCTGTTCTTTTTTAGCAGGCTAGTTGGATTAAGTAGAACACATGGGGAGTCTTTTTGGGGAATGCAACATATGTCCTCCTTCTGAAATACTTGCATCACTAACTAAATTACCTCAGACTGCATTTGCTAATTCAGTTGATTTGAAATCCAAAATATAAAAAATATCACAACATGCTATTTTGCATGTTCATAATATGAGTATCACTAACAGTTTACCCCTTCAAGGTCCAAAACTAACGTGTTTTGTTTATCCTGAATGAATTTCAAACGAGACTTGTTGTATGCTTTTAAGTTTAAGTAAATTTCTAACAGAGAACAATCATAGAAAAAGGCCAAATGTTTGAGATCTAGGTGCATCTTATTTGGAGCTTATAATTCCTTAACAGGAATACCTTGAAATGTGCTTTGTCAGTCTAATTGTTTGCATTTCAAACTTCTCCATTTCTTTTGTCTGGTTGAAAAAGATTTGTATGGTTATAAGGCAGTCGGGATTTTAGTATAGATGTATCTCTCTACTGGCTTTCTGGTGTAGCGTGGTTACTGCAAATGTCATAGAAGCCATGGATTTGCTTTGGTTCTTTACTTTATCAGTAATATTATTATCAGTATTACTGCCTTTTAGCTAAAAAAGCAAGGTGGCAATTGAGCATATGTTGGTCTCTCATCATTTTTTTTACATTAACAGTTATGTTCTGTGTGGGCTTCTTTTTCCTTTTTCGGATATATTTACTTGTTTAGTTTTTCTTTAAATGCTCTGAATTAGACTTGTTCTTAGTGGTCTGCCTTAGTAAGTTAACTGCTCAGTTGCAGTAGGACTTTATCTCTCTGGACATATTAAAAGAGATTCAGTACGTTGAGATCATACTGCAATAATTACTATCTGTAATGAAGAAGTTTGACATAATTATTTGTCACTGTGTTATGCATTTTTGATTGCATTACCCACCAAAAACTGTTATGCATTGGTTAAAATCTTTACCATAACAAGGAGCAGGAATGACACTCATATATCATCTGTTCTCTGATTTTGCAACCTTTGATTGTACTAGAGATATGGATGTCCAGTACATTAGGCATTGTGTTTGAACATAGATGTCAAGTGAGTTTTAATATCTTTGAATATGACTGAGAGTATATTACTTTAAACACATTTATAATATGATTAAGTTGTGTATATGCTCTTGAAATTCCCAAAGCAATTACACTCCTTCCTCCCTTCCTCAAATATAATGAAAATCCTCTATAAATATATATGGTTTCGTACTACTTAATTAATATTTTAGTTCACATATAATTACTGATATAATACACACACACGTTTCTATTTAATCAGATAATTTGAATTACTTCAAGTGAATTGTGTCAACATTTTGTTTCTCAACACTTCCATTTCCACCACTGCCAAGTTTTGAAAGCATGTTGTAGTGGGCAGCTAATGATCCAAGCCACTAGATATATGTTATGAGACCAGTGAATGCTTAAAGATCCTCTCAAATAAGATAAATCCTTGAACTGTACAGTAATTGTGTGATTTTTGTACGACAGATGAAAATCGAAAGCATTTAGCACTTTTTCTACATTCACCTTACATTTGCAGGAGATCATATTTTGCTCTCAAAGGGCTTCTACCAGAAGTAAATAGTCACATAAATTTATGTTATGGGGGTATTTAAAATAATCTATTTTATGGTAAGTTGTCTGTAGGAGCGGAATCAACTAATTTGGGATTGCGAATTAGTGATTGATGTATTAAAGATCTACAGGAAATCGTTTGATTGAGAACGCGCCTGCATACTGTGTTATTTATATTTTGGAATCTTTTCATTTGAACTACTGGTGTTTGTATCTCAAGTTGGCGCTTTTGTGTTTTGGCTCATTAGTGTGCAGGAAATGGATTCATATGTGAAGCATATTTGTGGTGGTCTCTTTTATCCAAGATGAATTTTGAATGTGTATGCTAATAATTGCTTCCTAACATGCAATGTGCAGCTGCAGCTGTCACTTCTAAGACATGGGAGAAATTGATATTGAGAAGTGATACACCTGTTCTTGTTGAATTTCACGCCACTTGGTGTGGCCCCTGCCAGATGGTTCACCGGGTAATTGATGAAATTGCAGCTGAGTATTCAGGGAGACTAAAATGCTATATACTTGATGCAGATAGTGAATCTAAAATTGCTGAGAACTATGATATCAAGGCTGTCCCTGTGGTCTTACTGTTCAAGAATGGGGAGAAATTTGAGTCTGTTATTGGAACAATGCCCAAGGAGTTCTATGTGGCTGCCATTGAAAGGCTTCTATCTCCCTAGATGCGGCTCCCTCCATTAATGAGAATGTCATGGTAGCATATCAAGTTCAATGCGCAAATTCCATAACTCTCTACTTGCATTTAAAAATTCTCTGCCCACTAATGCCTTGTAATTGCATTTTCCTTTTCTATGAATCATAAGCTCATTTTCCTCAACATTGACTGCTCTTCGTAAAAGCACTTCCTGCTGCTTTCTTCACAGTGAAATTTGTATAGGGTCGGTGAACTTGTGAATAGTGTCTGGATCAGTTTACTAAAGATGTCCTGTTTCCTAACGTGTTTTTGTTGTTGCGACTAGTTACTGGCCTTGAGCTTTCTTGAGATGAATATTAGTAGTTAATATTTCAAATCCTAATAAATGCCCTTTGATATGTGAACGTGTATCTCCGGGTGTGAAATGTTACTTGGGTCAGAAATCAGGGTTGGCAAGATTAAGTCCAACTAGTTGAAGTTTGGTGGGGTTAATAACCCCTCAATTATTAGTTCAACTCATTTCAATTCATTTAAAAATTGAGTTGATATGTAACCCGAATTAATTCAAGAGAGATTTCGTTAAAATATTTTTAAAATACTTTTTTTTTTCAATTTGATATATTTTATATAGTCATAATAAAAAAGAATATAATTTAATTAAGTGCTAAAATATTAAAAAAAATAAATAAAATAAATAAAATTTAGTAAAAATTGAGTTGTATTGGATCTTGACTCGTTCTGTAGCTCGTTACTCAACCTGTTTTGATCTAAGCAAATTTGGGTTGGATTGGGTCAGACCGTTTGATATCTTGATCCATTACAACCTGTACAAGTATGACCCAACCTGCCCAATTGTCACCTATACCAGAAACTATCCAAGCATTATTGAGCTTCCTACCGAATTATAGCAGTTGCTTGCCTCCGGGGTTTACGATCCCAACATGGATAGAAAATTGGTATTCAAGTGGAGAAGGATAGTGGAGATGATTTCTTTATCCTATTGATTTTGAACTAGTTTTATAAAGTCATATTTAAAGACATAATATATAAACAGGCGACCTGACTTGATCTCGATTAAAATGTATCTTACATGACAATTTACTTAAAATACACTCGAACTAATTTTAATGAGATACACTCAAATGGATTATACTATGTCACATCTTATATATGTTCTACATGACAATTTAAATGAGATACGCTCAAATTAATTATGTCACGATATACTCAAACTGATTATATATATATGTTATGTGTTTAATTTTATATAAATTGAAATATCGTTTTATGCAGGCTATACATAGATGTCAACTGACATCCAATTAAAACATGTTATACATACGATTATTTACACGCAGAACGTCGGTTTTACTAATATATATAAACCGGAACAGTAAAGCAGCGCGGCCCAGATTCCTATTCCGATGTCTGGCTATTTCTCTTGAAGAATTAACAAGTTTAGTGAAGAAGACTCAAAAATAGTCTCTTTGGGGTTTTTACTCAAAGAAGAATCAGCATCTCTACTTTGCAGCTCATCGATTCTTTCGTCTTCAGGTACTTTCGTATATTTGCTAATAAATTATATGTAGGGTTTCCATACTTCTGGAATCTCTTTGTTGTTGTATGCACAATTTTTTTGTAAAGGCTTGTATATATTCTTCGATCTCCTTGAATTTATCTGTGAGTTAAAACTTAAAGGCTACCAGTTATACTTAGGGAAATACTGTGTTTAATTGTCCGAATTGTTGGAATTTATGGGATTGAATGGATACATGAGATTTATATAGTTGATCCGCACTGGTTTGGGGTTGGAGTTTAGTTGCTTGTTGGAATTTGTATATGTTTATATTTTGTCTTTTGATCGGATCAGTTTTTGCTGCTGCAGGAAATATTTCTATTTTATTCTGGAATTTTTCAGTTTCCCGGGCGGCTTCAAGTTTTTTTTTTTTTTAAAGAAAAAAAATGTCTAGGGCTTTTTTTTGGGGAAAAAAACTATTTTTGAAGCAATTTGGGTCACCAAAGCTATAGCTCAAGGTTTAAAATCCATCATCCCAGTCAATGATTCTTGTTTTTTCTGTTTTTTGGGGGCATGGAAAGGGGGAATGGGGAGGGGATTACAAAGTGGGAATCGAGACCTCCCCAACAAGGTGGGAGTTCAGTTAGCCAACCAACTGACCTACTAAGATCCCCAAGTCCCATAATCCATTTAAAAAAATGCTTAAAATATAATTTATACTGAACTAAAGAGCCCCTTTTTATCTGTTCTAGCTTTTATATTGCTGAAAAAGGTTAATGCTTTTCGTCCAGAGTAAATTATGATGCCTATTTTTTGAATTGATTATTCTTGAGTCTGCTTCAGTATTAATTAAAGTGTTTTGAAATACTTCTATTTTGATGGAATGTTGTATCTAGTGATTCATCTAGCTAGTGATTCATCTGGCTTGTTGCTAGTTGCTCATTTTGTTGGCCATATACAGGTAGCCAGGGACTACACAATCATTGGCTGAAACGCTGATGGCACTTACTCCTGCATCATCTTTTGGGTTGCCATCGGAGTCCTTGGAACAGAGTGGGAGGTTAATGGCAAACACAAATGCAAAAGCAGTAACACCTCTCTCTTTGCAAAGCCCAAATTCTTCACAGGGACCAGTGGCAATTCTTTGGGACATTGAGAACTGTCCTGTTCCAAGTGATGTACGCCCTGAGGATGTGGCCGGCAACATACGAATGGCTCTGCGGGTCCATCCTGTGATCAAAGGAGCAGTTACACTGTTTTCTGCCTATGGAGATTTTAATGCTTTCCCTAGACGATTGAGGGAGGGATGCCAGAGAACTGGTGTTAAGCTTATAGATGTCCCCAACGGCAGAAAGGATGCAGCTGACAAGGCCATCTTGGTTGACATGTTTCTTTTTGCTCTTGACAATCCTCCACCCTCATCCATTATGCTAATATCAGGAGATGTTGATTTTGCTCCTGCACTTCACATTCTTGGTCAACGTGGATACACTGTGATCCTTGTCATTCCTTCAGGGGTTGGTGTTTCTTCTGCTCTGTGTAATGCAGGGAGGTTTGTATGGGACTGGCAAAGTGTTGTTCGAGGCGAAGGTTTTGTGCCTCCTGCGAAGGCCTTAATGCCTTGTCGTGGTGGTGTCTCAGACATTACTGGAATTTTAATGGAGTGTTGCCAGATTAATGACAACCCAGATGGTCAGCATGAAGATGAAGCAATACTGTACAGGGGCCTCTCTCAGAGCTACTATAATGCAAGGGAATTCTCTATGATATCTCATTCTCTGGCTGAATATAATACCACTGCAGTTTCCATGCCGTATCCTGCGGGTATGAGAACTCATAGTCTTCCTTCTGGTTTAAATGAATTTTCAGCTGGAGGTTCATCGTCACATGATCACAGTGACTTGAAATGGGTGCAGCCTGGGGACATAAATGGTTTGACGGGACAACTGGTGAAGTTGCTTGAATTATCTGGTGGCTGCTTGCCTCTTACACGTGTTCCTGCAGAATACCAGAAACTTTATGGGAGGCCTCTTTACATTTCAGAATATGGTGCAGCTAAGCTCGTGAATCTTTTCAAGAAGATGAGTGATGCAATTTCTGTTGGGGGTAAAGGCCAAAAGAAGTTTGTCTACCTCCACAATTCATGTGCTGTACCAAGTGCTCCCCCCATAACTATATTAAAAAGAGATAACAAAGGAAAAGGAACACAAGAGGGAAACGCCGATATTGTGACTGGGGTTGGGTCTTCAGATGAGTTCTCGGATGATGAAAGAGGACTCATAAAAGAGCAAGGGGGGAGTGGTGAGAAATCTAATATGGGTGCACTAGTTGAAAAAAACCTTGAAAATTTCAAGTATGAACTTCAAGAAATACTTGTTAGCTACTCTTGCCGGATTTTTCTTGGTTGTTTTGAGGCAATATATCAACAAAGGTACAAGAGGCAATTAGATTACGAAAGCTTTGGAGTGGTTGAACTTGAGCAGCTACTAGCAAAGGTGGATGATGTCGTGATTGTGCAAGAGGAGCCAGTTAGCAAGAGGAAGTTTCTGGCTGCTATTGATGCCTAGAAGTGTTTGTCGTTTATTTCTTGACTATTTACTATCTTAACTTCCTTGGGACTTACGCTGAGGTATTTGTTGTTGTCACTTGGTCCTTATCATTTTTTTTTTCCTCTTCAGTATGACAAAGAAAAGTTGAAGTCATGGTCGTCATTTCTTCGTCATCATGACTTAGTTTGTTCTATAATGTCAGAAGGTCCTATGTAACACTGGAACAACGGGAGATTTACTGTGTATATTTGTCTCTTGTTGCTTTCATCTAATACATGCTAGAAGGTGTAAATTATTCAAGCAAGTTTGTGCTGGTTTTTCCCCCCTCATCGTACATGTCAATAATGTGCAAGATTTTCTTTTTTTTATGAGTTCTTTTTTGCCGTATATAACTTGGATCTGACTTCTGCTTCTAAATTTAGCCTCTCTCTTTTCCATATCTTACACAAGTCTATGGAATTAGTCAAAAGTTTTCCATTAAGTGTATTTGCTTTGGGAAAACACTCTATAGCATCTCATGGTTCTTCCAAACTCTTTGCTGCAAAAAGACTATTATCAAAGGTAAGCAATCTGGCTGTCTGATTTTGAAACCTTTGGGTAAACTGAATTGGGTTCAAGTTGAATGTGACTGGGCTTTTGTCCTCATTTTACTTCAGGAGCTTTCCTTGAACATACGATTTTTCTTGTTATTCTTTTAGGCGGAAGAGAATGATATCTTACCAGTTTCGATTGAGGCAATTTGGTGGGACTAGTGGAAGTTTACCTTTTTGTCAAGGCTCTTAATGCTTAGTAGGGGAAAAGAGACGAGAACCTATCTAGTTTGCTCCAAATAGTTTTTGGTAAATTTTTAATTCTCAGTATATATGCTGACAATCACTGAAGTTACTCTTTTCTTGATAATATGGGGTTCCACCTGGTTGCATTATGCTGCTCCTCTCAGGGTTGCCATTACTTTGAAAGTTCAATGAGAACAGAGATACCACATCAATCAGCAACATTTTCAAGGCATATTAATCCATTTTTCCATCTTCTATTTGTTACATTTAATTGTTAAGCATTATGAAAGGAAATTGTGGATATATTCACCTGTTGAGGAGAGAAGCAAGCTTCCATGACAGAAAGCATTGCATGCTGGCCGTGCGTCTGAATTACGGCTTCATGCCAAATTTATATGCCCCACCATAACTTATTACTAATGTGAAATTCTTAGTATTAATTTTTAGTGCTTTTATCTTAGTTACATCCGGGTTGCATATCTTATTACTTACGTGAGAATTTTTTGCTTTATTTTTTAGTGTTGTTTTCTTGGTTAACATCTAACAATGCCATCTTATGTGTCACGACATTTCCAGCTTAAGCCTTGTTGCATTGGAGGGATGTTGAAGTTAGAGAAGGCCCCATCTCCATGCAAAAGCTCCCACAATGGTGTCAATTATGGTAGTCCAGTTTTGCAAAAGCCGTTTAGTTTTTGTCACTTCTTCCAATTTGTTTATGGTTTTTTACCATATTGAAGCTCCTGCAGAAGTCTGATGGCAAAGGTAATAAACTTCTGATTGGATAATGAGGGATGAAGGATAGAAGTCCCAACTCATCAATAGCCTTATTTTAGGTTAGACGCAATGAACTTTTAAGTGCAAATTGGACAGCTATAAAGGATTGAATCTGGTCGTGTGAACATCTAAATGGGTGTTGATATGCAATGAGCATGACTATACCAACACTTAGTTGGATGCCAGCAGCAATAGCACATAGTCGTAGAGCACATAGATCATGTCAGATTCATCAACTTGAACAGTTGGTCAAGGACTTGAATCATATGTTTGCATTTGCTTCGATGTTGCTCCTTGAGGTGTAAAGTTTGTCATGAAACTCGAGCTGTTTTCATCCTTTGCGTTGTTTGATTCTGAGGAAAATGGTGGCATTAGTTTAATCACATAGTTTGGATATTTTAGCTAGATGTAGGCTAGGAGCACTTTCTCCATGTAACATATGCTTACTACATGCAGAAGCATCATAGGGAAGGTTTTGAAAAGAAGAATACTTTTTGAAGATTCCGTTTTTTTATAGGAGTCGTTTAACAGCTTCTGTTGTTGTTTGTCACTGTTAGCTTGGAGCTATTTGTTTGCTTGTGTGGAACATTTGTTCCGTTAGGCGGAATATGCTGTATTATTCTTTGGAAGGATTGTTATATTTCCCTTACAGATGTTCTTTTGTCAGCAGATTGTCATACGGTCTCGATTTCTTGAACATTAAACTGGTTTCTTTTTCCTTCCTCCCATGGCAAATTTATTATGTATGGTGATTTAGTTCAAGTTAAAGAACTTCAATTTTCTTCTTGTGCAGAGTGACCATGGTACTTTTATGTGCCACAACATAACAAATATCTTGTAGAGAACTAAGGAGTTTTTGTTCTTGACTGATGTAAATATTCAGTACGCACCAGCTAAAAAGCCATTAGTATGAAGCCGACTTACGAATAGGGGGAAAAATTGCAGGAAAGGGAAAGAAAGAAGAAATCAAAGTTCACTTTGAGAATGTGATATGCAGCAAGATTGGCAAAATGCATCCAATCCACATCATCACCAATGTAAATGTCGAATGAATGTCACAGATGTCAGATAAAAGCTTTCTCTTATTTGCAGATCAGCTGTGAAAGCAGCAAGTTCTGATGTTTGGAAACATACAGGTAAACAGAGCACAAGCCAACAAGTTCACAGTCCAATAACTTACAAGAAATAACAAGCCTGGAAAGTGCTAAAGAATGTTAAACACAACAAATCAACCCAAAGAGAGGGAAAACTATAGTAAGTTACTACTATCCAAAAGTATTGATGGAGGAAAAAGAATACAACTCTTACAGCCACTGGCTGCTTCGCAAGGAAAAAGTCTTTCAATAGAACTTAATAGTTCAATTGGTTGACTACCTGAACTCCCACTTAGTGAGGGTTCGATTCTCACATTGTAATCCCTCTCATTTCCCCTTTCCCTGCCCCCAATTTATTTTTTTTTTAAAAAAAGAAAAACCTTCTTGGGCCTATGGATTACAGCCTCTGGGCTCTGGATCATGTGCATGTGATGTGCTTATCAATGTCAGGATGGTGAAGTCGGTAACTCTAAAACTCTGATATGTAGTGGGCTTTACAGTTGAAATCTGCTCAAGAGATGGTCAACGGTCTAAATGGTAGAGCGGTGGGTCAATTACTCACCGAGTTTGAACCATGCATCGACTGGCCCTCAGGGATTCCTCGGTCATCAGAGAAAAAATATACTGAAAAGTCAAAGCAGTGGTCTCAAATAGCTGTGGTACATTAGAGTGGAGATTGGGGAGGGCTGGTTTCAATTAGGAAGCTCCTGCTACAATAGGACCTCGATGTACTTGACGAAGAAGCTAGACACCTTCCGTCACCACTGTGAAATATTCCCTCACCTTTGTGCAGCCTAGACCTACTTGTTCTTCCCTTTCCTTCAATCTCATCATAGTCTTCATCATCCATGGATTCAACAAAGCCACTGTGCATAGGGTCCGCACACTCATACAATACTCTAAGGACCTGCTTGATTGAAGGACGAGCCCGCCCTTCTCTCTGAGTACACCATCTAACAATTGCTAAAAGGGTCTGAAGTTGATCAAAGTCATAAGAGTCTCCAATATTTGGATCGACGAGCTCAGTTATCCTAGAGTCTGATGTCATGAACATTTCAGCCCACTCTATCAAATTTTTGTTATCTTGAATTGCCCGTCTTGCTGTGATTAATTCCAGTAATACCACCCCATAACTATATACATCACTTTTCTCTGTAAGCTCTCGGGTGATGAGATACTCGGGATCCATGTAACCTAAATAACAAAGAATAATTCCCTCTACATCATCAAGGTAATGAATGATTCTTGAATTTCACTCATAAATAGACTTTTCCCCAACCTGGAGTTCCCTTGATATCTGTGTTTACCGGTTCAAAGCAAATAGAACCATCCTTTGAAGCATGTGCAAGCCCAAAATCTGCAACCTATCATATTACCAGAGTTAAAAGAACAATTTACTCTGCCAACAGATCTCATAAAGCAGTAAGGAATGTTAGACTTCATTTTTACCAATTCAGAAGGCAAGAACAAAAAGAAAGATTTGACATTCGCCCTTGTAATAAACGAAACTAGAATGGAAGTTACCTTTGCAACAAAGTTCTCATCCAATAATATATTGCTTGATTTGATATCCCTATGGCACAGTGGAGGATCACAATAAAAATGAAGATATTCCTACATGGAGGCAACAAGAAATAAGGCGCTGAATGTTAAGCAGCTTATATAATTACAAGAATTGGATAGAGTGTAACAACAATTGTACCAGAGCATTTGCAACATCAATAGCTATTTGAATTCTAGTACGCCAGCTGAGGGGAGTCGTACCTGGATCTTCGCATATATTTAGAGGAACAATCAAGCAAATTAACAACTACTTGAAGATGGAACAGTAGTCAAATATGCACTATGTATTTGTCAACGTGAAATAACAGACCAGTGCCTGATGTAAAGGCAAATTTTTTGTTAATAATAGATTCAGCAAATAAGTCTCGAAGATTAAGAGCATACTGTGAAGCTGATCCTTTAAGCTTCCATTTGGCATATATTCATACATGAGAAACCTGCTCCATGATAAATTTTCAGTATCGAAAAGAAGAGATTAATACGTGAACTAGTTAATAGGTCACCTTGCATTGAAAGCTGTACAAAGACATAAAAAGGTAGAAAAAATAAATAAAGAAATTGGTAAGTATGATTCCCAAACCTCTCATGCCTCTCACTGCAAAAGCCCCTTAGAGCAACAAGATGACGATGATGTAGACGAGCAAGCAGTTCTATTTCTCTGCAAAACTCATCCTCAGCCTGCTCAGAAACCTTGTTCATTCTCTTCACTGCTACGATGGAACCATCCTCAAATTCAGCTTTGTACACTGTACCAAATCCTCCCTGTCCAATAGTTGTGCTGAAGTTGTTGGTTGCTTTCTTTGTCCCCTTATAGCTGTATTTCATAAATATAGAAGCCGTAGCTGTGTACATTTTTGCACAACAATAAGTAAACAGGATAAGAACCTTAGAGAATAAATGATCAAATCTTGCATTGTCCGCTTCAAAAAAGTACACAATTAGTCTAAAAGAACCACAAAATTACCTTCTTGGAATCTTTTTGGTGGCTGTGTGAAGGATTTGGAAGATATCTTATCAGTTGCATCAGAATCTTCCAGCTCTTTGCTCTTCCTCCAAATCAGAACAACTAAGATAAGCAGCATCAGGACAGCCACGACAGTAACTACTATACCAATAACTGGAACTAATGTTAGGTGGTAAGAATGGTGATTTTCCTTAACAGGGGTATTCAAGGACAGTTGAGTTGGACTAGCAGCAACAGGAGGGCTTGGAGAGACCTCTGGTGAAAGTTGTGATGGAGATGGTCCTGAGAGTGGTTCGATGTATAACAGAAGTCAGAACTTTTCATATGGCTGAAAGTGCATTACCTCACTAAAATGATCCAGGGTAATATTATTTTTGTGCAGAAGTACAAAAACAAACACCAACTCCCTTCCTAAGAAATTAACATTAGTAAACATACCAGAGAAAGACACAGGACCAGAAAAAGGTGCAAAACGAGAGTCATAACAGCAGTTTGCTCTGAGCTATGTTGCTCAGACTCTTGAGAAGTGTCGACGGTGTGTGTCGGATCCTCCAAAAATAGCATATTTTTGAAGGATCCGACACGGGTGCGGCAACATTTTTGGGGAGTCCGAGCAACTTAGGCTCTGAGTGTAAGGTGAGGCTAAAATGACACTATGAAGGATGTTGCCGGAAAGAATCTGAGTCTAGGAATAGAAGATTTAAGGATTTTATGACTAATTCCAGGCAAGTTAATGATTAAGGTATAAAAGACACTGGAATACAGTTGTGTAGAGAAGTAGTTACTTCGGGCTTACGAAAGAACAAAGAAAACAAGTTGAAGTAGATTTCTTTCTCTGCTTTCTGTTTTTTCTTTCTTTGGCCTTGCAATCAGCCTTTGGTAGAAATGCAATAGACTTTTGTGCACCCTCGGGATTAGTCGGGGCTCTAAGAGACTCAGACACCTGGTGCAAATTAAAAAAAAAAAAGAAATGCAATAAACTTTTGTGGTCGAACCTTTTACTGGACGCTGCACATAGCGGGATCTTTAGTACACTAGGCTGCCCTTTGTTCTTTATCTATGTTTTGATAGTTACAGAATAGGCTCGGCATGGAATAGTTTTGCAGGTTTATGTAGCTCACACTTAGAACTGAATTACCTTATAAAGAATATGGAAAACTGAAAGCAACACAGAAGTTTCAAGAAAAGGATTCAATGTTGGTAACAAATATTCCCATGCGTGAAGCATTCATATAATTCCTGTAACTGTTCTATCTAGGCTTCAGTGGTAATGAATCTTATCACATCTCTATTAAGACGTACCTGGAGGTATAATAAGGCCTTTAACTCCAAAGAAACAGCGAGCAATATCAATAGCTGATGCATTGTCAACTTGGCTTGCAACAGCAACAAAAGCTGCATCTCTACAAGTACTAAATGTCATATTATTAGCTGGACCAACTAGATTGCGGAGATACAAGATGCCTGAATTGAGGCATTTTCTGCATTCACTTTCCCCCGAGAGGGGGACTTGGCAGTTTTTAGTAACACTTGAAAATTGTGGAGATTGAATCATCTGATTTACAGTTGTTCGACCTTGGCAATCATAGTTGACAGGAATTTTTGTCCCAAACCCACAGAACACTGTTGCATTTCTGTTGACTCCATGGAATTGGAAAATTTCTGCTATTTTGTCTAGGCAAATTTGTGATGTGTCAGCATTAACCCCCAGGTCGCTTGTTGCATTTGCATATCGAGCAACAGAAATTGCAATCAAGGCATTAATGTAGCGGCAACATTTTCCTCTGTCTTCTTTGTTGGAGCAGATTGAGGCAGTCAGAGTATAGTTGGAACCAATCATGTCTAAAGGGCACACTGCATTTGCAGAAGAAAATGTAGATAGTCATTATTCAGATCTCGATTCGTTGAGAGATGTTTCAGCATTACTCCAATTCAAATAAAGTGTGGAAAATTCCAACAGAGGCAAATTAGTGCATACAAGAATTGATACAAGAAGCATGTCCAACAACAACATACCCAGCGAAATCAAACAAAGTAGGGTCACGGGAGGGTAGAACATATGTAAACCTTACCACTACCTCATAAAGATATACAGGCTGTTTCCGAAAGGCTTTTCATGTCCATGCTATGAAAATCCTACTTCCTTTTTCAGTACACTCCCTTAATATATACAGATAAAAATGCAACATGTTAGAAGTACTTATATGAGCTCAGCTTGTGGAAAGCAGGAGCTCCCAGCTATTTACATGTGGGTGTTGGGGAGGGATATCAGCCTGACTATCTCGAATTTTGAGAGTTAGCAGCCAATATACGAACATTGATCTTGTACACCAAGACTACTTATGAAAACTTGGACCATTAGACTTCAGACAGAACAAGTCGTAGTTTGATTGTACTTTCCATCAATTAACCACCGTCTACTATGATAGGTTCAAGTGCGCTGATAAACATAATTCTTTTACACTGTCATTGTATAACTGAAACTCCAAAAGAAGCATCAATAAAGCGTGCCGTAACACAATGGTTAGTTGAAGTAATGTATATTAGCAACATTAAAACAGAAGGTAAGGCTGCGTACAATAGACTCTTGTGGTCGGGCCCTTCCTCGGACCCTGCGCATAGCGGGAGCTTTAGTGCACCGGGCTTGCCCTTTTTGCCCATTGAATTATAATGTTATGAAACTTACAACCACACACAAATTGGTTTAGAATGATCTTCACAAGTGACATTGGCTAACTTTCATTCACATTCCCAAATTCCAACAAAACAAAAAGCCCATGGCCTCTGAAAATAGGCAAGACATGCAGGGCACATTAATCACATTTCCCATAAGTACCTTTCTTCTTCTTCTTCATTCCACTTCCCTCTTAAATTCTCAGGAACCCCAAACACAACAAAATCAAGTATAAAACAAACGCCTAAAAAATTCAAGAAAATGAAAGCAGCTTCAAGCTCACTATAACTTGTTCACTAAACATTCATCAATAATCCCAAATTACAATAAAAATGCCATCTTTTTTCTCCTTAACCTCAAGCTCTAGAAAAAATGGAACTCAAAACTGTTGAAGAAGAAAAGGGGAAGCTCCCAAAACAAGATGTAATTGAAGGAAATTAACAGACAAAAGATGTAATACCTGAAGCAGCAGTTGTTGAAAGAAGGTGAATTTCAAGAAAGATGAAGAAACCCAGAAAGATGGCTACTCCGTACAATGTCATTGCAGAACCTCGACAGCCCAATATGGAGATGTAAATATGAATGAACAGTGGGAAGAATGGGTTGGCTTATTTTGGGAAATTAGGAAGGCTTGAGAACAAAGGAAACTGAGCTGCGTCCGAGGAGGAGGAGCCACTGGCGCTTTTGACCTTGCATAGACCAGAGTCCCCACTGTGTACATTTTCTTTCTATGTTTTCATGTTTTTTTTTAATGATTTTTAAAAGCTCCATTCCGTATTCATATTAAATTTTGATTATTTTAAATTTGTATCGTGTGAGGCTCATTCGAGAAAAATATTCTCATTAATGATCTTCCATATTGAAAGTTCAAATTTAAAAACTCTTATTGAAGAAGAAACATTTCTATCTATTGAATTACATTTTGGTGGTACACAACCTCATAGATAGCTAGTTTTTAAGTGTCAAATGATACTATTTTCTAGTATTACTTCTTTCGTCTTAAATTAATTAAATTTTTGAGATTTTTTCAATGTTCAAAATAGTTAAAGTTAAAAAAAATATTTAAATTTTTTTTCATATTTGTCCTTTCTTTTATTCAAGTTTTATATTTTCTAGGAGATAAATTACACTATATATTAATGATTTTATAAAGACAAATAGTGAAAAATATAGTGTAAATTTTATCTTTCAATATATTTTTTAATATATGTATATTAACTCATAAATTTAATTAATTAGTACCATGTACGAGCTCCTAAGTAGATAGTTGAATTTTAATAAGGGTAATTTTAATATTTTAATTTATTTGGCTTGTTAATATTTGAAATTTATTTTAAAGCTGTTATTTTATTATAATAATATTTAAAATACAAAAGATAAATAAATAAATTATAATATTTAAAGGACAAAAAGTTTTAAATAACAAAGGTCACAAGTAGGAACTGAATCAATAATTCAAACCAATTTTTACCACTTTACTACACATTTTCCTTATTTTGGGATAATTTAATAACTTATATATAAATTTTTAAAACATGGATTAACTTCATTACATCGTATAATTCTTCAATAAAAGGGCTAAATATTTCAAGCGAGTTTAGCCCCTTGTTTTATAGTTTTAGTGGACACTAAATAAGAAGAAATAAAAATGTATGATTTTTGGATTGTCAAATATGTATATGACAGTAAGCTATTGACTTCTCATGAATTTAATATTTTTTATTGAAAACATAAGTTTATACATAACAATTTATTAAAATTATACTAATTAATTGCAGAGGATGTAGTTAAAGAAAGAATGATCAGGAAATAGAAATAATTATTATATCTGTGTCAAAATTGATTTTTAACAATGTAATTTTGGAAAAATTAACAATTTGGGTTGTTTCCTCAAAAATAGCTTGCTTTTTGTATACTCCTCATGTCCGTGATATTTTTTCTTTTTGGCCTATTTTAAAAAATATCACCTTAATTGAAAATAATTTATTTTTAAAATATCTTTTTTTACTCTTAATAAAATAATTCTCAGTCACACAAATATTTAAGAATAATTTTAGACCATAAATTTTATTTCTTTTTAAATACCATATTAAATTAAATAATATCATATAAAATGAGATGGAAAGAACATTTTATTTTGTCAGAGTCAGTAAATCTGCAGGAACATTTAATAAATGCAGTAGAAGCCAAGTCACAAGTGTAAGGGTAATATATCGTAATTATTGTCCATTTGACAAATCTGTCAAACAAGATCTTTATGGTCCTCAAAATAAAATGCAACCCCACGGCTACTTACAAAGTACTAGTACATGTATAAAAATAACAATTTTGTAGTCAAATAAAGACTTCTTGTAATTATTATTATTATTTTTAAATCACAATATAAATGTACCTATAAAATAAGTTCTTCCTTCACTTTATGTCATCACACAGAGAAATAAAAAAATTATTGGTAAATATGCATCAATTATTAATCTTAATTTTAGAAGGGTGATTAGTCACAAATTGAGGTAAGTTAGGTTTTTATTTTTCTTTCTCTGACTAAAAAGAAAAAATACAATGAATCTTAAACATTTTGATCTAATATCTTAAACTTGCTGCTTCCATATTTCATCAACAATTTGTTATAAAATTATGTGTACGTGAAATATTTATTGTACTATAAAAGAACATTAGTGAATTTTTCTTACGATCTATAAATGAATTATTACTACATTTTATCTCGAGTAATGCAATTTTTTATAGCCTCATAAAAATATTAAAAATTACTTTTAAATCATAATAATTTTGTAAAATTTTTATATTTAAACGAATTATTAGAAAATATTGGAGTTTGAGCTGTATAAATTGAAGGAACACGTGTACCTATTTTCCAGAGGAAAATAAGATTACCAAGGCAAATCCATGAGAGGATATTTTTATTTGTAAAATTTAGATGAGAAAGTGGGGTCCATAAATAGGACAGCAGATTCTTGCTTGAGAGAATAATGGAGTGCTGCCCACAACCAGCCAAAAGTTGTTAGGGCACGGGTCCTTTATACCTTTACCATATTTTTATAATTATAATTTTTTAATATACTTAAATATTATATTTTCGTCTAATTATTTTAAGATGTTTAATAATATTTGTCAAGTTAATAAAATTAATAAATTATTTATCATTTTGTGTCTATTTTATCTTTTTTGATGTATGCATGATTTAATATTTATTGAGATTGAAAATAGTCGTGGTAATGATTACGTCTTGGTAGGTTCTATCATTTCCAAATTCCACTTGTGCGATATCATAACATATGTTATTATTGTTGCTGTTAATGCTTAGTGATTTTGATAAAAATACTTTAGTAAAATTATCTTTATCATTCAGTGAATTTTAATTCTTATTCGAAGTCAATAGTAGATAACTATTATTAAACAGAAAGTAATATTACTTTTAAATATGTAAATTTATTTTTTTTAAATTATAAGTTTTATTGCCGTAAAAAATAATCTTTTTTCTTTCTTTTAATATGACTTAATTATTTTTTTTAAAAAAGAAATATTAAAAGAGAAGAGACCTTAGTTGTGGGGTAGCCCAAACCCAATTACAGACGGACCTATTTAAAGCCCAATTCTATTGGCGGGGCAAATCAGTAAACAAGGTCGATCCACTCCAATAAGCCCAATTCAATTGGCGGGACATTTATAGTCAGGACACACCATATAAACGTCTTATATTATATGATGTAACTTGTGATATATTATAATACGAAAATATAAATCTATGTTAAATGAAAAATATCATCTATTAATTAGATCTGATCTCGAATTTAATTTACACTTTTAGAATTAGAATAATACGTAAAATTTGATTAACATAACCAAAAAAAAAAAAAAGCAATTAAAGTAAACATTATTACTAGAAAAAAAGGATAAGGTTATCCAATTTAAGAAGTTTTTCCAACCACAACACTTCGCTTAAAAGCTTAATCATGCATTTCTGCGAAAGGAAGAAGGCCAAAAACACGATAAAATTGTCATACTTTTCTTGTGAAGCCAAGTTTTATAGAATTGGCCATTGGATATTTTAAAAGAGTAAGCATATTAGTTCAAACTGTATTTTTTTGCCCAACAATAATTGTTCAATATTCGCTATTGATTTGACATATGGATTAAAAAGCATTAAATGATAGGATAATTTTATCAAGTCACTTCTATTAAAATTAATTCATCTAAACATAAAAAATTAATGTTGCTTTAGTATTTAATAGAAAAGATAAAATGGACATAAAATCATAAAATATTTATTAATTTTATAAACTGGGAACAAATATTATTGAACATCCTAAAATAATATAGTGAACAAGAAAAGATAAATAGAAAAAATATTTGTTATGAATAATGATCGAGTAGTCATGCAATATGACTGGTTCAATTATCTCTAACAGATATTGCTCTTGTAATTATTATATTTTTTTTGCATGTATTTGTAATAGCGTTCAAATTTAATTTCATTTGTTCATTCTATTTTAATTCAATTTTATGCATATTACCGTAAGAAATTTTAAAAAAAAAATCAAATTAGCAGCAATTCTAAAAAAAATCGGGTTCTACAAAAAAAATTCAATTACTAAAAAAATCCAACGAGAGCACCAAAATTCCAATGAGAACCCAACATGTTAATATGTGGGGGTTCTTCCACATGGTAGCTTAATGTTACCTTTTTTTAGCGGTTTATGCTTATCTTAAACCAAAATTTTAGTCTTTTGTTGACTTCTAAAAATATAAATATAATATAATTTGAAAAATAATGTAATCTTTTAGCTTCGAAGCCATAGTTTTTTCTTATTTTATTGTATTTCTTATGATACACAATATATCGTAAAATAAATTTAAATTCACGTCGAAAAATTTGTATAGTTGACAAAAGTCTTACATTTAAAGGCAATAAATGTTTCGCGTACACAGCAGAAATGTTTACATGCTTTATTTAATTACTTTTTTAGAAAAATAAATTGGAGAATTTCAAAAAAAAAAAAATTGAAAAAAAAGGAGGATAAAAACGGAATAACCGCTGAGAATGTGATGTTGTTAGCGCGGCATTATCGAAACAGAGGATAGGCCCCTCAGTTACTTGTTCATTTCTTCTCTTTCTTTTGCTTTACTCACGCAGTTTCTCTCTTCAAAATGGCCAAATGATTCTTCCATCGACGCCATTGATAAAGGTACTTTTGTACTAGCCGATTCATATCTATATCGTTTATTATTGTGTTTGTTTGAGTGTGTTACAGAGGCTGGAGAGCGTAATTGTTTGGCATGAAATGTGTGAGATTGATTGGTAGATTTGTTCATATTGTATGTGATTGAGTGAGCCCTAATTTGTACGGATTTTTCACTTGCAGAGCTTGAATTTCGCTATGAATTCTAAGTTTACGGTTACTCTGTCACTTGTGGTTACTCTTCTGTTTGCTTGTTCTGAAGCTCTTAAGGTAAGTCATGTTACTACTGCTTTTTGGCTTTGTCGATTGTATTTGTGTTTTGTTTAATTCTCCTGGTGATAGGAAGGACAGAGTTGTGTAGCCAGTGGAAACTGTGATTCAGGGTTGCATTGTGAGACTTGCCTCGCAAATGGCAATGTACGACCACGTTGTACTCGAACTCAGCCGGTCAATCCTCTTTCAAAGGTGCATTTTCTAACGGATTATGATTTTCTTTTTCAGATTTACTTGTTTTGCAGGTAGTTGTATATAGCCCTGGATTCATATTTTCTAGCGGCGAAGTTAAACTGCTAAAAAGTTTGAATAATCGCAGGTGAAAGGATTGCCGTTTAATCGGTACTCTTGGCTGACGACGCACAATTCTTTTGCCAAATTGAAATCGAAGTCTGGGACAGGAGGTGTAATATTAGCTCCAATGAATCAGCAGGACACCATCACCGAACAGCTAAATGTAAGTTTACACCTCCGTGATCTCTTTCTTCAACACTTCAAAATTATAGAGATCACAATGGGTTTAGTTCTTGATCCTGTGATGCCAAAACCAAGTGCTAAAAAACAAAGGAGGATGTCAAACTGGATTCAGACAAAAGGATGTTAGTTGATCTAATGGGCAAAACAGTCCTTTGAATCAATTACGATAAACTGTGAACTGGATTGAGAATTATATATTGCTCCTATTCTATATGAATGTTCATGAGGTATTACTATTACTTTTATTATTATTATTATTACTTCTATTATTTTTATAGTAGTTTATGTCTATGCGTTGCACTTGGTGAAGGTTTGAAGTTGAGCGAGTCAGCCTTGTAGTTGTTAGCTGTTGCTGACTTTTGTTGATTTTTGTGTTGCTATGCAATTTAGTACGTGGACTTAATTATATTATGTAACGTTAGGTATGGACTAGAAGCGTGTCGGATTTGAAGGAATGTCACAGAGCACTGAGATTCAGTTTTTTCTGTATAGATTACTATATCTGACTTTCTGAATTGTTGTTATTAGCTGTTGCTAATTTTTTAAGTGTTTTTGGCCCACTGGACTACTATTTTGTTTTGCAAGGATTAAACTTTCACCTATTTCTGCAATTTGGTTAACAATGACTTGGAAAGACTATAATGGGGGTGACTGGTGAGGGTTCTCTTTAAGGTAAAGCAGTTGGAATTGCTCGAGAAGATATCTGATTGCTTTTTGCTGCAGACAATTGTCATTATTTCAATTAAAGTGCCAGGATTTCAGGATTCTTTTAGCTTTTGACTTCTGGCTGGACTTATATTCCTCCAGCAGAGCTATCAACTAGGTTTTCCTAACTCATAAATATTTTGCAGAACACCTTAATTACTAAATTAATACTATTCAAAACCATTTATCTAGGGATAAAGATAAGATATGAATAGGATATTGAATAGTTTTCACTTTACCTATACACGCTGTGGGTACTAATATATCAATCCTTTATCTTCCTCCATACCGGCTTAGTGCTATTCATTCTTACCTTTCATATTATGATTTTCCCTGCCAATTTCCTAGTGATTATAGGATGAGAGATACATATAAATATTAATACGCCTATAGGGGTTTACATACGTTAGAAGTTAGAACTATCAACATTTGAAATTTTTGGTATAATCTTCACCTATTTTTAGCACAGTGGCTAGTAAATTTTAACATTTAGGGTGTGTTTGACATGAAGGAAAATAAGTGAGCTGCTTATTTATTTCCTTGTGTTAGGCAAGTAAATAGAAAACACTGTCCTAAGCATTTGTATATAATCTAGAAAAACAATGTGATGAATGAGGTGGAGGTGTAGGGGGTGTGGGTGTGTTGGGGATGATGTACTTACATACTGTCCTTTGAAGTAGAATTGGTGCTAATGTCTAATTAAGGATCTGGCAAAGATTGCCATCCTTATCCTTTCTCAACAACTCAAAAGATTGACTACAGGGATTTATTCATCTCTAACTATTCCACTGATTTTTATTGTACATGTACACCACTAAAGTGGCAATTGTTGTCTTGTCCAATTAGGTAAGCTGGGACACGGATATTCATCTCCTTGAGGTTAACCCTCTCTAGAATATTAAGGAATACAGGCCCCTAAACAAACTATTGAGTTAAGCTTTCATACTGTAAGCCTCTGCACTAGGAAAGGACTCCAAAAAACTTTCGTCTCAATAGTACATTCATTTTTATTTTTCAGTTCACTTGATTCAGAAATTGGTTTTCACAGAGAAAAGGTATATACACCAGTTGATTTTGCAATACCTACTTTCTATATATATGCTTCTCTATTAAAATGTTTGGAAATTGTGATTTAGAAGATATGAACTGCTAGCTCTGTTGGGTTCTCAAATTACTTGTACATAGGTGATTACTGACAAGCTTTCTTTTGACATGAACTGACACAGAATGGTGTTAGAGGTTTAATGCTTGATATGTATGACTTCGACAATGACATCTGGTTATGTCACTCATTTGGAGCGAAATGCTACAATTATACAGCTTTTGTAAGTTTTCATGAACCAGTGATGTAATACTTAGTAAATTCCAACTTTCAACATATTTACGGGTTTACAGATGTTCATTGTTTTGGCATATAAGGCATTTTCATGCTTAGCAGCTTTAGGGAACATTGGACAAAATTCATTTTGTCCCTCTTTTACTTGTCATTTCAGTAATAGTTTTGAAGGAAAATGGAGAAAAATTGACTATTTTCTCATTGGTCTACAACCTTTCTAGATTGTTATCACTTAAAGTTGCTTTTTTTTGAAGCTGATGTGGAAATTTTCTGTCAGCAAACTGCAATCGATGTCTTGAAGGAGATAGGGGTGTTTCTTGAAGCAAACCCTTCAGAAATTGTTACAATTATAATTGAGGACTACGTTAGATCGCCGAATGGCCTAAACAAGGTGTTTGATGCGGCCGGGCTTAGAAAATTCTGGTTTCCAGTTTCTCGGATGCCTAAAAATGGTGGAGAATGGCCAACCGTAGATGATATGGTTCAGCAGAATCAGCGGTTGGTTGTCTTCACATCTAAGTCTGCCAAAGAAGCTTCAGAAGGCATTGCTTATGAGTGGAGATACTTGGTAGAAAACCAATGTCAGTTCATCTTCAGATTATCTCTAAAAGCAAACTTTTAGGTCTACTAGAATTCTTTTTCAGAAAAAATGATAAAAACATACTCTCAAGTATTAGTGCTTTGGATTTGCAGATGGAAATAGTGGCATGAAACCAGGTTCTTGTCCAAATCGTGCAGAATCATCTGCTATGAGCAATAAGTCTAAGTCGTTAGTCCTTATGAACTACTTTGCGGATGCCCCAGATTTTGCTCAAGCTTGCGCACATAATTCAGCCCCACTCATTGACATGATGAACACATGCTATGAAGCTGCTGGTAAAAGGTGGCCTAACTTCATTGCTGTTGATTTTTACAAGGTATGCTTCTTGTTTGAACTGACTCTCCATGGAATGAGTCGTAATAAGATTTTCTTTTTTTTTCCCCCTTCGACTAACTTAGTTGATGCTGGAGTTTGCAGAGAAGTGATGGAGGTGGAGCCTCGGAAGCTGTAGACTTGGCAAATGGACATCTAGTCTGCGGATGTGCAAACATCGCCTCTTGCAAGGTACAACTGAGTTTCTCATTAAACTTTGTTTCTACTAGTCCACGTTGAGGCCATAAATAGTAATTTAAGATTCAAAAAGTGCAACTTTGTGACATTTTTGGGTGCCTTTAATTCAATATGCAGGAGAATATGACTTTTGGAGTATGTGATCTGCCTGAACCAAGCATTTCTCCAAAAAACCCAGCTGCTGCAGCTAAAAATGAAACTAGTTTTTCAAATTTGAATTTCCAACCAAAGCTGCAATGGTTGTGGGGAACAACATTAGTGTCTTTTTTCTTGTTGTAATTGAGGACCAACAACCTAACCAAGTTTGTATTTGCTTCACAAGGATTAAAGATTAGATTTTACTGAAAGCAGCATATATGTGGAGAAAAGGGTTGTTTTGTTGTAGGTGATTATGACTAAAATCAGACAAACTAATTGGCAATAGTTAATCTTCTGACGTACTTCTGGATTTTAGAAAAATGTATGCCACGGGTACTTGGGATGTAGAAATTGTACTTGGTTGTAATGGATTCTGATGAGCCAGTTTGTCTCGATTTGTCGTCATGAAAATGGTATGTTATTTAATTCTTCATCGATAATTCTTATTCGTTCCAAATTTATGGCAAATGGGATATAGTCCGAACTTTGAGAAATGCCAGGCATCTTATCACGTGATGAACAAATAGCTTTTTAAGTTCCGAAAGTACAAGTTGCTTGTAAGTAACATGTTGGAAAGAAACCTGATTTACGTAAGACATGAGCGCCAAACAAGAAGGTGGCTTAAGATGGGGGAAATAATAGCAACAAATTGATGCCCAATTTGAGAATTTACTAGATTTAGTCCAGACAAAAGAGTCTTCAACGTCTGGCCTATGTCTTTCTTTGGTATTTCAATAGAAAAGAAAACTCACTACATGAAGTTTCTTACTCAACAACAAAATTCATTGCACTTCGGAAGTTGCCTCTTGGATCAGCCCAAGAGGTCGAGCCTTAGGAAAAAAAACAGTCAACCTCAATCAGTAATGGGACTAATTTCTCTCCCAGAAACTCAAGGATGAAAATGCACACAAAGTCTAGAGATGTTAGTGAAATCTGTCAAAGAAAAGAAAATTGAAGTATTATTCTATCAAAGGGTATTAGTTTCAACCTTGCTAACCAATCTGCACCTATTCTACTAAAGTTTGACTATCCATGATCCTGGATTAGTAGAAGTGGGCTTAAGTTCTTCAAGTATCCATCAAATATAGAAGGGCCCAATTAAACAAGCAGTATGACCCAACCAAAATATGGGCCAAGAGTATTGGCCCCAACAGAAATGCTAGTCACCTCTCCCACTTTTAAATTGTTAGACATTTTTTATGCTCAATTTGATATAAATAAAAGGAAAAATAACATAATTAGGTAAACATATGATATATATTTATATTATACAACTATAGTTTGAAAAAAATTACAATTTGTAGCTATAATTAAATTTTTTTTGCTATAGTTAGAATTTTGTTGTTATTTTCTCTCTCCTCTCTTCCTCTCTCTCTCTCTCTTCAATTTTTTGTAAATGTATAACAGTTACATATATACAATTATTTTGACAGATATACACATAAAATTCGTCTCCGTTCTCGCTCGCCTCTCTTCTCCCTCTCCCAACCTCTCTTGCTAGATTACACGTATAGAATTATTTGACAGATATACACATACAATTTGACAAATATACATATACAGTTCACCTCTCTCCTCCCTCTCTCGATCTCGCTTGCCTCTCTCCTCCTCTCCAGGTCACATAGCCGAGGTTATATTATGTAATTATATAAAATATAGCTATTTGACCACATTAGGTTTCAAGGGATAGCTATTTTTGAAAATTTCCCTAAATAAATGAGATTGATTAGAAGACTTTGCTTTACTTTACTAAACAAAAAATTAAAAATAAATTAATCGAATCCATTGTTTCTCAGAAAAAACTCTTTCAAATTGGTCGTCATACGTACAAGCTCATCAAATAAATTGAGATGAAAGAATACATGCAACAAACAAAAAAGTTTACTCACATTCGATATTTTACACTAGGCTAATCTATCCAACTCCCGGACTTCCACATAATATGAAAGGTAAGTAAATTATAATTTCCAAAATGTTTAAATTAATTAAGGAGCTAGTTGTATTAAGTTAGTAAAAAGATTATCCTTTAAGGATTAATAGTAGAATACACAAAAGTTTAGTGGCTCAAGGCACCGTCATTGGCTGAAATCTCACGAGTTTCTAAGTTTAATGTGTTAATGATATGTATTACCTGCAGTAAAATTTCACCCTCTGAGGAAAGGCTCCAAAATCTACACTAAAATTTTCAACAGTTTTCACATAATTAATCTTGAAAAAGTAATTAGAATATTAAGATGATCAGAGTTTGTAGGTTGGAAGGGTGAAAATGTCATCATGTAGGGAGAATATGTTGCATGCGTCGTGACACATAAAGAATATTCCTATTAATTTTATTCTAAATTATATACTACTTTACTTTCATGTCTTTTTCTGTATAATTAAATTAAATTACATACAAGTTACATCCTCATGGTTTCTAAACAAAAATAAATACATTGTATGAAGAAAGAGAGTATCTAATAAACAAAAATGTGCCTTAAAAGGCTCCCGCTCATTGCAAGATGAGGGGGGGTCTGATGTACGCAGTCTAACCCCTATGTTTAAAAACATAAAGCGGCTGTTTCCAGATGACTCATGAGGAGCGTTGAAAGTTGCATTGACTAACTGCTACTTCACAAATAAAAAAAACGCAAATAGTTTAAAGAGCCATTTTGCTTTATTCCATCCGAGAGTATCTAATAAAGTGAAGGGAAAAAAAGCTATGTATATAAAAAAATGTCTGGCGGTTGACTCGATATTGACTTTAGTTAGCATTATTGTTCACACATAGGTGATAAATTAATAGGAAAACTCTAATCGTACAGTAATATGTAAGTATTATTATATGAGGACACTAATTAACTGTATTTGCATTTACTTGGATACAGTATGATAAGATTTTCTATCTTAGTCATTCAACACAAAGACGTGGTTATCTAAAGTAGATTCGGTAAATATTAGAACGTCTTGAGCTTGCATCGCACATGATCCTTTTCTTGTCTGTTGTTGTTAGAATGTGATTTTTATAGAGTCAATTTTTTTATTTATTTAACTTCTACATCTCGGTAAGAGATTTTAATACTATTAAAAAGTGAAATATATTATTTAGTAATTTGAAAAATAAAATAATAAGATTTGCTAAAATGACAAATAATTTATTAGATATGTTATTACAGGTTGTAACATTACATAATATTAATTATGAATTTTTACAATTTAATTACAAGTTATAACAAATATATGCATCATATCCAATTCATACCAATTACATACTCAAACATATATCCTAACAGATTTGAATATGTAATTGGTATGAAATGCGTATAATGTATATATCTATTATAACTTATGATTAAATTGTTAGAGCTTACAATTCATTATCTAAGATTACAACCCGTAATAACATACCTAATATTTATTATTTAGCAAATCATTCAATAAAATATGTGACAATAAAGTAAAAGTTCCTTGCACGTCTATAAGTATATGTTAAATCTCAACGGGAATCATAAAATTCAAGGAAATCACTAATATAGATCTTAATTGAACACAAATATTCCTTATTCTACCTCTTTTGCCACACAATTTTATACTTATACATGGGAATAAACATGTCATATCTCCACAATTGATAGTATTCTAAAACATATTGATTGGACAAAAAAACAATCTTATCCATTAGTACTAAAATTGTTGAATTAGTTTACAATTACGTCACAAAGTGGGAATTACAGTTGCCCACAAAAATTTATAGTGGAGAAAGAATGTCTACTACATAAACTTTTTCTCAATTTATTCGAAAATTGAGTACTCAATTCTCTAAATCCAAAAGATATTTTAGATTATACTTCTTTCGTCTATTTTTACTTTTTCAATATTGATTTGGCACAACTCTTAAGAAACAAAATTAATAGAATGACAATTTTATCGTTTTATTTTTAGATTATAAAAAATCCAAACACTTTTTAAAAAATGCATTAGAAAATAATTATTAATAAAAGTAAATCAAAAAATTAAACACAATTACATCCATTTTTAATATACTCAACATATAAAACTAGATATATAATGATATATATTGTTATTATTATTACTAGCATGTTGGGTTTAATTATATGCTTGCTTTTAGGGGGCATGCTTTTGAATATTTTTTTAATATAATATATTGTAAATGTCAACTTGTAAATGAAGATTTTAGGAATTCATGACATTGGATTGCTAGCCAGTAAAGTTATCCCACTTTTTACGGAGCACAATTTTTTACACTCATATTATTGTGTTCTTTAGATAGGTTTGACCGCATGGCTTCCCCTAGTTTTAGCACTTTTTTAGTTTTATGATTTGATATTCGATATTGTTATAGAGTTTGATTAATTTAAATTTGTATATAAAAATTTTAATTTTATATAAAAGATAATTTTACTTTTAATATTCAGGAATAAAATTTTTAATTAAAAATGAATATTGCATATTTATCGTTTGAGCTACTTAGGGGCGGAGTTACCTTTCGGTAGGGGTTCATTCGAATCTCTTTCAACGGCAAATAATACTATTTACACATGTATATAATAAATATCATATTTCATCAACTAGTTCGTATAACTACTTTTTCAGATTCTAAACTCCTTAGTGATATTCGCGCCTCTACCACTACGAAATCTCGGAGGAAACATGTTGCTCGGATAAGAACTGTTTGTCTGATTTGAATTATTTCAATCAAATATCTCTTAATAATATGCTATTTTTTAGTGGAGAAAAATAATTTAATAGTCTAAACAAAAGAAGAAAACAAAAGTTGAAATTAAGTTGAACGTGACAATACTGATTGGGGCAAACGATTACCACATCAGATTTTTAGATTATTGAATTTGAACAACAAAAAAGATTTAAGATCATATTATATGACACGTGGCTGATGATTAGATGATACACGTTGAAA
>JAABOM020000001.1:36607387-36624310 GCA_011800125.2 Solanum clarkiae | reverse complement strand
ATTAAATGAGTGTGTGGAGTTTGGAAAGGGTAAAAATGGAAAAATATGACTAAATTTTGTCTTTGTTTCTTTTTCTTAATATGTGTGAAATGACCAACTAATTCACTTAATATGAAAGGGAGTATCATAAATTGATTAGTCAGTATTATGTTTAATTCTGGCAATGCTTGTTTGGCATATTATTCATTAGTTTTCAACAGTATTAAGAACCTATAGGTTAAGCACATCAAACTTGAGATGGACAAATTTAAGGTATACGCCATTTGTCTCATTTTATGGACATTTTTTTGTCCGTTCCCAAAAAAATGTCATCTATTATAATTGAAAATAATTTATCTTTAAAATTTTCTTTTTATCCTTAATGAAATAATTCTCAGTCATACAAATATTTAAGAATGATTTTAGACCATAAATTTAAAAAATCTTTATTTCTTTTCTAAATATCCTGTTAGTTAAAAAAGTGTCACGAAAAATGAGAGGAGAGTATTACTCTTTTAGCCTATTAAAGAAAAATTTATGAATGTATGAATATTGTCAATGAATTTAATTTGTGTTTTAGAAAATAGAGGATAAGTGTGTGCTTAGCTGGTTGACACGTGCGACGGAGAATGAGCACGTGCATGGGGTTTGTAGCTGTAACCGGCAAGGTTGCCTGGTTGACCACAGACAAAACTCGGTCCTACTGTTGGACTGGACCGCACTATCTGTCTCCACACGCGTGCCACTCTTCACTGTCACGCCCGCAAAGTTTTACCCGACCCGGATAATCACCCAAATCGAATAATCTTCACTTAATTTTCTTTTTTTAAAGGAAAACATGTGATGGATAGGAAAAAAAAAAAAAAAGAGAAAAAGATTCTCTGTTCACCAATTACTAGTTACAGAGAAAATCTCAATTGGTATTTTTCCCTGAGGAGGTATAGTTGTCTGTCCCCACCTTGATCGACATCGTTTTGTTGATTTCTTGAAAGGTCCCACTCCTAAAATGGGGACCCACGACCATCCCACAAAATTTTTATGATCAAAAACAAAAATAAATTAATTTTTTGATTCCATTTTATATGACGAAGGGACTTGTCACAATGTTCTTTTTGTTAATTTTTCAATTGTTATACTAAATTATCTTAATGAAAAATAAAATAAATATTTTAAAAGTGAGTATTTACCAAGTATAATTTTTTTTAAGATTAATCAAAAATATAAATTGAGATAAAAAGAAATACAAATTAAGAAAGAAAAAAATTGAGTGGTTTTTTGTAGAGTGTGGTGTCATGGAACAATCCAAGATAGGAAATATATGTGGAGGGTCTATTGGAATAATTAAAGAGACAACCTGGCCCCCGCACATTCCTCTGTTCATCTTTGACCTTTGACTACCTAAAATACAAAATTCAATCAACACTACCCCATTACTCACCTTTTTAATTACAAGATTTTATTCAGTATAATTTGATCTCATATTTTTCTATAACCCTAATACTATCTTTGCAAGAAAATAAATAAATAATTTTATTATATTAATTTTTAAATGTAACAAATTCGATGCTTTGGCTTTGGATTGGTTTTGTTTTTTGGTCTTTGCCTTGAAACCTCCTTTAGCTTATCCTTTCATTATTAAATTTAAAATTTCTCCGCCTTCAATGCTTTATTATATTCAACTTGGAAATCTACAAACAAATTCAAAACTCATTGGTATTAATGAGGTTTCACCTAAGTAGAAAAATCCGGTCCTGCAATCCTATCCAATTTCTCTAATATTTAGAAACTAGAAAATGACATATTGGAGATGCTATTTACTAAATGACAGTCGTAGCAATTGGAATATGCTTCCCAAAAATTTCAAAGGATAATCAATTGCTTTCATAATAACTGTCTACTTTGATGCCAATTTTTGGAAAGAGCTTTCAGAGGAAGCATAAGGGTAATTCTTCCCACCATAATTATTCTTTTAAGCATTATATGGGTAAACTTACTATTTTATGGCTCATCATAGAACAAGTAAAAGAAATTGACATGTTAGAAACTCACAACCAAGATAATGGAAACTGGAAAGTACTAGTTGCAAGTTTTTTGATAGATGATTTTCGTTTACTCCAATACATACCGAAAGTTACTTTTCCATATCATAAGCTATTGACTAGTCAAACTTACATTTGATTTTGAGTGCAAAACAAGATTTTAATTTCTTACATGTCTTAAAACTAAATCAAAATGATTTTGTCTGCTCATTACTCACAACCAGTAGAAAATAATAAAGCACCTCATTTAAGACGTATTCAAAACGAATTTTAAGGCAATTCAATTATTATTTTAAAATTTAACCAAGGAAAAATTAATTGTATACGAAAAAAAAAAGAGTTTAACATTTAGTACTGCTACATTTTGATAGATAACACACACATATTAAGAAAAGTATTCAGAGATAAATTTTACATCATACTTTCCACTACTACCCTTTGTGAAATTATAAATATGTAATGTAATTTATCTCCTAAAAAATATAAAAATTCAACAAATGAAAGGACAAGTATGGAAAAAATTTCAAACATTCTTTTTGAACTTTAAACAATTCAACTATTTTTAACATTGAAAAAAATCTTAAAAATTTAATTAATTTAAGACAGAGGGAGTACTAATTTTTTTGTAGAACTTAGAATCTTGAGATGTTTGTCAAATTATATAACCAAACACTAGTTCTCAATTTTTTTTAAAAAAAATTGGAGTCAAACAGCACCTTAAAATCCGCCAACTTATAAGAATAATTCATATTTTTTCAATAAAAAGATGTTTTCGATATTGAATTGATAAAATCTTATCGAAAATTAATAATTTTTAAAAAATGTTCAATGAAATCATTTATAAAAGCTTAGATTTTTTAAAAAGAAATGATACACACAAAGTTTATCTACTTTAAAATTTAATTTTTGGCCTCCGCCAATTATATTGAACCATCCCAACATAAACTTCAAATAAAATACTCTCTTCTTTCTTAATATAACCGAACATAACTATAAGTTCATAATTTCAAATAAAATATAAAATATTTAAAATCTAATGCTCTATCGCTCACTTATTTTAGTTTATCAAATTTTACCAAGTTAGTCCTAGAAAAAGAAAAGGTTAAATATCTGTCTATAATAAACTTTTCGATAATTAATTAACCAAAAAGGTAGAGGGGGAAAGCAAAGTTCAATAATAGATTTGAATACATGATGTTATTGCATTGTGCTCGATCGAATTGGACCATTCAAATTTCATCAATTGACGTAAACAGAAGTTAGATTTTGAGCATGAACGTGGGTCCCAGTTATCGCTTATTAGGTTTGACCAGAGACCAACTTAACAATGGTTAAATGAAAAACCACACGTGTGGGAGCTGGGTGGCAATTTTCGTCAGAATAAGAAGAGAGAAGAGAGAAGAGCCCTACGACCTGTTGGGTATGTCCCTCTGTTTCCTCTCCGTATAAGACCCCAAACAAAAGTGAAAGAGAATTTGCAGACTCTCTTTCAGTTTTAGCTTTTTCTATATATATAAACATTTACTAATTCATAACCCCCAAAGAAGAAAAAAGAGTGAGTCAAGGAAACATGCCTGCAACTTTAGACCCTTTGGATGTGGGTGTTCAGATTCCATACCATTTCCGTTGTCCAATATCCTTAGAGCTTATGCGGGATCCGGTTACCGTCTGTACCGGTCAAACGTACGACCGCCAAAGCATTGAGTCCTGGGTCGCCACCGGTAATACTACTTGTCCGGTAACAAGGGCGCCGCTCACCGATTTCACTCTCATTCCAAATCATACTCTTCGCCGACTTATACAGGAGTGGTGTGTTGCCAATCGGGCTTTCGGAGTGGAGCGGATTCCGACGCCGAAACAACCGGCTGATCCGTCGTTAGTCCGGTCGTTGCTCAATCAGGCGGCGGCTCAGTCGAATCATGTGAATTCTAGGCTTTCGGCGTTGAGGAGACTCAGAGGACTCGCTCGTGACTCGGATAAGAACCGGTCTGTGATCTCGGCAAACAACGCACGTGAAATTCTTCTGGCGATTGTATTCTCCCGTATGGATTCAGAGTCGTCCGAGTTGAATCACGAGTCTCTAGCAATTCTCTCCATGTTTCCGCTCTCCGAACCGGAATGCGTTTTTGTCGCTTCCGATCCGGAACGAGTTAGTTACCTGGTTGCTTTGCTTTTTCATCCTTCCATCGATGTCCGAGTCAACTCAGCTGCTTTGATTGAGATTGTAGTCGCCGGATTGAGATCCCCGGAGCTCCGTGCTCAAATCAGCAATGCGGATGACGTCTTCGAAGGAGTCGTCGGAATTTTGAATTATCCGAGAGCGTTGAAAGTCGGAATCAAGGCGTTATTTGCTTTATGCCTAGTGAAGCAACACCGCCATAAGGCGGTGAGAGCCGGAGCGGTGGAAGCGCTTATTGATCGGTTACAGGATTTCGAGAAATGCGATGCGGAAAGAGCACTCGCCACAATCGAACTTCTCTCCAGGATACCATCAGGTTGCGCAGCGTTAGCGTCTCACGCGCTAACAGTGCCTCTGCTGGTGAAAATTATTCTGAAGATATCAGAGCGTGCAACGGAGTACGCCGCCGGAGCACTTCTGTCGCTTTGCTCGGCGTCGGAACAAGCTCAGAAGGACGCGGTTGCCGCCGGCGTGTTGATTCAGCTGCTGCTGTTAGTCCAAAGCGACTGTACAGAACGAGCGAAGCGAAAAGCACAAATGCTTTTGAAGCAGCTTCGCGATTGTTGGCCGGAGGACTCCATCGCCAATTCGGAAGATTTTGCTTGCAGCGACGTCGTTCCGTTTTGACGCTTCACCATTCTTACCTCTCTTTTACCTATCTCCCCCCAATTTTTGTAATTCCAGGTAAAAAAGAAAAACCAACTATCTAAATTTGGTAAATAGGGCATTATTCCATGTATGTAATTTTTGTACGTAAGATGACCAATTAAAAACACACTCATTAAACTTTTAACCTATTGTTTCTTCTCCTTTCTTTTTAAAATTATAGTTTAGAAAAATTATTTTTAAAAAATCATCTATTCATAATATTGATGAGTTGTAATGTGAGGTGTTACTAGCATGTGTGACACTAATTGGAAAGGGATAGTTCAACTTTCTTTTGACCGATGACTAACTTCATTAAACCTGATGTGCGTGCACGCAAATAATTAAGTACGTATTAAAGATGTCGTTTGTATAAAAATAAATATATTAAAACAATAAAATTTAATCGGGACCTATAAATAATAAAACCCCTGGGTACGAGGAGTTATTGGGCTGGATCGGACCTTCTTTAAAGCCTTGCCCGGCCCACTAGTCACTATACTTGACTCAACAGACGGTGACATTTTTAACTTTGGTCTACTAACAATAATTGAAGATATTTAGTGATACCAGTGGGACAAGAGACTTAAATTGTTTTACGTAGGAAAAGCCTATGAATTAAATGTGTTTTACATGTACATTATAAAATATTGAATCCTAATCTCCTTTAGGAAAATTAATAATACTCAAAATATAAAAAAAGTGTTGTGTATTTGAAGCTTATTATTTTATTCATATAGATTATTCTTAATAGACTCTCAACTTAAGTAATTCGTCAGATGAAACTAAAAAAGTATTATATATTTGAATTTTATTATTTTATTCATATAACTCAAGTGATTTCGCAGATGAAATATTGGTAAGTAGCATAGTAAAATGTGGAGGTAATGTAATGAAATGTGACAGATGAATTGGACTCACATGGCGTTTTGGAGTTTTGTGGTTTATTAGTGGTCACATGCCCAACCATTTTCTCTTCTACTTTTTTTTTTGTCAAATGGTATAGAGATGGACACCATACAAATCTAGATCGTCTTTAGATTTGCACCACACTTCACGCTCTCCACTACAACGCAAAGTATATTTCGGTGTACCACTTAAAATTGTATGACGGAGGTAGAAATAAATCTTACGTGATGTAAATCTGAATTAACTGCAAGAAAGTATCGCTCTACACATGTAATACATACACATGTATTTTTAAAAAATATTGTCATTTATATTTTCTTCCTCTTTCATACTGTAAGTGTTTATGTATTTTGATGGTATCAAACAGTTTTATTGAATTGCTAACTCTTCCTTTTTTGATACCATCAAAGTGTATGTGTGTGTGTGTATATATATATATATTCATGACATCAAATATGCGAGAATAGTTGAAAACGTGAGGTATGAAAGTAAGGAGGTATCCATATGTAAATAGTTTTCCTTTTCTGGGTTAAAAGTGTTATTTTCCCCAAAAATAAGCTAGTGTCAAGTATTTTTTTCTTTTAAATGAATTTTAAATGACACAAACTTCAATCAATCATGAAAAAATATCGCTCTACAGTTGTAATACGATCTATCTGAAATAACCTTTCTGAGAATTCAAAGTGCAAAGGTAAGGGATAACATTGTGCTTGTTATTGTTCAATATTTATAATCTAAGATTATAGTTCCAACAATTTAAGCATTGGTTCCTTATTGGGCTTCATTAGACGTGGAAAGAAAACAATTGCCTGTTGCAGCCCATAACCGATACTTCTGAGTTTGACAATTCTATTTGTTGAGCCATGGGCTTATCTAAATTAATACTCAAGAAATTTGGATAAAGTTTTAAGAATTCTCCCTTCCTTGCAGCAATTACAGTAAATTACATAATTAGGCAAATATACGATATGTATTTATATTGTAATATTATAATTTGATAAAATTATAATTTATAGCTATAGTTAGAATTTTATTGCAATTTTCTCTCTCCTCTCTTTCTCTCTCTATGCAATCTCTTATCAGTTATACAAATACATATATATGTCAGTTGCATATATACAATTATTTGACAGATATACATATAGCGGGGGTCAAGGATCCATAGAGGCTCAAGAATATTTGGGACCTAAAGTCAAATTAAACTTTATTAAAAAGCCTTAATAAGTTCTAAGAAAGCTTTGTTGACATCAAATTTTTACCCCCCACTGTGTCAAATTAGTCATCGAGCTTTATTTTTTTAACGATTTTAAATAATTATTTTTCATTAAAAAAATTATTTTTTAAGACGGGCGCGTACATCCCACGCGCCCCCAATCCTTTTCTTCACGCTCCCTTCTCCATTTTCCCCTTCTTCAACAAAAAACTAGAAAACCAGAAGCCAAAACCATCTCCTTCGCTCACCCTCACCTTCTTCCTCTTCAATCAACCCGCGACTCCTTCCCCCTCAACGTTCTCATCCCTTTCATGCGTGTTCACTCTCCAATCCATCGTCTCCTCTCCGTCACGAAACCCTAGCCGCCCATTCCCCTTTCCCAAAACCCTTTCCCCTTCCCCTGACGCCATTCCCTTTTCCCCAAACTCTTTTCCCCTTTCTCAGACCCCGCTCCCCTCAATTAATCTGTTGGGAATGGCCCTATTTAATCCCTCTTCATCTTCTTCGAAGCAGAAACAGTGGTGGATAGTGAGAAAATTGCGGCAGCCATCGAAACCCAGGGGCGGCGAACAAACCATCAAAATCGTAGCAAAATCTAGCAGTCGTCGATAGTGAGAAAGAAACTCTAGGGGCGGCGATTGAAATCCTTAAAAATCCTAGTATAGGCAGCCGAAATTAGCCACCGAAACTAAGGAAACCTTAGCAAAATTACTCGATTTGTCATAATCATTTTGAGTTCAAAACCCTCAAACTGATTCCCAAAAAACTCTTGGTCAAAGCAGGGGCAGATGACTCTTTGGTGGTGTCGAAGCTTCGTCAAGCTCGTCGTCCTAGTTCGCCGCTCCGGAGAAGGTAATACTCCTCGTCTTATCCATTTTGCTTTCTGTTTGAATATGAGTTAGTCATGAACGGAATCGTTTTGTTTGTTTCTGTCGGGTTTGCTGAGTTGAGAGCATTTAGCGTACTGTCTGTTCTCTTAATTGATTTGTGGAGTATGTTTTGATTTAATGTAGTCATTGGGATTCCTTGCTTGGTTATGTTGTGTTGCAAGATGGTTCATTTTTTATTTTTCTTTATTTTGGAGAAGTTCATGTTTCTGATATGGGGTTTTGTTTGAGCTATTCTGAGATAGTTTATGAATCCAAGCTTTTCTTGGATAAGTTCACACCCATCCTCCCCTGAATCTACTGTTTTCAAGCTGTAATGTCTTGAGTTGTTGTCTAGTCTAATGTTACATTTCACTAGTTTAGATTCACTTTTGTGCCTATCATTGTCTTAGAACTCTTTTGTGGATTGTTTTGTTCTCAAATTCTGGAATACATATCTGTCCTGAGCTTGTGATTGCTTTAAGTTTGACCTGCTAGTATGTTGTGGCTTACTTTTGAAAGTCAATGTCTTTTACCCTGTTAAGAACCTTGTTGTGGATTGAACTTGTGGTACATGTTGTCCATTTGATGTTCCCTGCTATGTTAAAGGGTAAAATGGTTCAATCACAGTGTAGCAGCTGGTTGCACACAGTAGGTTGTTACTTGATTTAGTAAGTAAAAGACTTGTTTGCCATGACTCGATTTGAATCAAACTGGTGTGTTTTCATTCCATCACTCAGCTATGTTCTTCATCTGTCAAAATCTCAAAGTCCTTAGTCACAATTTCCTGTCTCTAATCTCTAGTGCATGCTGTAATAGTCAACCTCTACTACATACTGTGATGTTGAATCTACGACACGCTGTTCAGATACATGTTGCAATCTTCAATACTATTATCTTTGTTGTTGTTATTCTCAAGTGACTACAAGTTGATTTTGGTCATAAAATGATTGTTGTTATGTGTTATGTTTAGAATCAGTTGCTGTAGTTGAGTCTCAAATGACTACTGTTACTGTAATGTTATCAAATGACTAAAAGATTAGCTATTTTATTACATGATAACAATACTTCTGTTATGTGTGGTCAATTCATTCTTCTAAGCTTATTGCTTCCTTTTGCTTAATTATTAAAAAGGGTCTTTACATGTACTAATCCATACTCACTTGTTTTGTTTGCATGTAAATTATTGTGGGATCCTAAAATGGGCTCCTCTCCTATCGTTTGCATTGCATGAGGCCATGAAGGCCCAAATCTCTCTTTAAGGCAGCCCAACTCGTAAAATAAGCAGTTTACAGGTGCCTGGAAGCAGTGTACAGGCTTTGAAGGCAAATATCAGTGAATATACACTGATATACAGCAGATATACATCAAGTGTATATCACAGGCAGAAATGGGCCAAGCCCATTTCAGCAGGCAGCAACAGTTGGGGCAGGTTTCTAAATGGGCTAGGCAGGCCCAAAATATAAGAGTTGGGGCAGGTGGAAGATTGGGCCTGCCAGGCCCAATTTTTATTTTAATCTTTCCCTTCTTTTATACTTATCTATGTCATTTGTGATATTTGTTGATTGACACTAACGTTATTATATTTATCTGTATTATTATTTGTTATTAATCTAATTGTTTCCCCAATATTGCCTCCATTTATGTTAATTTTCATTATTAATGATTTTCTTAAGTGTTGAAATTATTCATACAATTTGTTTCTTTTTTTCTTTTTTAATTTGAATTGTTAGTTAATTTTAAACTTAGTCATTTTGCAAAAAGTTAATCCATTCCTTCAAAATTAGTCTATCTTTTTTTTAAAAAAAAAATTAGTCAATTATGTCAAATTTAGTCAACGTTCTTTTCAAACATAGTCAAATTTAGTCAAATTCTTTCAAGTTAGTCAATTTCTTTCAAACTTAGTCAGCTTTTGAGATTTAGTCAATTTTGTAAAGATAGTCAATTTTTCAAATTCAGTCAAATTCTTTCAAATTTAGTCAACATTATTCAACTTTAGTCAACTCTTTCAAATTTAGTCAATATTTTTTTTTAAAAAAAAAAATTCAGTCAAAGTTAGTCAACTTCTTAATCGTCAGATAACCGCATTTAGCGGCCATTTCGAGTGCGTAAAACCTTCTCGAAGTGAAAATATGAACTCGAACCCTTTCTTTGGATTTAAAAAGATTTTTCTGTTAGATCTTTTAAAATATTTAATGGTTTCCCAATTATCCTTAATATTAGGTGGCGACTCTATTTTGTTTTCTTTCGAATCTCGAGAATTGGTTTCACTTAAATTAATTAAGTTGAAATCAATTTTTGATTTTAGAATTTTTTTTTTCAAAATAAAAAGCCATTTTTCGGCATAACAAGCTTATAACACAAACATGGTTAATGTTTCACATTTTGATATATTTGAATTCTAAGAAGTAAAACAAAAGTACTCCCATGAGATAAAATTAGAATTTTTTTTCTAGCAAAATTTCATTTATTTTGTTTTTTTTTTTTTAAGAAAAGGATAGTTGAGAGTGAGAAAAATAGAAGTTGATTATTAAAGCTGACAACTCGATAACAAAGTAAATTTAATTATTTCAATTTATTGGCCACAATGTGTGAGAAGTTGGGCAGAATGTAAAAGAAGAGTAATTTTAATTTATTTTATGTCGTTCATCTCTTGAATTTAGAGAATGGACAACTTAATTAGTAACAGGGAGAAAGAAAATATATATATATAATGAACTACACTGAATTTATGGTGATAGATGTTTATATTTCCACTGGATGAACTACAAAAGTAAATATAATGATCATTACAGCAACAAACGTCGTCAATCAATATTTGTATTATATATAAATAACATTGGAAGAAAATTAAGTAGACGAAATTCATAGTTTTTATTCCTCTGATTCAGTCTGTAATGAAGTTTGAAAGTAAATATGATGACCTATACATAGATGACAGACATATATCCTCCATTGGATGAAATGTAATAGTAATATAATAGTCTTTTCAGCAACGGACGTCCATTTTCTACTGGATGAATTTTTAAAGTAAATATAATGGTCTTTACAGTGACAGATATTCATTTTCCACGGTATAAATTGCAAAAGTAAATATGATGACCTTTAGGGCAACATATGTCCATCTTCTAAATGTGAGAGTTTTTGTGGCGACCGATGTTCATTTTCAACTTTGAAAGTAAATTAAATAAAAAAAATAATTTTTAATATTAAGAAAAAGATAGTTCAGAGTAATTTCTATTATTAGCTGCAATGTGTGAGAACTTGGGAAGATTAATGTAAACGAAATAATGTAATTTCAATTTAATTATTTGATGTCTCTCATCCCTTGAATAATACTCCCTCCGTCTCAAAATAATTAAATTTTTGAGGCTTTTTTCAAGGTTCAAAATAGTTAAATTTTTCAAAGTTCAAGATGAATATTTGAAACTTTTTTCATATTTGCCCTTTCATTTATTGAACTTTTATATTTTCTAGGAAATAATTACACTATATATTTATGATTTTACAAAGAACACTAGTGGAAAGTATGGTGTAAAATTTGTCTTTTGAATGTTTTTCTTAATATGTGTGCATTACCTCACAAATTCAGTTAATATGGGATAGAGCGAATATATAGAGAATGGAACGGACAGCTTAGTAAATAAAAGGGGAAAAAGAATGAATATAAACACAAGTTTTATTATGATAATTAAATTAAAAAGAAGAAAATAAATAGTGGAATATTGTAAATTTGTCACTGTCGATCACATTGACTAAATAATTATCTCTCTCTCTTTAGTAAAGATTATGTACCCTAAACGTTCATGTTAAAGTGTATATATTATTGATGACATAAAATAGGGTCTTAAAAATATTTGGGAGAAAATATTTCTATCCATACCAAACACGCCTTAGAGTAAATACATAAAAACATTTGCCAAAACCAACATTTTTGCTAGATAATAAATATCATTGGAAGAAAACTAAATAGACCAAGTTTCATATATTCCTCCGATTCGGTCCAAATATGATAATATTTACATAGATGAAATACAAAACTAAGTAAATATATATCATGGCAGCAAACGTCCATCCTCTATCGGAAAAACATTAAAAATAAATGCAACAGCATTTACGACGACAGACGTCCATCCTCTATCAAATGAAGTTTAAAAGTAAATATGATGACCTTTACCGCGACAAACCTAGTGAATGACCTAAATATGATGACCCTCACTCGAAGGTGGTAATTGACAGTATTTGTGATGCAACCTGCTTGTACATTTCTCCCACTGAGAATCCTTGTGCAAAGCCACCTCCACCTTTTGCCTGAATAACAATAATAATAATATATTCAGTAAAATCTTACAAATGGAGTCCGAGGAAGGTAATGTATACATAAACTTATCTGTATGTTCTTGTGAAAGCAATACAACTGTTTTTGAGAGACTCTCGGCTCAAACAAATTTTAAAATTAACAACCCTTAATTTTAAATCATAGAACTCAAAAAATTTCTCTAATTCTTAAAATTTTCTTCATCAATCAAACAAATACTATTTCCCTTTGCTAACTAAAACCCTAGTTCACAATCCTCAAAACGATCATCATATAAATTAAATTAGAGAACTTACTTGAGCTTGGATCATGAACATGGTCCTGACAGGATCAGATTGAATTTGAGCAGACATAACCTCAATGTTATGTTTCTCCAGAACAAAACAAATGAGGGTAAAAAGGCCAGGCTTCTTAGGACAACACACACTAATATGTGCCACTGCACCACAGACATTTATTGTCACATTTGGTGAACACCATGACTCAAAAAGTGTTGGAACATTATTGTTGCTCATCAGAAGGGGGGTAGCACTCATGTTATTATTATTGGTTGGTGTTATAGCAGCTGAGTTACTTGTAGATCCTTGATCAGCCAAAAATTGCTCCCAGCTATTCCCAACACTTGGATATTTCTGTGTTGTCATCATTGTAGACAACCTCATCATGCCAAGTTGAAGCCTTTCAGTCTTTTGTTTTTGAAGATTCTTAAAAGTATGCTGCAAGGCTCTGATGTGCTTCACTGCAGCATCAACAATTGTTGACTTGTCAGCCTGCATATAAAAAAAAAGAAAAAGTTAAATGGATTTAATTTCTATAGGGTTACCAGGAGACAGTCTCTCTCCCTCTATGAGATAGTGGTAAGGTCTGCAGACATTCTACTCTCCCCACACCCCACTTGTGGGATTCCATTGTGTATGTTGTTATTGTTATTGTTGTTGTTATAGTGATTAATGCTGGAGCTGGGGTTTTCGCTAATCAAGGGGGGTTCAAATAGAGGTCCGTGATCAAAGAATTTGGGGTTGTAACATTCATACAAAAAAAAAAATCAATATAGGAACTTCAACTAAGAAAGAGGATCGCCGGGTCTGGACATGATCCATGATTCGATTCGTATTCCACATGGAGCATTATATCCCCATCACAATAGGTCCTTCTCTTCCTGCAGTATAACAGGATCGACAACAACAATGCTGGGGCGGTCAATGTTGCGGTTGGCAATTTAGCTCTCGAAAATGTCAGTATTTTGGCATCTCTCATTGCTTCAGAGGAGAAGGAAGCTTCTCAAAAAGTAAACGCACAAAGAAGTCAAATAAATTTAACATTTATTTTATATATATATAAATAGTCTTAATCTTATATATACCATGTAATTTTCTGTAAAAGAAAGTTTGAACCCCCTTGCAGCCAAATGGTTAACTTCACCCTTGATATTAACAATGTAAAAGGATATTTTTGTCATTTAATTACAAAAAAATATGAATTTTATTAATATATACTGACAGTGTAACAAAATTACTCTATGGGGTTACTTTTCCTTCGTGTTCTATGGTCACTTAAATCTCAAAGCCCATTTATTGTCTAAAAATACCTATTTAATAAGTACAAATTACACAAAATTTATCTAGATTAAGAAACTATTTATTTTTTGATAAATTTAGAATGTAATTAAAATAATAAATAAAAACTTTCACATTCTTATGCTAGAAGGCTCATTTAGTATGTAAGAGAAAAACAAAGAAATATGTGAAGTTTTATAACTATATGCGAAAAAGCCGGAAGCTCCGTATTGTTCTTTCCTTCCCTTTTTCGGTAAATGAAGTGCATCTTATTATTCTATTTTGGAAATTAGTATGTAGATATATACAAATTAGTAATAAAGAGGAATCTCTATATCACCTGATAAATTTATTTCGATTCAGTCAAGGGTCTATTAAATACCAAGATAGAGGTAAAGATTTGGGTAAGTCAAATAAATTTTTTTCGATTAAGTCGAAGATTTATTAAAAACAGTTTCTCCATCACACAAAAAATAGAGATAAAGGTTTTATATATATATATATATATACAAACACATTTTTACATTTTTCTTTTAGTAAGTTTCCTGCAAAGCTTTACTCAATTTAGAAACGATGGAACCATCACATACGGAAAGAGTAATCATAAGAAATTACCAAAAAAGAACCAAACAAATGAGGAACTTTTTGATCATTTCACAAGTTTGTATTCCCTCTAAAGTTTTTTTTTTCAAGCTCATTTTTTGAAAAATTCTAGATGAGTTGATTAGAATTATTAGCTGAGGTTACGGGAAATCGTAAAAAGAAGAATAAAAAAATAGTTTTAAAATAATTATAAATTTTATTTAGCTTCCTTTACGAATCAAAAAATACCAAATGATAAAAAATAAGGTATATCATTAACATAATTTTTTTTTTACCTTAGCGGGAAGTTGAGGAAGCAAATCATGAAGATTCTCAAAAAGGCTTCGCATCTTTTTTCTCCTTTCTCTCTCTGTCCATATGTGTATCTCATGCTCTGAGCCTCCACCTCTAACAGCACCACTTTTCTTACCGCCCTTCTTTGGGTTGGGTGGACGCATGATCTTTTTAGCAGCATCACGAGTCGCTTGAACCACCTCCTTACCATGTGGACAAGTATCAGAGCTATTTGGATCTGGCAACTTGTCACCCTCAAACTTGTCTTTGCTTCTGAGTAGCTGGTCGTTCAAGTTGAAAATCGACTCCCATGACATATTATGAATATTTTCGGCGACTCCACTCATTTTTTTCTTTTTCAGGTGATTTGATATCGCACCCTAAGTTACGTCTATTTATAGAATGTTTTTGCTTGGAGGGGGGCAAAGTGTAGAAAGGAGAAATAAGGGATTGGATATGATAAATATTGAAAAAGAAAAAGAATATTTTTAAGGGTGGCAAAAAGAAAAATAAAAGTAGAGATATAATCAATTTTAAAATTTATAAAAAAACAAAATACAATCATAAGCCAAAATTCCGTTACTGGCTTCAAAACAAAAAACGGTAGCTAAAGCACTTTTGTTACAGATTTTGTTCTCACTCAATTGGGACCCAGTCCACACTTAATTAAATTGATCAATTAAATTAATCACTCTAATTACTAAATACTAAATTACAGATTAATCAAGATATTCTTCTCATCTATACCAACTGCCTAAATTCTTTTTTTAAAAAATAAAAAATAACAATTAAAACTAATTGTAAATAAATATAATGACTACATAACAAATTAAAGGGTGTCCAAAGAGTTTTTATCAAAAATGCAAGTGTATCACACTACAGAACTAAAATTAATAATTAAGCAAAGTGTTTTTCCGTGAATAAAAGTTTTTATCATGCAATATCCGTTCTATATTTTATAAAAGAAAAAAAAATCATCATTTTACTTCATCTTTTAGCCAGGATGTTACAATGCCTCTAATCATGACTTTCTCTTTGTTAGCAGCAAAAAAAAGGAATTAGTTAGGATATTAATTAATGCTAATTTTCCACTAAATAATTTGTAGCTAGCTAGCAAGTTTTTTTTTTTCATAATTTATTGTGAAATATTATTATTGAGAATTTTTTATTATTTATTGGAAAAAATTTGTTGTTGCTAAATTCTTTTTTTTTAAGAGTTAATAATTAAAAACCCTCTTAAATTTATCACACTTTATTAAATGCACACCTAAAGTAAACAATGAAAAGTCTTAATTACTCTCTCAAATATTAATTTTTAGAACTAGTTATCCCCATAGCTCTGAGAAGTCTTAATTATCCCCTCAAACATGGGTTTGGGACACCCCAACCAATATGCCTCATTGCAAAAAAATAAAAAAAAAATAACAATAAAAATCTCAATTTATATAACTCACTTTCCTTTTTAGTAAATTCTAAGAAAAATGATTGATTTCTATATTCATAAAAAACCTTAACTTCAAAATTTTAATTTTATCTTTAATAAATGAATTTATAGCGACATAAAAATTTATGATTTATTACTTTCTTTTCTAGTAAATCCCGAAAGGGATGATAGATTTCTATATTCATAAAAAACTTAATTTTAAAATTTTAATTTTACCTTTAATGATATAATTTATAACCACATAATTATAATTTATTTTAGACTGCATCTTTTTAAAATTTCGTATCAAGTCAAATTACATCATATAAATAGGAATAGAGATTATATTGTTTTACTTCATCATTTGTCTTTACCTCCTATGATTATTCCATATGAACACCAAATAAAATAAAATGATATAATTTTTATTTCTATTTATATGATATAATTTAATTTGACAAGAATTTTTAAAAAAATATAATTTAAAATAAGTCATAATTGTTTATGTGGTTATAAATCACATGTTTGAGGGGGTAATTAAAAATTCTCATAGTTTAGGGGGTTATATAGTTCCAAACATTCATGTTTGAGGGGGTAATTAAAATTTATCATAAGTTTAGTATGTATTTAATAATGTCAATTTAAAGGAGCTTTCACTATCAATTTTTCTTTTAATAATAACAATTAGGGATTTTAAATCAATAGACTGAGCTGAATTTGAGAAATGTTAAATTGAGTTGAGTTAAGAAATAAATGGATCAAGTTATTTGAATGAAAAGGACTAAAATCCAAATTACAAGTCAATCCATCAAATTCTTAGTAAGTTTTTAAATTATTTGTTTGACTATCTAATAAAAAAATTTTACCACCGTATCTGTAATTCCGCTAATGTTTTCATGCCTGGAAAATTGAATGTTCAA
>JAABOM020000001.1:36589967-36607287 GCA_011800125.2 Solanum clarkiae | reverse complement strand
GTGGCTCTCTCTACATTTTTCTCTCCTCCTTGTGTGTGTTAAACTAAGGAGCAAATGCTCCCTTTTATGGAGAAAAGATTGCAGCAAAGTTGATAACTTAAGTTGCCAACTTTAAATAGCAAACTTCAACCAAGAAGAATTGCCAAGTTTGACAATTCTTAGCATGTGGGATGAGGTTTGCTCAACAATCCTCCCCTCAAACCAAGACCACATAATCTTGTGACCTCCCCTCTAGCGATTATCATTTTTGAATCTGCCACCATCTTGTACCGCCGCAACAACCTGCGGAACACGTCGCCCGACCATCTGTTCTTGTCAGGAAGACTTTCAACACAAAATATTACCGCAGACCTCCACATCGCTAGGTTGCACCATCTGATCTGCCAACATTTGGACTCTCTAGAAGGAGAAATTAATCTTGCCATCAAACTTTTCAATATCAAATTTTGTAACAGAAGTCATGTTGAAAAACTGTCGTACGTATGAATAGTGACCGTATGTATGAACAGTACTTTTACAGTTTTGTGACTATTATGACCCTGCTCTGACACCACTTGTTAGGGAAATATCAGGCGATAGCGAAAGCGTGATAAGGATCGGGATTTGATATTGAAAAGTATAAATAAATTGGGCAAGATAATAAAAGGGGGAGACAGATTTAACGTGATTCACCCAATAAATATTAGGCTACATCCACGGACAACAAGGAGTAAAATATCACTATAATGGAGAAGTGTACAACAAAACCTCACTGGGCCTAAGCACTACGAGGATATAATTTTTGTGTCACTTAGTGATTTATGTGGAGAGGAGTGATAAAAATAAAATGAGTATTACAACACTTACACAAAATACACAATGTGTATCTCACAAAATTATGTGGCTCTCTCTACATTTTTCTCTCCTCCTTGTGTGTGTTAAACTAAGGAGCAAATGCTCCCTTTTATGGAGAAAAGTTTGCAGCAAAGTTGACAACTTAAGTTGCCAACTTTGAATAGCAAGCTTCAACCAACAAGAATTGCCAAGTTTGACAATTCTTAGCATGTGGGATGAGGTTTGCTCAACAGAGCTGATTATCAAAGTCTATTTCAGATGCGATGCAGATAACTACTAACCCAGAAGACGAGAAAGCAGAATCCTTTAAACGGACACCACTGAAACATCTCTGCAGAAGTTCTAGAGAAGACGATGAGGCTTTTTTGGAAAGGGTTTCCTACTTTATTTTCGCCTGAGTCGGTGGCTTTTGGACCGGTTCCCATATTTATAGTAATGGACGAGTATATATTGGTCTCTTCATGAGCCCAATTTTTATCAATAAATAAAATCGAGCCCTTTGGCCCAAGTTTATTTTTTTGAAAAAAGAATTAATCATATATCTATTCATTTGATTTTGTACAAATTTAAATGCCTAATACAATTGATAGATATTCATGACAAACTAACCATATGAACAATCGAATCTCGAGTGGAATAGAGAGTCTCCAAATCTATTTGAAAGAATGAGCATGAGTAGTTGATTGAGGTTGTTCTCGTTCCATTGCTTTGTACATCAAATTTGGTTTAAAATGCTTCGACTTTGAATGCTTAAGGTATTTGAATTTCATTATTTTTTTCATAAAATTTTAACATAATATGTTGAAATTTAACTTAAAGTTAAATCTAGAATAATAGGATGAGATTTATATACATGATGCCTTTTATCTCCACCATATTGTGTTGGAATCCGGACAATAAAGTAAGAAATTTATTAAAGAAGTTTGGGGTTGGGGGGGGGGGGGCGGGGGAATTTAAATGCGGGAGTTTCTAAAATCATGGTTAAAAATATTTATTATTTGATCCTTAACAGAATTACTTAAATGACAATATATTTAAAAAAGAAAAATCAATTTTAAGATCTAGAGCTATATCACCAAAATGAATTGTTGAATAGCTTAAAATGATAGCTATTACTTTCTTCCTTTTAATTTATTTATATGATCTTTAATTCGATATAAAATTTAATTTCGTACTTAATCGTACAATCTAAAATCATGATTTTCAAATGAATATTTGGTTTGCAATTGAAAATTATTATTTCAAATTTTAAATCTTTCAAAAAGCATGATTTGAAATTCTAAATCATGATTCCAAAAAAATTTAAATATAAATTTGATCTATACGTTTGTATTTGTAAAGAAAGACTCATCAAATTTAATTTTGCAAAAAAGACTCTTGCTCGACTTGAAAAAATCTTCGTACCATGTGAGCAAATTATATTTAAGAATACATTTTTACTTTTATTGACTAATGTATTTTTATAAAATTATGTACATTTAAATGTTTGTAATTATTAATATTTATCATGATGGAATATTGAGATATGCAATTTATCAATGTGGAATATTTTGGATATTTTATTTATGACCTGTGATTTATTCATTAAGTAAGATTGTGTAGGAATTGAAAATTTTTTGGATCATTTTCACAAGTTGAGTTTCCATGTTTATTTAAAATAAATAAAATTTAAGAAATTGAATTGCATTTTCAAACAAAACTTTAATTTCATACCATTTTATTTTATATGGTATGTTCCAGTGGCCCTAGGAAAACAAATAAGTTTTTGAATCTTGTCTCTTTAAACTAAAAATATATTGAATGTTCAAAATATCATTTAATATTATAGTCTCAAAATATTCTATGAACAGATAAAATTAAAAAATTTTCAAAAACAAAAAAATTAACCAATAGACTAAGAATAAAAGAGAAACAAACAAATGAAAAAAAATAAATATTTTACTAGTATTTTTACAAAAAATAATTTTATTCCATTTTTTCCCTCCACATTAAATAAAGCTATTAAACTCCAGCTATTGTGCATAGGGCAGGGCATAAAATATCAAAATCAAATTATTGAATCGAACTAAAATTTCTGATCATTTGGTATGATATCGGGAGGTAAATTTTAAAATTATGATATGAGTTTGGGATTGATACAATATATTGTATTAAAGTATTCGGTATTTCTCAAATATCAAATTATTTATTTAATGAATATCATATATAAACATATCATGGCTTCACAAAAAAAAGTTAAAACAATATATCAACATAATAAAATAATTGGCTAGAATTTCAATATGAATATTACCGAATACCATAACAAATCAAAATTTAATTTACAAATTAGCAAATTACCATACATAAATTTAAAAATTAGAAAACTCATAAAATAAAAATTCCCAATGCTTACCAATATTTGTGCAATTACAAGCCTTGAAAATTGTTAATTCACATCATTATTATGAGTGATGGATTAATAAGTATTACAAATTTCTAATTCAAATTTCAAAAATGAAAACACCTATACTAAAAAAAAAAATTTTACGAAATGAAAAAAGAAAAGAAAAAAAAAAGGAAGAATATGACGATGGAAAATAGATGAGGGAATAGTTGTCTGGGGTGACGTAAGTAAATTGGCATATTATGAACCGTTTTTATTCTTTTTCAATTAATTGTAATCATGATGCTTTGGCTAATTCCTTCTGCTTTTACTTTTTGGCTCTTCCTCTTCATGCCAGATTTTATTTCTTTTTGCAAAAAAAAATTATTTAAATCCAGTGTTTATATGGACTACTTTTTCTTCTTCATCTAATTTTCCTTATTTTTTCATTTTTATTATCATCTACTATTATATTTTGAGAATTTTTTTGTATATAGCAATTGAAAAATATTTTAGTTATGTTGTATAGCTATAATTTAAATATTACATTTCGTAATTATAGTTATAGCAATGTTTGTATAATTCGTGCACCATTTGTGTAATTGGTTATACAATTTGCAGTTTTTATATAGTATTTATATATTTTGCTATATAATTTATGCACAAAGTTTATATAATTCACTATACAATTCACAGTATTTGTATGTTTCGCTATATGTTTTGATTCACGCACAACTTTTATATAATCGTGCACAATGTTTGTATAAATTGTGCGAATTATACAAAAACTCAAACTATAATTATAAGTATAAATCGTGCAAATTTTTCCTTATTATTTTTTAACGAAACACATATATAATCTCCGTAACTTGTTTTCATTTTTAATCTCAAGGAGAGTTTAAAATACCCTTCAATTAAATTGGTATACAACTATTCTTCATTCACCTTTCAGACTTCGAATACTCTAGACGCCATTTTTTGGCTCCTCGATATTAGTTCTTTAGCTCATATTTGCCCTTATTTTTAATAGCTTTAAAATAATAATATTATTTTTGCGAGTTTTTTTTAATCATTGTATAAAAAATAATTCGCGAAATTGCATCCACTTTCTTTCTTAAACAATTAATTAAATTATTAAATAATATTCACATGTTAATCTTTTTTCATATCCAAACTGCTGGATTTAACTCAACTACTTATTTTTCATTTTAAAAATAATCATTTTCCGTAAGCATTGAGTATGAGTCATGCATCCAAGAATATAATTTTTCTTAAAGAATCACATTGTTATGACTAAAAATGTGTACGAATTGCAAAACAAAAGAAAAAGATTCAAATTTTTGAAAATGATGAATGATGGCCATTGGGCCAGGAATTTAAGGCTTTTGTATGAAATAATTACATCGAGACGCTTCACTTAAAATAGTTACAAAAGAAAGTCTTTGATTGTACAGGTATATATAGTCAATATATATTATGAATTATAATGTATATTTAGTGTATAGTTTATGTATAAATAATATACATTAGATAGTAATCAATGACTATTAATCATTGATGGATGATTACCAGCGATACAGAATGTGGTCAATGACTATTAATCAAATGCTGACGCTCTCTACTTCATTTACAAAATATGAGCTCCAATTCTACAAAAGCTACTCTTAATAAAGATGTGAGGCATCAGCATATTTTCATTGATTTTGACTATTATGTAAATAAAACAGGCTATATTTGTTATAAATTAATTAATTTTTTTGTATATATATGAAATTCCCCCCAAAATATATGCTAACAATTTTTCCTTCCTTGAATATTTTTCCTTAATCAACACCCAATACCAAATGCAAGTATATACATACATCATGTATTTGTAACTTAGTAATTTCAGCGGTATATAGAATCAGTTCACAGACCCTACTTGTGAGATTCCACTGGGTATTATTGTTGTATAGAATCAGTTCACGGCAATCACAAGTCGACCAAAAGCTAGAAAGCACAATTGGTAAAGCAACTGTTAGTTTCGAGCTGAAGGCTTTCAGCCTCCATCAGAATAACTAAGGCACCTCATGCAGGGCACAAGTAACACAAGGAAACTATTTTTATAGTGTGAACATTTGGAGCATGTTTTAACAATTCTGAGGTTTTTCTATGTTTAATTTCCATCTCTTCAGTTGATCTAGGTTTCAGCTTTAGTTATTTAAGTGTTTAGAGCAACAGATAATTTGGTGTATTCTTGTAGTGGTTCCACAGAAAACTTCATTAATATGTTTTTAGGTAAACTTAATTGCTGCTTAGATTATCTTTGAGTCCTAATTGTCTTAGGGTGCATTTTATTTTTTGATGACCGTGGTAACTGGACTAGCTTTCGTACACCTCGATTAATCCCATGGGATATACCACCTCCATCAGCAAAAGGTACTAGGTAACTATGTCCACCAAAGCTAAGACAGATGGGGAGAATCACCTAATGTTTTTTAGCTAGCTGAATTTGAAGCAGTCCAATATTTGTCCCTACATTTATCTTATACCTTCACAAAAAGAGCAGCAATATTGTGCTTGTTGTGACAATGATTTTACCTAAATTTAGACAACTGAACTAATACAAATGGTAGAGAATGCGAATAATAATCTTTACCCAAGCTATGACTTAGAACCATTGAATAGAATAGACTAAAAAGAGCAAAACATGCTTTAGACCTTACTGATTAGGAAAGTTTGAACTTTTTCAATAAATAACACAAAACTAAATAACAGTAATGAGCCAATGCCACTTCCTTACTAATTTTTGGACAAAATCATTGTCAAATTAAAGCAGTTCACTAGAAAGTAAGGCACTTGATTCATTTGCTATGAGAGATGAGGAATAATAATAAAATGCAAGATTATTTTATCCTACGTGTATGGGTATTAGTTAGTCTCGAGATTATCTATCCACCAGATGGATATATGGTACTACTCAACAAGAAAAGATCAACCTTTTCTGGTGCATAGTATAACCATCACCTGTTTAATTACATAAACAACAATTCAAGGAAGATTGAGGTTCAACCGACATGTCCTTATGTTGATTTTCAAATTAAAGAGATGTACAAGGTTCAATTAAATAGGCTACACCGATTAATTGACCCTCATAACCATAATCATAAGTACGTTACTTTCAGGATTAACTAAATAGCTAAAAACTATTTATTTCGTACTTAGTTTCATCGATGCTTCACGTATTGTGGCTAAATGAGTTGACAAGAAAAAGGTTCAAGTTTTTGAAAATGATGAATGATGGCCACACAAGTTACTTAACGAAGAAAAACCTTACACAATAAACACTTTGAATTATAAATACATCGTGTATTAGAGGCATTAATAAATCGTTCTTGCAAACTAAACATGCTTTGATTAAAACAAAAAATGTTCAGTATAAATCGAAACAAACATCACAAGAAGATTTCTATGGATTTATCACTTCAAAATAAATAACAAAATAAAAAAGATGTGAGTTTTAAATAGTAACACTCAAAAAGTTGTCATGAGGAATATGAACAGCTTCAGTAAGTAGCTAATGTAAACTTTTTTCACTTTTTCCAGGGAATTCTTTGTTGGGTTGGAATTGGAAGAGGGGAAATTATCTTGTTCATGTTTTTAAGGCTGTCATCTTACAAATAGGACACAGATTCTTCAGCATTAACCACTGCTTTATGCAACTACTATGGAATTCATGTCCACAATCCAACATGCCCATATCATCTCCACTTGTGCATTCCTCCTAATAAACGGGATAAAAAGGCGAAGAGATTTATTCAACTGTCATTCTCTAGTAATATCAACTAAACCATTACAAAGAGTCTCACCCGACATATACAGCAAGGCTCCATATTTGACGATGACCCTCCATACATTGGCTCATGCTTTCGCTGTTTCATATGTCCTAAAATGGTTTCTTCACTCAACCCGGTGTTCACATTTCCTATTTGTTCTTCCAATGCCAATAATTCCTAAGGAATGCCAGGTGAACCAACAAGTTTACAATTTGAACTGCAGAAGGTAACCCTCCAACAATCTATGGTGCATAATTTCCAGAGCGTTTATTTACAAGGATAAACATCTCTTGAAATCAAGACATAAAACCAAGAAACAAATTTGTAAAGGGTGGACTATATGAGAAATCTATTACGAAATTTAGTGACAGCAAAACACATCCCTTTACAATTTGAATAGGAAAAGATAACCCTTCAAAGATCTCTTGTGTGCCATTTCCGGATCGCTTATTTAAAAGAATAAAGATCTCTTGAAATCAAGACATAAAACTAAAAACAAATTGGTAAATAGTTACAATATGAGAAATCTATTATTTATAAGAATAAAGATCTCTGGAAATAAAGATATAAAACTAAAAAGACAAATTTGTAAAGGGTTACAATATGAGAAATATATTCCAAAATTTAGTGATAGCAAAAACACAACCATAATTACCTCATATGACATGTTATCAATGTCGAGCCTCATGCCTCTATGTCTATCATGCAACTCCGCGATGCTGTTGACAAACGAATCAAGCATCATATAATCCTACCAGAAAAAAAAACAAAAACAAATTGAATCACTGGTGTCTACTAAGGACCCAAAATTCCTTTAGCATTAACCATGCAATGAGGAGATAAATATAGAGCAAGTGAGCTTCCTGCTAACAAGAGATCGAGATGTGAAACCTTCATTATCCAGTCAGATGCAATCAGGTTTCATCATCTAAACAAATAACTGGAAAGACTACTAAGAACCTAGAACTTTGTATGATATGGAAAATAAAAAATAAACATCTTAGAAGGGATAATATTAAGTTAAAACTAAAAGAAAGCCTAAAGTTAAGGATATAGCATCATTGAAAAACTGCTGAGAAATATTTTTCATCGAAACCTCCTATGCAAGTTAACGAACAGCTGACCTTTTTTGGCTGAGCCATATCACATCTTGCTGGAAATGGATTGATTCTTGAATCTTTTCTTGGTTTAGGCAGGTAAGTGTTAATAGGCTCCTTAGGGCTTTCATTATGTATGCATATTACATAGATAACCTTAAATTTCACCTCATTGAAAAGAAGAAAGGAGAAAACTATGTAACTAGTTTTCCTTCTATATGTCATTGCTGACTGGATCACCATCTGGACGAACATCTCTCTTACTTAAGCTTATACAGCTTGCAAGCATCATTAACCAAATTCTGACAAATAATTTTCACCCAAACAACCTAAATTGACAGTCTAGTAAAACATCACTCTTCAAAAATTAGAGAATATAGGTAATTTTGTTTCCTTTAATATTTCTGTGACTAGACACGTCACTATTCTGGTCATATTTCTACCCCTAAAGCTTATGGAGCAAAGATTACAAGTAAAAGCAATTATGTTTATAACTTTTCACATATCAGCAAATCGATAGATATTTCATGCATCAGGTGTTCAGATCAGGAACTACTTATTATTCATAAAAAATACATGTGTAAACTAGCTGAACATTCATTGGGGTATCATAAGGATCAAAACAAACCTCGGATCGCCTGTTCTCAACCCTCTGCATGGCTTGCAGGACTTGACGAATCTGTAGCATGCAAGCAGCAACATTTAGTAAGTAAAGAGAAAATTAACGGTAGGTCAAAAGTATCTCAAAATAAAGCTATGAAGCAATATAAAAACAACTGGATTTATTCAAAAGGTGAACTTGAAATAACAAAAATCCAGGACAAACCGAAGCTCATGCTACTCCCAATTACTGGAAAAACTGAAACTATGAAGTATCAGTTTCTTAAAGATTAAGGTAAAATTTGCAGGTGGTTCGATTCACATTCATTTAGACAATAATATTCATTCTAAGTTCCAAGTTGTGGGCACAACAGCTCCAGAAGTACATAGATATCTGTGAGAAGTGTCATGTATTAGACTTGTTATTATTTAATACCTTGTTGGATAGTGTTTTCAATGCATGCATATATTAGTTATTATACATCCTACTCGGTATTATAGGGTGCATAACTACTACATAGAAACCCATGCTCAGGGTTATTAATACATGGATAAGCACGGTTAACCTTGAATACCCCAAACCAAATAGTGGATAAGAGATACTCCAAGCATAACTAACTATTTCACCCTATTCAGTACTATTCTTATACATCCTACCAAACGACCCCCTAAGCAAATTGCAATCCATCCATCCAGAAGGTATACTCACGTTTAACTGTCAAAAGAACTATAAGGAGGCATGTGCTTCTGTTCATGTATGATACCAATACTTGCACTTACATTTTGTGCCAGTACATGATCCACTAATCCTAAAGTAAATACTAATCAAATAAACAACTAATGTAACAGTCTACTTAGCACACAAGATGAGCAAGGAAAAAGGGGAACACGAATAAGTAGATGAAAGGAAGAAATCTTCAGGAAGACAAAATAGCAATAGAAGAACAAATATTTGAACACAACAGGCCAGATACAAGATGAGAACAGTTGAGAAACATTGATGGACAAAAAGTACAACAGTTTTGATACTATATCAAACACAAAACGAATGTACCAGTCTGTGGCGACCCTCAATATCAGAAGATAAACCACGCGATCCATCCACATCATTACTTGGAAAATCAGCCATCAAAGATGATATAAGATGGTTTCGATGATTACGACGGCTACTAGATCCCCGGCTACGAGATCGCAATGATATCTCCGCCTCCTCCACAGGAGAAGCAGCCGAAGATACCAGGGGAAAATGACCTCTCCGACTACCAGATTCAGACTCCACTGCTGGGAGGACAGTCCAAGGAGAACTTTCTGAAGAACTACGATTGCTACTGGTTGCTAAGTTTTGATAAGGTGTCCATGCAGTAGGAAAAGTTTGCATACTTGGCCCACGGCTGAGAGCAGAACTAGAACGCGTATTTCTGGTATAGCTTGCATTTGAAGTAGCTAGACTCCAATTAGTGGAATCCTGTGCCATATTTCCGGTCTCGGGAGCAGGAACAGATGGAAGAGGTTCCCTACTATTTCTTATTGAGCTCCAGAAGTTAGCTTCATCTTGTAATTCATCATATCTATCAGCAGAAACTGCATTTGGACTTGATGAACTACCACCTCGTGAATTAGGAGATGCATTCCAGGGAACAGGATGCAAACCACTTGGAACACCAGAAATGAACATAATGCCAGAATGGCTTCCTGAGTTACCTGCATCCATTGGCTGTGAAATCGGTTGTCTGGAGCCCAAATAATTGGATACTGAAATAGGTCGAGGAGTCGCAAGTGTAGAGCCAACGCTAGAATGCCCTAAATCTGTCCCTGTTGGCAGTAAACCAGATATAACTGTATCATGTCTCCCTAGATTTTGTCCACTCCCAGAATTTCTGGTAGAGGTTTCCACAACTCCACTAGCACTAGGAATTATGTTAGAAGCAGCCACTCTGGTACCAACCCTATTTCTTGGATAAAGGTCTTCCAAGTGATAAGTATTCTGCACACTTGCAAAGGCTGGTGATATGTTTAAGCTGCTGGAAGCATCATATTGACTTGGAAAATTGTGTGGTATAATGTTCTCAGGTTGGGCATTGGAGCTTGAACTTCTATCACATGACTGCCCAGAACTGCCTTCAAGGACCTTGCGCTTGCAGGATGAACCCCAACTACCCATGGAAGAACCTGATATATCAGTTGACCCGGTCCGATAAAAAGAACTACCAGAAGAAGTACCAGCATTGTAAGAGGCACCAGAAACAGGAAGCTCAGCTTCCAATCTGCTGCTAGAAGTGTAGACAGTTGGAGATACACTTGGTCTCATAACCAACCGAGAGTCGTTACCGTTGTACATGTCACTTAAGTTAGCATTTACAGGACTGTGAGCTGAGTCAAGATTTGGTAAAATTGTAGGGCAGACAATCATCTGATTTCCACCATAACCATTGGTTGAACTCTCAGGATGGAGGATATTGGATGGTCCAAATCGCCTTTCTTCTGACTTTGGATTAGTCAGGACATGATTGCTTGATGAAGAAGGCCAACCACATCCCGTTTTCAAATGACTAGCATGTCCAATTCCATGCAAATTGGCACTGGAGCTCCCCTCACCTTGATCCCATGCACTGCCATACGGTGTGTTATAACTACTACCATTAGCACGTCTATGATTTTCTCCAGCAGAAGAAAGCATGGAATTTGATAATCGATCCTCCACTGGATTTAGCAAGTTATCCCAAGGGGCTGTCGGATCTCCAGAAGCATTACTTGAAACAGATCCATGATTAAGATCGATAGTTTCTGGAAAGGAATCTCGTATGCTTCGATTCCCTTGCATCTCGTCCAATTATGACAGATCAAGGCCTTGGGTGCACTACTGAGGAAATTCTATCATAGAACAAAATTAATAATAGTTGATATCTTGAAAAGGTTAAAGCATAATCTCACTATAGAAAAGTGAAAATATAAGAAAACCTAAATTGGTTATATAACTACTGATGCACTAAGATAGTGATTTCAGCAGCTTATAGAATCAGTTCACAGCAATCACAAGTCGAGAAAAAGATAAAAGATAAAACTGATAAAGCAACTCTTAGTTTCGAGCTGAAGGCCTTCAGCGTCCATCAGAATAACTAAGGCACCTCATGCAGGGCACAAGGAACACATGGGAACTCTCTTTATAGGGTGAACATTTGAAGAATGTTTTAACAGTTCTTTGAGGTTTTATTAATGCTTAATTTCCAGCTCATCTTCTTTCTTTAACTTTCTAGAGTAACAGATAATTTGGTATTTTCTTTTAGTTGTTCCGCAGAGAACTTCTTTAACAGGATTTTAGGTAATTTGACTACTTCCTAAATTATTTTTGAGTCCAAATTGTCTTAGGATGCAAGAACAAGCTTGTTTCTATGTTGGAGTAGTTCTATTAGGAGGTAAGAACAAGCTTTTCAGTCTACATATTACTCATTTAGTGTTCTTATTAAGTAGCACTTATCATAGAGCTTATGTATGAGAATTATTTGCTAGTTTCAGAGCAAGCTTTACCTCTTTTTTGGCGCTTCTGTAGCCTCATCTTTGGAGGTTTAACCATAAGGAATTATATATCGTATCCTAGACAAGTTTATCCATATATAAATCTAGGTGGATCGAAGACTCCTTCCTTTCCTCTCCCCGTCGCCGCCTTCTTTTTTATCATTCTTTTCCTTGTAGCTAATGTCCATGTGCTACTTGCAGATTGAGCCAGTCTAATATATCTCCCTACATTTATCTTTTACCTTCACAAAAGCAGCAGCAATACTCCGCTTGCTAAATTCTCAGAGAGAAACATGAAAAAACACAACACCAGTAATTTTAGTTCCAATGGTGTCATCCTTCTGACAACCCCCCACCCTACCCCCAAGCTATAATTAACAGCCATTAGCAATTAGTTCCAATATGGCCTCGAACACAACTACTAGGAACTTTATAAGCAGAACCTATGTTCATCAACTAATGATGAAATAAGTTATCCTTTAAAGATGAAATAACGCTACAAGGAATGATATTAAACTGCTGATCAATAATTTACAAGCCAACTACGATAATCAGCAGCTTGAGAAAACATTTTCCTGTAGCCACATAGCTTAAATAAGAAACTGTTCAGTGAATTCAAATTTTTACTTCGTTCACAAACGAACACCAATTTGTTCACAAATGAACATAAGTTCTCACTTATCCAGCAAAAAGTACCCTTTAGATACCCCATCAAATATTAGCCTGTAAAAAGTTGCTTCAGCCAGTTGGAATTTTCTCAGACATGATATTTACAACCATTTAATCGCTTGGTTCTGCAGCTTGATTGGTTAGTATCGAGTTTTGACAATGATTCTGCCTAAAAATTGCTTAGGACCTAGACAAAAACAATTTACACAGGAGCTATTCATAATGCTTACCTGCTACATGAATAGTGCCAGAGAGAGATGATAAAGGACATGTAAATCTTCTTTATCCTATCAACGCAGTGGGGAAAGAAAATGGTTTCAGACTTCCACCAAATATGAGTACATTTTCTAGAAGAGACAAATTTGCCCAAGTATGAAAGACCAACATAAACTTAGACAACTGAACAAACAAAAATGGAGAGTATGCTTACTTCCAAGAACAACAACCTTTACCCCCAAGCTATGACTTAGAGCCGTTGAATAGAATAGACGAAAAAGAGTAAAACATGCTTTAGGCTTTCATTGGCAAAGGTGATTAGAAAAGGAACTTGATTGTGCATGTTTAACAAAGACTTTTCTTTCCTTTCCCCACAAAAGAATACTTACTTTTTCAAGACATACCATAAAACAGTAAGAACAAAATTAACAATAATGAGGCAATGCCACTTCCTCACTACTTTTTGGACAAAATCATTGTTCAAATTAAAGCAGTTCACTAAAAAATAAGGCACTTGATTCATTTTTTGTTGCATGGCTGACACATCCTTCCCCAGATAAAGTGGAACCGCTTACATATAAAAAGCACTCGGGAGTCGTTTGATATGAGAAACAAGCGATAATGATACCTCGATAAAATGCAGGATTATTTTATTTTACGTTTGTTTAGGGTAGGCGTATTAGTTAGTCCTGGGATTATTTACCGCACCATTTGTATCACAATCACATATATATTGGGATAACTAATCACATAGGATATTTTTGTCTATCCCATCCCCTATTCTAAACAACCCCTTAAGGTCTTAAAAATACACATGGCCTGCATGTGATATAAAAAAACACATACACACAAAGGCAGCACTAATATTTATTAGAACCATGGATTTCATCAAAACCAAAGCCCAAAAAGCAGTCAAAACTCAAAAGCGACGGTTGGTAAATTTTATCAAAGTGGGATGGGTTTTTCCAGCATAATTTAGTGAATAGGTCAATACAAGTACCAGAAAAACTAAATTGTACTACTCAACACGAACCCTCACCTGTTAATTTACATAAACAACAATTCAAGGAATATTCAGGTTCAACGTGCTTCATTCTATATCAAGAATTCAACTGGAAATTTGATATTTCACGCCTTATATAGAAAAACCATTATTATGCTGTTCAAAAAGTACCTAATAGTCAGTAGCACAACAAGAAGAACAAATATGCCTTAGTCCCAAACAAGTTTGGATTAACTATATTAATCTTCAATGACCATGTTTACCCAATTAAATTCATCCCGAGAAAAATACTGCTAACAAAACAGTATTTAGATAGAACTAAAGGAATCTATTGAATTGCAGATCGACAGTAGAAAAAAAAAAAACTACCCAAAGACAAAAGAAAACTCAAGTAACAATTTGGGTAACTTACAGAGAAAGTAAATCAAGAACAATAGATGATAAAAACCTGAAATTCTGTCGGAAACAGACACAATTAGTCAAGAAAATTAATGGGTCGATAAAGATACCTCAAAATCAGATGATCGGTGAAGTGACCGAGTTTTCTGGGTCGAAATTTGATTTTTTTTACCTTTCTTTTTGGGGTTATGGCCCTTGTTTTTTCTGTATTAAAAAAAAAAACAAAGAACAAACTATATCTCCATAGAAGATCGATGAGGGTTTGGTTCTTGATGCAGGAAAATAGAGAAGGAACGAAAATGGGTAGAGAGAGAACAATTAAGTATTGGCTCTCTGTGTGCCGGGAGGCAGCATAGGGAACTGAGAGAACAATTAAGCTTACGATAAATGCATTATTTATTTAGCTGCTTTTGTTGTTGTCGTTATAACGCGGTTTATCTTCTTCTCCTTTTTTTAAAAAAAAAAAAATCAACATATCGTAAACGTAAATTATTTTCAGTAAATATATGTTTAAAAGACTCGACATATTAAGAGGATTTCATATTTAAAATTTAAAATTTTTAGAGATGATTTTAAGATGATTGAGTATTTAATGTATATTTTATATATAGTCAACGTATACTTTATGTATTGTTAAACTATATATAATTTTTTAAGTGTATCATAATGCATAATTAGTGTATAATTCATGTGTAGGTAAGCTATGTGATATAACCAGTGTATATATTTTGACTTTTTTCTTAATCACAAGGGGAACCCACAGTTGCTATCATTTGGATGCTCACAGAATAAATCTATGTTCCTGCGTAATAACTCACAAACCATGTAGGAGAGGTACTCGCGCTAAACAAGTCCAGTTCAACTAGCTCAACCCATAAGGCAAATCTCTTACTTTCGCTGACAATGAGTTTTGAATTTGAGACCTCCGAGCTATATTTTGTATGGTCCTTGTTCATATGATTTTTTGTTATTTTTAATGTAAATAAAACATGATTAAATTTGTTGTGAACTAATTGCTTTATTGATGTATTTGAAATTAATCTAATATTTTTTTAAAAAAGTTACTACATAATTATTAAAAATCTCTACCATTTTTTTTTTAATTCCTGTTTCGTTGTTCTTTCTCCAATTGTTAGATATATATCCCTTCACTTTCTCATTCCCTTTTTAACCGTACTAAAATCATGCCTAAATTAAAGGTTTTATTTATGAAATTTAATTTACAGCTATCTTTTACTTGATTTCTTCATTAATTTCAAATCGTAAGAAAAATAGAAACAGTTCTTCATCCATCTTTTTGACATTCAGTACATCAATTACTTAAAGAAACTTCATGAAAAATATGACAATCAGATAAATTATAAAATTTGTTTCAAAGTATGGTTCTTTATCTTGACTTTCTGATACATATGTATTCTCATTCATTTTTATTGAAGTCTTACCCAATTAGTTCAAGTTATTGGTGGTTCCAATAAGAACTTTAGATAGAGATCCATAGATGATGCCAATATTGAAAGTGAAAAAAAAGAGGGAAGGGTGGGAAAATTTTCATAAATAGCCTACGCTTAAAATTTAATATGTTCAAATAATTATATTTTACACAATTAAATAAATATAATCTCAACTACGTGACCTGGAGGGGAGGAGAGAAGTGAGCTAGAATGAGAGAGGGAGGAGAGACGCGAGTGAGAGTGGAGAGAGGCGAATTGTATATGTATATCTGTCGAATTGACTATGTATATTTGTCAAAATAATTATATATGCAATTGATATATATTTATAATTGTATATTTGCAAGAAATTGCAGAGAAAGAGAAAGGAGAGAGGCAAGAGCGAGGAAGAGAGAAAGAGAAAATAGCAACAAAATCCTAACTATAACTATAAATTATAATTTTTCTAAACTATAATTGTACAATGTAAATAAATATCACATGTTTATCTAGTTATATTATTTTTTTCAAAAGAAAATTATTGAAATTGTGCAAACAAAGGAGAAAGTGTAGATGGATTTCTTCGTCATTTTTTTTTCATTCTAAGGATCAGATTGTTGACTTTTCTTTTATAACTTTTGTTGTTCATCTTCTTATGATACACAGATAAATAGTAACAATCGATATATAATAAATTATATAATTTATAATAATTATATATCAAATTAATAATTAAAAACATGAGATATATCGATTTAGATATGAAAATAGAGCAGAACTCATATGTATCAGAAAAAGATTAACAAATTACAATTATAAAAGAATAAACCAGTTATTCTATCAATGTTGTGTCATATATATAACTATGAATAAAAAACAAACTGATATTGTTATGAAAACATCAATATTTATGTATCAAAAAATAATAATTAATAATATTTATAGATGCATAACTTTTTAGTTAAATAAGTGTAGACGTATGTATATGATAGTGATAAATAACAAAATTTATACTAAGTAAGGTTATGCATCAAAATTAATATTTGAATATGATTTGTTATGCATGATAAAAATACAATGTGTCATAATATTAAAAATAATGCACTATACATTTTTAAGAAACAAAAACAACTACATACATAAAAATCTAAATCTTTTTTAGTTGCTGAAAGTAAAAATATGACGAAAAAAATACTTTAATACTTTTTTCCTGCTCTATATCAATTCTCATAATCTTTGCCATTTTTAACGATTGCTCAACCTATGAATCTCGACAGAAAATGCTTACCGTAACCGCCAGCAACTTAACCAAGAACTTCTGCGAATTTGATGATTACTCTTATTATGTTCACTCCAGGTCTGTCACAGCCCTCTCCCCC
>JAABOM020000001.1:36543420-36557308 GCA_011800125.2 Solanum clarkiae | reverse complement strand
TAACATAAGTTCTAAATTCAAAATAAAAAATTTAACATAATACTCTTATGTCAAAGAGCAACACAACATATATAAATATGAGTTAAAAAAATAATAAGTTTATAACTTTATTCAATAATATTGGAATCAACTTTAATTTAAAAATTAGAATACTGACAAGGTCATTCTAATAAAAAAATAAACAAAGATAAATAAATAAATAAAATAATATGCAAAATTCTATGGAATCACATAAAGGTTAAGCACGAGAAGTAAATGACAATTAAATATTATAAAATAAAATATATTTTAAAAAGTATTAGAATAATAAAAATAAAAGAATTAAAAATAATTTAAAATTTAAAAAATAAATTAAAATAAAATAATTTAAAAATAACCAACTTATAATTATCATATGTAAATACCAACAATTCACAACTTTTTCATTGTGAATTGAAGAGTGTAATAATATCTTATCTATCACATTCGATTATTTTTAACTAAGATACTATATGATCAATTGATCAATTACACCAAATATATTATTGCTATCAAATTTTGAGAGCGGACACATAATGAACACATGTAATATGGTTGACGGCTAATTATGGCATTTAATTTATTTAATGACCGACTACCACGCTTCAAAACAAAAAAAACATAAAGAAAATTGCATTACCTTTTTAATTATATACATTAATCATAAAAATCTCAACCTTAGTTTGTTCCAAATGAGGTTGACCTGTATTAGAGGGGACATTAGATGTCAGACACAATCTAATGTTTCATCAATTTTGTATATTATGCTTGCACAATTTTTAAAAATAAAATAAAATTTGAATAGGAAAATTAAAAGTTATTTGATTCAATCATGTGAAGTTTACTTAATAGGATTTACATTTTTTTCGAATTTAAGCTATTACACACTATTTGATTTATTTAATATTTATTTAAAGAGCAGCGATTAAATACCTTTTTAAAGGGTTAAAAAAATTAAATATAAAATAGCAATAAAATCAATATCCATATTAATAATAATCAAAATGATATTACATAAAATAAATATTTATAAAATATGATATAAAATATCAAATTTAACTGATATATAACAGAGTAATAGTAATTCGCTCTAAAATTGATAACTATAGTTTTGAGAGCCAGCGCATCACAAACACATGTATACAACCCTATTATGGAATTTAATTATTTTTGTAAGCTCGTTACCACACTTTAAACAAAAAAAAAAAAAATTATTCACACTCATTTTTTGCACTAAACGAAAATAAATATAAAAAGGTGTTTTAGCAAATTGTCTTTTTCTTTTTTGGCCTTTCCTCAGCTAGATTGAGTTACTTTTCCTTAATCAGAGATTTTATGTTTAATTGTTTGAGTTTTGAGAATTAAAAAATTTTTAGTAGAGAGTGTTTTTCTCAAATTGAGTCCTATAGACCACAAATTCAAATATAATCGAAATTCAATATGAATACTAAACACCAAATAAAAAAATTTAAAAAAATTATACCTTGATAAAACATCCCGAGATATTTTCTTCTTTGTGCAGCATATGTTTTCAATATAGACATTAATCATTTAGCTGTACTCTCACTTTAAAAATATATTTTCTATTTATCTCAATTTATAGAGGGATTCGGATATAATGTTCAAAATATTATTGTTTTAAAAGTAATTTTAAAAAATTATGAATTAATATAATTAATGATTCAAAATATTTTTTTAACAAAAAGTTGGTTCGCCTAATACTAATAGTGCTATTTTAACATAAAATTAAGTAGAGTTGACATAAATTGCATAGTGTAAAGAGTTATTACTTTTTTTTTTTTTTGGTATCATTTCTCAATTTATAAAAATTCCTTAAAAAACATGCAATCATGATATATTAATTCAATAATTCAAATACATTAATTCGATTTTAGATATAAAAATTAGGGTTTTAAAGTATCAACAACTAATATTTAAAGTATGATAAACATAAAGATAATTTAATAATCAGGATTAATATATCTAGATGAAAAAAAATTAAATTCTTTTAGAATGAATGAGAATAATAAAAAATATGATTAAAAAAATATAATCAGCTAAATATCCCTGAAATTAAAAAAGTGATGGGATGATTAAAAAAGCAAGAATGACTAATTAGAAACCCGGATTTCAAATCATAATGTAATGTTACAGAATGCTAAATTTTAAATTAGTGAATTTTGTAGAAATAAAATATAAAATTATATTTTAGGCCTAACTCACATCTCAAAAGATAATTCAAAGGAGGAAGATTGATCAAGTCTTACGAGTAATCCACTCATTTTATTAACCATTACCGATGTAGATTTTTTGTTATTCTTCAACACCCACCTCATATCTAGTGCTTGACATTTGGTGCATGGGCAATTTTTAAATTTTTGGGGCTGAACATTGAGTGAGATGAGTGGTGCATGAACATTTTTTAATTTTTGGGTTCAACATCTGGTGAGATTTGTCCTGCTTTAATATCATCATATAAAATTAAGTCTACCGCCTAATTCATACCCTAAAAATTAATTCAAAAGAGAAGAAAATTATCCAAACGAGTTCACCAATTTTATTATCCATCAATATGAAATTTTTGTTATTTTTCGATACCCACCAAACTTTTGTTGCCCCTAATTGACACCATATAAAAATTTGTGCAGTTATATGTATACACTTTCTTTAGTCAGGCACGAGCACCATATAAAAGTTTGTGCAGTTGTGCTCCGTTTCGAAATACGACATGACAGAGAGAGACGAACCTTTGACGCCGGCCGGCCGATTATTCTCCCAGCCGAAGATGGAGCAAGTCATCAACTGCGCCATTTCCTTCGACAATCCACTCGACGTTGACGCCTTCAAATTGGAAATAAGCAATTCCATATTGGTTAAACATCCCAGATTCTCCAGCGTCATGGTCAAAGACTCATGTGGCCGGGAACGATGGCGTAAAACTGAATTTACCGTCGACGATCACTTCATTATTCACGGTGAACCATTAACTGACGATCCTTCAATTTCGGATGAAGATGCCGTTAACGATTACATAGCGGATCTCACTGTTTCGACTCCTCTTAGTTTAACGAAGCCCCTTTGGGAATTCCATCTTCTCTTAGCTCATAAATGTGCCGTATTGAGAATTCATCATGCTCTCGGTGATGGAATTTCACTTATGTCCATGCTCATGTCTTGTTGCCGGATAGCCGATGATCCTAATCAGCGCCCCACTACTCATGGTATTTTTATTTCGTGATTATTTCATTTAAAAGTTTAGATTGAATCTATCAAACTAAAACAGTTGAAAACTAATGATTTCTGCTTTACTAAGCAAAATAGAAGCCCACCCTTCTTAACTAGAGATTGTTCACTTCTTTTAAGTACTCGATTTTGAATTGCATGTTTAATTATCTTATCTAAAAGCGAGTTATTAAATGTAATTTTTAAAAATTTATTTGATTATGTTTTTAATAGGTATAGAGACTTCGAGTTCATCCAAGGATCACAAAGTGGGGAGTTTATTGAAGTTGTTGAAGGTGATATGGTACACGTTGGTGTATGTTATAGAGTTTAGTTTGAGGTGTTTGTGGTTGAAGGATAAGAGGACAGCCATAAGCGGCGGAGCTGGAGTTGAGCTATGGCCGCGGAAACTGGCGACGGCCAAGTTCAAGATTGATGACATGAAGACAATCAAGAAAGCCATCGCTAATGCTGTGAGTTAATTTCTGCTATTTATCTAATTAATCTCCTGCCGTTGGATTGGAATATATATCATTTATATAAAAGGAATGTTCAATTTTTCATTTTAATTTAATTGAGATTTTATATAATAGTTCACGACCACATATGTGGAGATCAACACGACTAAAATCTTAGTATATAATGTAATTACTGAATAATGAATTGTCGACGTCATTGGTTTAACCAATTTCTAATAACGACTTCCCATTAAATATAGAAGTCATTTACAATACGAAACTAGAGGGAATGCTAACGTAAGAATAATTCAAAAGTTAGAGCTGTCATTACTAGCTAGAACTGGTGGTGATATGAAAAAGCTGAATTTGTAGCCATGGAGGTTGGGCAAAGCATATTACTGGAACAATCTATTTTTTGTTTTAGTTTTTTTTTTCTATAAATATTATGCCAAAACCAATTTATGTGCATTTTAATTAATTTTACTGAATATTTACTAATTTCAATTCTTAATGATTATGTCATAAATGTAATAATATTCTATCCATGTTGACATGACATACTTATTACCTAGATCATCATGTATATGTATTCTTTGACTGGTACAAATAAATATGCAACTGCTTATACATTGAATTTATTTTTTGTAGACCATTAATGACGTCCTCTTTGGAATCATATCATGTGGTCTCTCTCGGTACCTCGAGCTGCGGTCCTCCAGAGGTATGTAAAAAAATAAATTATATACTATACTCTTCTGTTCATTTTTACTTCAGGAATAAAAATTAATTTTACACTTAATTTTTAATTTATTCTTATCATTAATTATAATTATTTTTCTATTACATATTTAATAACATAATTTCATCATTTATTATTTGTTAATTCTTATCCCCAAATTAATATAGGACAAATAAAAATAGACAGATGGAGTATATACTAGACATTAGTGCTCATGCCAATACGAGTTAACATTTGTTATTTTTTTTATCTTAATTTATATGACATAGATAGAATTTAAAAAGTCAATTAAATTTTAATGTTATTTTTTAAATAATATTCAATCTTATCATCCTAAATTAAAATTATGTCAAATATAGCAAAATACCCTTGAATCTTGTGCGTTAAACATGTTACATGGAAGGTTGACACTAAAGTTTTACAAAAAAATGGACCATTCTGTTTTAAATAGACCAAGAAGGAAAGTGTGTCATTCTTTTTAAAAATGGAACAAGTATTAATTACTATGAATTATAGTGCTTCTTTATGTTATTTTAAATAAATATATGTTACTCCTCTTGCCCCAAATTATACGGTATTGATAAAATTTTGAAAGTCAATTTTTTTAAAAATTATTATGATATATATTATGTTTACGTCATTTTACACAATATATGTTATTCACCTATCCTTATTTATATGACATTGATTTGAGTGTTAAGTGATTTTTATATATGTCTTTTAAATATTTTTGAGTTGTTAATTCTTGTGATTTATTGTATTTTTATTTAATTTTCATATATAGATATATTTTTATTATTAATTAACTAGATTTACAATACTTTTTACACAATTTCCTATTAAATAATACATATTATTTTATTGTCCATTTTATGTGACATCTTAATTCCAATAATCGATTGAATTTTTCATTTGTTTTTAAAACATTTTAAATTGTCAATTATCATGATCTTTAGTATTTTTTTTAATATTTTATGTAACATATTTTTATAACTATTTTAAGTTGTCAATTATTATAATCAGTACTTTTTTTTAACATAATTTTTAAATATATAAAACACTAAATAACATAAACAAATTAAAGTAAAAGAACCATAAAAAATTTATAGATAAAGAATCATTAAAAAATTATAGATATACGCTCAAACTATCAAGCATGCATGTGGATCTTTCGTCTGCTCAATTGCTCAACTAATAGTTATTATCTTATAAAATTATATTTTTTAAGAGAAAATAACTTTCTAAGATGGTCACTCAAAACTCGATATTGACTAACCAAAAAAAAAAATAACTCGATATAATAATTATACCAGATTTAAATTATAAAAGGTTCAATCAATTAATTCATTTGCAGCTTTGAAAGAAGGGCTTCAGATGACTGGAGCTGCCATGATCAATTTAAGAAAACAAGCTGGATTACAGGTGAAACATTAATTTTCACAAATATAAAATACAAAATAGATTTTTATTTCTTTTTTAGACTAGACGGTAATAATATCAACCGTTTTATTTTTGCAGGACTTCTCAGAGCTGATGAAGAGCAAATCTGGAGCAAGTTGGGGTAACAAATTTGGGATGTTACTCTTACCAGTTTATTATCACAAAGGGGGAAGTGATCCATCGCAGTTTGTAAAGAGAGCTAAAGAAATGATGGACAAGAAAAAGTTATCACTAGAGGGTCCTTTCTCCTACAAAATTGCCGACTTTGTCATGTCCTTTTTTGGTCCTAAGGTACACTATTTTGGAGGTCTCATAAAGTCCAGCGTTAAAATGAGTCAAGTTAATGAGCGAGTCATGAATCAATCAACCCATAATTTGCTTAGGTCAAATAATAGATCATATTGTTTTGTGTTTTTGGTGTACAGCTAGCAAGCTTACTCAACTACAGGATTGTTTGCAATACTACTTTTACAATCTCAAATGTGATCGGCCCTCGAGAAGATATCACCTTTGGAGGGAACCACATATCATCTGTTAGAGTCACTTCTTCTGCCCTTTCCCATGTAAGTCTTGTCTGCATAATTTTTTTAAAAAAGGTCGCCTAGTGCACCAAACTCCTGCTATGCATGGAGTCCGAATCACGAGTCTGTTGGCAGTTCCCCTTTGTCTGCATCATGACTCTAATTGTGCCTATATGCTATATTGATGCAGGCAATCACAATGCACATGGTGAGCTATGCAGGCAGAGCTGAAATGCAAATATTGGTGGCTAAAGATATTATCCCTGATCCCAAAGTTTTAGCCAAGTGTTTTCAGGATGCCTTAATGGAAATGAAGGAAGCTGCACAGACTGTTGCCAAAAATTAAAGGATTCAACTTACGCACATCGACAACGTCGAGAACTTATTTAATATGTTATAGCAGATTGTCTTATTTCCTAATTCCTCTTATAATGGGAAGTAAGGTATTAGTTAACCTTATTGATTTCCTCATAGAAATCAATCAATCAAGTGAGATAAGGAAGGGGCTATGTAATTTAGAGGTACAATTACTTGTAAAAGAGAAGTTCCTAACATACTCTTTGTTGGTATTGCACTGTAAATTACTCCTAATGAACTGGCATATTCATTGAGGCCTTTTTCTGAGTGTTTCTTCTTTCTTCCTTCCGATTCCTGTTCTGCCTTTCTTGATTCTACAAAGTGATTGATATACTTCATCTCTTGCAACATTAAGCAACACCAGCAACATAACTAGTGTAATCCTACAAGTGGGTTATCGGGAGGGTATAACGTATGCAGACCATACCCTAGAGAGATTGTTTCAAATCAACCTTCGGCTTAAAAAAGGTTCTTACAGCATTCAGAAAATAAACAGAGGCTTTTATTACATAGGTACATACAGAGCACACTCAAATACGTCCATGAAGGTAAGTAATGGAAATAGTAGATATCCAGGATGAATGCATACCTTACAAGAAGATACATAAATATATGTGCATAATGTGTTAATCAAATGAAAAACTGCATGCTGATAAGTAAAACCTGGTTTTTTTTGCAGCATTAGAAAGCTTCAATGGCTAAAGGAAAGGCTCTTTTCTTGCTTCTTCCATACTTCTTCCTAAGCAAAAGTTTCCTGAGAAAATTCACCCCTCGCTTCTTGCTTGGTAAAATTACCATAGTTCCCATATTGGGAGTTTTAGCTTCAGGCTGTGTGCTTTGTGTTGCGAGAACTGTATCAATGGTTCGTAGAGCTTCTTCTGAGTTGGGAGAGTTGACGTTCTCCTTTTCCACATCATCCTCAGAAATCATCCGATCGAGTAAAGACATGTGCTTCCTCATTTTCTTACTGCTGGCTTTACTGTCACCAACTGTATTGTCCTTCGGAGGCAATGCTAGGGCCTTAATTTGCTTTCCTAGGTTCATTATAGTCTCTTGACACTCGGCCAACTTTGCAGAGGCAGCAGTTAACTCCCAGCCCTGCCAAGTTGAACAATCATTTCTCTTCATGATACAGTAGATAAAGTACAAAATAGCATTCTCCACGATTCTTATCGCTGGAAGTGTCATTGATAAGTTATGGAATTACTTTTGTTGGAAATATCATCGAAAGTAATTGAGTCAGACACATAGCGGTCTATTTTTAACACTGAAAATACTACTACTAGTTTTATGCTTTTAGCCATCAAATTAAGCTTTAAGCCTTTACTTGATCTCGCATACATAGACATGCAACAGTTGACTGAAACCTATTTTGAGTGGATGACAGAGATCAAAGAAATTCCAATACTTAGTCACTAAATGCTTGCCACTAAGGCAGCCAGAGAACCAACAGTCACTTAGGGCGTGAGGTCACAAATATATAGATGAAAGAAGACAGAGAGGAAAGTAATGTCATCTCTGTCTATCCGGGATTTTGGGGGGTGGGGGGCATTGTAACTAGACAAGAATAACACGCAAAAAAGAACTCAAATTGGCAGAAGAGGAACTCACAGTTTGCTGGAACCCTTTTTCTTGATCCACGCCATCCACGGAAGTTGTTTTTGCAGTAATACTGCCAATCAGATATTAGAGAAGTTAAGACCCTTTATTCTTTGAAAACTACTAATTAAGAACACAAAGTAACAAGTGATGCCCACCTTTCAAGTTGGAGTTGAAGCTCAAGACAAGTTCCTTCCAGTTCTTCACAACAGTGACTTCTATCTTCCAATTCTACTTGAAGAGAAGACAACTTTGAAAGTGTTTCATTTAGTTTAACTGTAGTCACACTAAGCTGGGTATCAAGATCTTCATTGATTGATTTCTGATCTTCGATAAGATCCTCCATCATTCTTTTAGATTCTTTAACTGTTTCCAGTTCAGCTTGTAGGCTTTCAATAGTTTGTTGTGATTGCTGAAGTTCACTTGCCAAGTTTTCACACTTGTTCCTCGCTACCTGCAGCTTGACTTGTACATCTTTGTTTGAGGATTTTATACTGTTCATCTCAGCTTTCAATCCTTCATTTTCTGCTTGGAGGGAAGGATGAGTCTTCTCTGATTCAAATGCAAGACTTTGCATTGATCCCTGTTCGGTTGTTGAACTTTGCATCTTTGGAGATGTTAACGGAGATTTCCAAGTGATGTAACCACTGATGGGAAGCAGTTCAGAATGATCTGCAGCGGTATATGGAGCGCTTACTTTGTATAAAGCTACTCTTATGTCCTCTATTAGTTCATCGGTGCCTCTTTTTGAGACACGACTTTGCTCCATGATTATTCTCAGAATATCATGAAGCCAATTGGAGGATCTCTTCGCCGTTGCCTCATTTAAATCACCTGGACCCACTGGAACCAGTTCCTTACCAGTCGTGTCCGTCTGGTTTCCGTGTGTCTCTATTCTCGAGGAGTCTGATAAAGTGAGACTTGCATCCGAGGGAGGATAAGAACTCCCTATTGTAGAATCAACAGCAACTATTGCAAGTTTCTCCATTTCAACAAAATCATCCAGCAGACACATCTCAGAAACCCCATTCATTTTTGAACAAACACTTTCGTCTCTCTTGCTTGTGTCATAACTTGATATTGAGGAAGTTTCACATGAGAGTGGACTAGCCAGGGCCATCTCTTTGGAAGCCTTAGCAGACGAAACTAATCCAAGATGATTCCCGCCTTGGCTAATCTCAACTTCTTTCCTTGCTAACACATCTTTCAAAACTCTGTTCTCTCCCTCCAGATTGCACATACGTTCTACCAAAAAATTTATCTCCTTACGGAGAATGTCAGGATGGCCTTCCAAGGCTGTGTCTTTAGGAATTAAATTTCCAGTCGGGGCATCTGACTTCCTCCTCCTAATGATAGTCTGATTTTTTTCTTGCATTTCAATTTCATTCCTAACCTTTGTCAATGCAAGTTGACCTGGCAGCCGCTTGCGAGTTAGAAGGCGCAATCTTTGACAATCTGCTTCCAATTTTCTAATTTTCTTCACATTCTCAAGTTGCTGCTTATGTGCGGCATCCAAGGAGCGGTGGCTGAGCTCCAACTCTTCATTCCGAATATGGAACTCCCTCTCAAGCATCTGAAATTCATACCTCAAGAAAGAATTTTCTTTCTCTACAGAATCTAACCTCGACATTAGTGCATTAAACTCTGCTTCTGCCTGTGCACCGCTCTTGGTTAGTTCTTCAATTATTTGCCCTTTCACGAGAAGTACCTTGTTCAGATGGCAGTTCTCAAAAGTCAAATTTGCATTCCTTTTATTTGTTTCTGCTAATTTTTCCTCAAACATTTTGTGAGCCTTCTCGAATTCTTTTGATGTCCTCATTTCAGCGTCACGCACTTTTTGCTCCTCTTCTTCCCTGAGAGAAGCTAATTGCTGCATGTGATCCTTCAGGGCAGTGTTCAAGTGCATTATCCTTTCATCAGCAGCTTCTCTCTGGTGTACCACTTCATCGAGTTCCTTTTTAAGTTGAAGTACTTCAGCTTCAGCTTTCTTCTGACCTAAAAGAGCATTTCATGACTTAAATTTAGAACTAACCTTTTTTAAGCTCAAGGGAAATGGAGAGAAAGTAAACGGAGAAAGTGTGCATTCGCAATACAAGAAAAACGAAGGAACGAAGTTGTTACCTGTAATAGCTTCTTGCTCCATTTCTGCAGACTTCAGCAATTGTTCATCTTTAGAACTACAGTCATTGAGGGCGTTTGCTAACTTCTCCTCTAAGATTTTCAACGATTGCTCCAAATATTCGGTTTCATTTGGAACTGTCTGTCCCTGAACAGTAATTACATTTTATAAACCTATACTAATTTTGCATATGAAACAAGGACATTACAGATTTACGAGTTAAAAAACTTGCACAAGAGCTACTACATTGCATATAAAATAACAGCACTATATAATATAAAAAATACTTAATAATATCTTGCCATTCTCTGCTAGATTCCTAATGTCAATGTCAAAGAAACTGACCAAGGAATAACAATGTTATAGAAAACCCAGAAACCGATTGGGGGAAGCTAAAGCCTATTTTTCTACCTGTAGGTATGCATTTATGTCATAATATTTTCCAGTTCATCATTGAGAAAGTAACATAAATTCCAATAAGCAGGAAACAAAGAAAAAACAACACAGCTGCAGAAGGCAACCCAAAAACATTCAAACTTATGTTATTATGATACTGACCTTTTAAATTTTTGTGTGAAAATTGGACTCCTTAGTAGATTGTAGTTTGTCTTATATGGTTAACTTAAATAAACTAGGTGTAAACACCTGGTGCGGGTAAGTATTTCCCCTTTTTTTCCGATCATTAGTAGAAGATGTTACTTTTGACGGTTAAGAGACAATGTTTAAGTACCTCCATTCCATTTCCTTGATCAGATTTGGTGATTGAAACAATTGTCTTCTCTGAAGATCGTTTTCTCGGCCATAACCATGACTTCTGGTCCATGATTTACTGCCAACATCAAATTCAGAGAGCAAATGACAAAGAATAAAAGATAAAACCAAAAAAATCGATATTCAGTCATTTGGTTTCTACTCTATTCATCAGTGAGCATATAAAAGGCCATGGACAAACAATTTACAGGAGAAGGAAATTCAGTTCAGCATTTAACCTCTTCAATCATTAAACTAATAAAAAAGATACTTAGCATTACAATTTACAAACATGAACATTGCTTATCTGTTATCAACAAAAGCGGAAATTCCCCAATTTTTTTATCATGATTTCAACTGAACCCATTATTTTCAACATGGAACATATATATATAAGTGAAAAACCACAAGTATTACATTATGAACCTATCAAGATTTTTTAGGGTGTATTTGGTATAGAGGAAAGATTTTTTTTTTCCAATTTCCCATGTTTGATTCATCAAAAGTGTTCTGAATTTTTCTTTTTCTAGGAAAACAAGTGACTTCCTTAAAAATCAGGAAATTGAAATGACTTTCCTAGTGAAAGCACGAAAAATAAGTTCACAAGTGACATTTCAAGTTTATTGTAACGTCACCACCCTCAATGCCCCTACCCCATAACCAACCCCAACCCTGATCATCCATACCACCTACATATCCCCACATATGAGTTCCCAGTTTCACACACACACACACCCCACCCCCAAAGTTTCAAGATAACCCCCCAAAATTCATAATCTTGTTTTAGCAAAAGTGAAGAAAACATCTTCAGTTTCAACATAACTAGGTACACAAGGAGAAAGAATGTTTAAAGAACAAGAAGAACTCACTCACTCAAGAAGCTCAATCTAGCATGCAGCAGCCACTGATCATGTAACAACAGAGCACTTTTTTCAATTCTTGAAATTAACGTTGTCGGCCCAAACAATCTTCAAGAAAATTAGTAGCTATTTATAGTGGCAAAAGAAAATAAAAATATTATGTCCATTCAAGAACAGAACCTGAAACTAAATACTAAAATGGAAGCACCAAAAATTGCCACCGACAAGTTTACACACTTGGGAAGTGAAATCAGACAAATAGTAAGTGGGTCACCTTCTGGGTAAAATCCAAAGTCCAAAAAAGATTAAAAGTTAAAATAAAGTATCTATTGGAGGGTCCATTCCATGTATAGAAGAGAAGAATATTGACAAACAACAGTTGTTGCTATCTACAGTAATAATGTTTGATCAAAACGTTACACCTTTACGACATGCAAGCTATATAGACAACTCCACTAATGGCGGATGGGCTACCAGAGGTTTTGGGTTCGAGCCCAAATAAAAAATTTTTGTATTTCTTTCAAAAAAAACTTTACGCCACATGAATTTAAATATAATAAAGCTCTAATAGATATCGAAGTCAGGATACGGATGGAAAAAAAAAACTCTACTAATTTCACCATCTCTATTCAATATTAACCACGTATACCTAACATGACAATAGACCAATAAATTGTACTGTCCCTTTTTTTTTTTTTTGCTGTTATTGGTATAATACTTAAAAATCTTTAATTCTTTCGTAAGTTACGACTTAAATCTGTCAGAAGAAGTAATTTCATATTCAAAAACTTAATTTTTCCAAATTGCTAGTAAATTATTTTTTGTTTGCTAAAAAAAATCTATATATTGATTTAACTCCCTTTGTGCCAATGACTTTAGAATTGAATGTACGAATAATTATCCAATTTATAATAGTATTTTTTTTTTGTGGGGCTCCAATATGCTATGTCGTAGTGACAATTTATAATAGTAGTTGATTATTTAAGTTTTTAAATTTTGTTTTATCTTCTAAAAGTCTGTAATTTTGTCTAGTTAATTTTTTTATGGTCATTAACTTTGTCTAGTAGGCTTTTATTACATTTTAGCCAAAAATACATGTATGGTACTTATATAATGATGTGGCAACTAATCAAGTATTGCAACTAATATTTTTCACTAAACTAACTACTCAAAGTTGGATTACTAAAAATTGGCTATGCAAAATTGGATGACTTTAAGACAAAATACAATTAAGTGATTGATTTAGTGATCGATTATTATAAATAGTATTTTAAAAGAGTAATATTGGAATTCGTCTCGGAGCTTGTTCCAGGATGGGACTTTAATAAAATGCTTTGAGACTCATGTTTAAGAGTTAATCTGTGAGACTTATGATTTAAGCGTCAGATAGTACGCCCCAAACACGTCCAATGGCCAATATTTGGGATTCGTCAAATAGTTCTTAAACAAATTATGTGTTAAATTATTTAGTAAACATTGTTAACCCTCATAATTTTTAATAAATGAATAATACTTAATAGTTTTTTCATCTATAGAAATAAGAAGATTGAGATTAGCTCAAAAGACAAGTTGCAGTATCGCATATTTACTATCTGGTAATACCATGAGGGTGATTATTACTTAACATTTTTTTTAATACATAGCCAAATTTTACATCTTTAGTTATCATTGATATTTATGTTTTGTCATTATGTTTTAAAATTATCATATTATATTATTTTATTATTTGAAAGTAATTTTATTTTTATTCATGATGGAGTAATACTTTTATTATAATTCTAATAAATTTTATTGATTATTTTTCT
>JAABOM020000001.1:36522892-36542444 GCA_011800125.2 Solanum clarkiae | reverse complement strand
TTATTTATATTTGTTATCTCATATTAGAAATTCTATATTCTATTTATTTTATATAGTTTGTCTTATTGTATCATTTTACTATATATAAACTAAAAATTTAAAATTTAAAAGATTCATCATGTCTCGAAGCTTGTGTCCCACCTCATAGTAAGCAAAACAACTCATCTCACGTCCCGTCTTTTAAAACACCAATTACAAAATTACAATTAAAATGATCTTTGAGCATCAACTTTCAATACTAAGGTTAACGAGTAACACTTCACATCCTCGTCATTAATAAGACTTGGTAACCAAATAGACAATCTATTTTCACTCTTAATTCATCACATATGGAAAAGATTGTGACATAAATTTGCGGTCAAGGGAATTGATTGTTGCATAATGATTTTGTCCTTTTATGCTAATACTTTATATTCAATTATTATCTAAAAGAAGCATCCTGTCTTACTTTTGTTTTGGAAAATATCATTTTCGGTCCCTTTTTCTTAGTAAAGGTATCAAATTGGAGATGATGACTTTCTCTTTTTCCTCGTCCCTTGTGTTACTTTGATCTTTGTTAATTATACCTCTTAATCATCTTTATTCCGTTTGGTTAATTATAATATAGTGTTTGTTTGTCTGAAATGAAAGCAAACTAATAGGAAAACTGGAAAAATATCACCTACCTTAGTGGGTTATGACTTATTAGCAGAGCTAATCATCACGTAGTGCACCAACTACTACACTAACTATATTTGTTTAATAGTTGCTATTTTGCTTTTGTTATGTATGATTACTCGAATTTTAATAGTTAAAAGTCTTTTTATCTTAAAAGAATGACATTTTTCTTTCCTTTTGATTATCAAAGAAGGTAACTTACTGCAATGACTATAAAGCACATAATGTAATCATGAGTATTTTTCTAATCTGAATTCACCCTTAAATACTGACAAATTAACTTTTGAATTCTCCCATGAATAAGATATGTACCCTACTAATTGGTGTTTACCATCCAAAAATAAAAAGTGATTACATTTTACCTTAATAGATTTGGAATGGAGAATTTGTTTTTCCCACTCTTACGAAAAGTCATTTATTTCTGATTTTTAAGAATTTTATGGTGAAAATTGTACAATTTGCAATTTTTAACTTGTAGACATAATTTTCACAATTTTTAGTGTGTATTTTATGAGTTTAGTCAAACAAACTCATTACTTTTGCTTCAATATATATATATGGAGAGGCTCAGTGTAACTTAAATGAAAAAGTTTATGATGGAGGAGACGATATAATTCAGGAATGAGTTTTGATTCAGTTGCGTTACCCAAATTAGACTCATGAACAGTTCTTGAAGAAAACGACAAAATATGAAAAAGCCAACAGAGTATTATAGTGGCCATGTGGAGAGTCAGACGTAATGACAGGCATAGAGTACTGAAGCAACTATATGAAGAGTTAAAAGTGGTCATGTAAAGAGTCAAACACAAAGACAGATATATAAATCAAAAATTTAATAAATAAATATGAATAATGAATTTTAAATCAAATCGAGTATGGGGCCTATTGCCATCTAAGAAATTTTCATTATGATGTCAATAATGAGAAATGACATCTTGATTAGCTTCATTTACCAAGCAAATCTTAGTTTGGTAGAGTAGAATTTGTACTTCAATCAGAATAGACCACAAGTAATTATGATTGGGCCCAATTGCTGGTCTGGAAACTTAGATAGTGATAAGAGTAATGGCCCGCTTAGATCAAAGGCTGCGGCCCAGAAGTTTGGCCCAATGACCCCTTTTTTATTTATTTAAAAGAAGGATCTGATGTTACAATTCCTTCCTAAATAATTCTGTAAATTAATAGTCCACGATCATTTGAGTTCTAGCAGAACTTTCCTGATGAAGATTTTCAAGTGGTGTGTCACTTTTCTGATGAAGACAATTACATAAAATGAACCCAAATTGTGAAATCATTTATAAAAAAGTGGATCCAACCCAAATTATCTATCTTTTTACTTCACTTTTTTCTTTCTTATTTTGTGACTATTATATTCTGTGATGCTCCGTCTCTACATTGATATCATAACGGTATCATATAGATTAAGCTTAATCTTTTTTAATACTCTGTTAATATATTGATATCATATAAAACTGATGTCAAAAAGTAAATAAGTAGTATTTTGAATTCAACGGACCATAGGTCCCCTTTCTTCAAGTAAATTTGGGCATCAGTTTGGTAGAATATCATTTGTACTACAATGAAAATAGACCATAAGTTGGTGATAGTTGGGCCAGAAACTGCTGTTCAGGCTAGACAGACAAAGTCAGGGCCTACTTAGATGGCGGCCCAGAAATTTGACCCAATCAAAATGAAAGAAAGACCAAATTTATACTTTTTTAATGAAATATTTACTATTTTTAAATATATTTTGTATTATTACATGATATATCATATTTAAAAATAATTTACTATATTAAAAATGAATAATATATGCATTACATTTATTTTAATTAAAAATTTTACATTATATGTTAAAAATATATAATGCGTGCAAGATATATATATATTAAAGAATTTACATATAAATAGTGCAACTTGTTTCTAGAAATATACGTTTTAAATTAACCAAAAAGAATCTAATGTTAAATATCCATTACAAAGGGTCCCACAGTTCACCCTACCAATGCATAATGTTACTGACCAATCACTTTCTGCCACGTTATATCTAAAACTCCTCGTTTTCATCAACAAAAAAAAATTTAAAAGAAAAATATCCAAAATATTTTATTTTAATTTTTAAAAACTTTAAATAAATGTCCATATAATTTTTTATATAGTTATGTTAGGGAAAAAAATTATAATTTCTCTATTTGCTAAAATAAATTTTTGTGATAAATGAAACGAGTGAATTTAGAAGAAAAAAAGAGAGACGAACAAATAAATTTGGATATTTGAGGGGATAAAATGGGAAATAAGAAAAGATAAACCGACGTCCTTCGTCCACGATCCTAGATCCTCTTCTAGGACCAAATCACAGCTCCATCACACGGTCACGATTTCTGGAAAAACCCTAGGAGATACAAATCAATCCCTCTCGAGTTCAATCCTTGATGGAGATCGCAACGGCGGTGCCGCCGTCGAACGATGGTGCTGGCGATGGTGGAATTTCTCCGGCGGAGCGCTCCTCCGCCGATGCGATCAATTCGTCTTCATCGCCGTCTGCATCTTCTTCCTCGGGTTCGTCGACAGAGCATTTGACGCGTAAGGATTTGAATTCTTTGGCCAGCAGGTACGATGACGACGAAGAAGAAGAGGACGTTTGTCGGATCTGTCGAAACCCTGGTGAAGCCGATAATCCCCTCCGGTATCCTTGTGCTTGTAGTGGTAGTATCAAGTATGTTCACCAAGATTGCTTACTTCAATGGCTTAATCACAGTAACGCTCGCCAATGCGAGGTTCGTTCCTTATGCGAACTTTGTTCATTTGCTTAATCTCTTTTCACCTCTCTCTATATTTTCTTGGTTTAGGTTAAGTGAAGTTTTCTTCTTGTCAAATTCTTATATTCTTGGGTCTTCCTTGAAAAAGGTTTAGGCTTTTAATTAAGCTTTAGCTCGGGATTGGGATTATTTTGCTCCTTTTTAAAGGGGATAAAAGATACAGAATACGAACCCTCAATCTCAAGCTAATTTTGGTTATATGAATTTTCTCTATCGATTGAGCTCCCTTCACTCGGGTCATTTCTCTTGTAAGTTGAAGTTTGGGTTCTTTAAAAATGGAGCTAGCGAATGAGGTGAATTTGAGCTAGACAACATCAATTTAACGTGCGTGGGTGGTGACAGACTTGCTTGAAAAGGGAGTGGCTATGTTATTCTTTCTAGTTAAGTCTCAATAATATTACTCGCATAAGGCCTACCAAAGGATTCTTAATTTTCTGACGTGTTTTTCAATCATAATTGAAGCCGTTGCTTGCTGTTCTTTACCTCCTTCAAAGTAGAAATCGCCTATCGATTTTGTAAGTTCTTGTTGATGCAGCTCATAACTTAATTTTACTAGGTTAATAACTAGTAACTTTATGGTTTGCGTGTGGCTACAAATTGATTTTTTACTTGATCAACACGGTTCCTTTTCAAATTTTATGTTTTTTGGTCTACTTGCATTCTTCTTTTCTTGTAGATTTATCTCTTCTATTATAAGGTATAATCAGGATTTTCACATCGTTGACACACTTATAGTTCCTGTTGGAGCTTAAAGAAGAGCAATTTTTCTTCCATCTATAGATTGTAGGCTCATTCGTTTAGTTCATGTAAATACTTTTAAGAACTAATTGGGTGTGCGGCTTAGTCTTGATGGTATGCTTACATTGGATCCAACATTGATTGTGTATTAGAAATTTGTATAGAAACTGTAAAGAATTTTAGAGTTAGATGACGTCAAATTATTGGATATTGAATGAAACAGGTCTATATGGACTGAATTGGATAATGATGATTCTTATAGCTGGGCTTATTTTGGGACTGAGGCATAGATTTGCGTTGTTTTGTATTCATTAACTGAAGTTGTGATTCGAATTTTATAATTATGCTTATTAAATCAATATGATCAATGTATAACTGTATGACTTTTGGGAGTGCGTGTGATTAGAGAATCACTTAGATGTAACACTGACCATAAATGATTCTTTTTCTATGAAGATTGACCATAAATGATTCTACAATAGATTGTGGTTGGATACTGCACCACATAACTAACATTGAAAAGTGCTTGTTGTGTTCTAATCTCACCTAAGGTGATCCCTCTATTGGTGGAATTTTACTATTTTTTTTTAATATAACGTAGGTATGCAAACATGCATTCTCATTTTCGCCAGTTTATGCTGAGAACGCACCGGCTAGGCTTCCTTTTCAAGAGTTCATGGTTGGGATGGCAATGAAAGCCTGCCATGTCCTGCAATTTTTCCTACGTCTTAGCTTTGTGCTTTCTGTATGGCTGCTCATAATACCGTTCATTACATTCTGGATATGGCGGTTGGCTTTTGTTAGAAGTTTTGGAGAAGCTCATAGACTGTTCTTGGGTCACTTATCCACAACCATCATTCTTACCGACTGTCTGCATGGGTTTCTACTCTCTGCTAGCATTGTTTTCATCTTTCTTGGGGCAACTTCTTTGAGGGATTACTTCAGACATCTGCGCGAACTTGGGGGCCAGGAAGCTGACAGGGAAGATGATGGGGACAGAAATGCAGCCCGTGCTCCAAGAAGACCTGTTGCTCCTGCAAACAGAAATTTTGCTGCTGATGGAAATGAGGAAGATGCTAATGGTGCACAGGGAATTGCTGGAGCTGGTCAGATAATACGGAGAAATGCAGAAAATGTTGCTGCTCGTTGGGAGATGCAGGCAGCACGACTTGAGGCTCATGTTGAACAGATGTTTGATGGTTTGGATGATGCTGATGGTGCAGAGGATGTACCTTTTGATGAGCTTGTTGGAATGCAGGGTCCTGTTTTTCATCTGGTTGAAAATGCATTTACCGTATGTTCTTGTTCTCACTTGTGACCTTTCTCATCCTAGACCTTTCTTTTAAAAAATGTGACAATTGCCGTCATTTAATAAGTTTTTGTACTCTCTAAGCTTTTGTTCTGCAGAAGACTGTATTTTTCCTGATGTGTGTTTTTATTTCTCTGATTCTGTCCTCAAGCTGAAATGAGTCTGATATATGGTGATTTGCCATCTGTGCAGGTTCTTGCCAGTAATATGATATTTCTTGGAGTTGTGATTTTTGTCCCCTTTTCATTAGGACGAATTATACTCTATTATTTGTCTTGGCTTTTGTCCTCTGCAAGCAATCCAGTATTATCAACTGTTATGCCACTTACTGAAACGGCACTTTCCTTGGCCAATATTACTTTGAAGAATGCGTGGACTGCTGTTGCGAATTTAACTCCTACTGCTAATGAAGAAAGCAGTTTGCTTGGTCAAGTCACTGAAATTTTGAAAGCAAATGCCACTGGATTGGGTGAGGCGGCAAACAATCTCAGCACAACAGTGTCGACTGATCTTCTGAAAGGATCATCTGTTGGAACATCCAGACTTTCAGATGTTACAACTCTTGCTGTGGGCTACATTTTTATATTTTCTCTAGTCTTTTTTTACCTTGGGATTGTTGCTTTAATCCGGTACACCAGGGGAGAGCTTTTGACACTGGGGAGATTCTATGGTATTGCTTCCATTGCAGAAACCATCCCCTCCCTCTTTAGACAATTTGTATCAGCTATGAGGCATCTGATGACTATGATTAAGGTTGCTTTCCTCCTCGTTATTGAACTGGGGGTTTTCCCTTTGATGTGTGGCTGGTGGCTGGATGTTTGCACCATTAGAATGTTTGGGAAGTCGATCACGCAAAGAGTGGAATTTTTTTCAGTGTCTCCATTGGCAAGCTCATTAGTTCATTGGGTTGTAGGGATTGTCTACATGCTACAAATTAGTATCTTTGTTAGCCTTCTTCGAGGGGTAAAATTTTAATTAGACTTACTCTGTTTTCCATCTCTATTTTGCTTAATCTTTTCTTTTTCTAATTTACCACTGTTCGCTTTGTAGGTCCTGCGTAATGGGGTGCTTTACTTTCTTCGAGATCCGGCAGATCCCAACTACAACCCGTTCCGTGATTTGATTGATGATCCTGTACATAAGCATGCTCGTCGTGTTCTTTTGTCAGTTGCTGTCTATGGAAGCTTAATAGTGATGCTCGTGTATCTTCCTGTCAAACTTGCCATGCGAATGGCTCCTTCTATTTTCCCACTCGATATCTCGTAAGATTGTTTACTACTCTATTCCTATTGGTTTTGGTTTTGGTTTCCGTTAGCATGTGATATGTGGATTTGAGCTTTGAGCTGTCATCCTTTAGGTGGACTTACTGAACTGTTATTCTTTTCGCAGTGTATCTGATCCATTTACTGAAATACCTGCCGACATGCTTCTCTTCCAAATCTGTATTCCCTTTGCAATTGAGCATTTTAAGTTGCGCACAACAATCAAATCTCTGCTCCGGTATTGGTTTACTGCAGTGGGCTGGGCTCTTGGTCTAACTGATTTCTTACTGCCGCGACCCGAGGATAATGGTAGACAAGAGAATGGAAATGGTGACCAAGGAAGGCAGGACAGGTTTCAAGCCCCACCTGGTGTGCCAGATCGGGCCTTGGTTGGTTTTGCTCCTGATAACAGAGCTAGGCATGCAGCAGCTAGTTCCAACTTCGTAGAAGACTATGACACTGAAGAACAGGCCGATCCCGAGTAAGTTGAACAATGCGCCATGTTTATTAGTCTTGTTTTTATTGCACAATGAACATATTCATTTCCAAATTGGGTCACTTCACTAATATGTTGAAAGCCAATTAGTGTAGATCTGCTTCAGGAGATGATGATGATCAGCTTTTAATTTTTATACTTTTTGAGGATAATAAGCAGTGTAACCATGAGTTGATATATGGTGATTCTAAGATTGTGTGGAAAACAATTTCCTGGAAAATGAATTGATTTCTAACTAATTTTTCATGTTTGGATGGTGAGTGCAAAATATTTTTCGGAAAATATTTTCTATTGTTTGGTTAGTGAATAAAAATAGTTTTTAGAAAAAGACACTTACTTTTAGCTAGAGATCGGAGTGGGGGAAAAAATAAAATTTTCTAAATGTTCAATTTTTTTCAAAAAGAAAATTCTAATCTTATTTTAAAAAAATAATATTTTTTTTTGGGAGGGGGGTTGTGGTAGGGATGGAAAAAAATCAATTTGAAACTAGATAAGAATTTTGAAAAATGTTTTTCCTTAATTTTTGGAAGAAAGTCATTTTCCTTAGATTTCAGGAAAATGAATTGATTTTCAGAACATTTTCCAAAACATTTAAGCCAACCAAATATGAGAAAATTGGAACCATACATACCCTAAGTGCACCTCAAATAAACCTTAGCAAGTGTCTTATGTTGTTTCGAAACATCTTTAGCAGGTACGCCTTTGTGCTCCGTATTGTGCTGTTGCTGGTTGTGGCGTGGATGACTCTCCTACTTTTTAATTCTGCCCTCATAATCGTACCGATTTCACTTGGACGCGCACTCTTCAATTCCCTCCCGTTGCTTCCAATAACACATGGAATCAAGTGCAATGGTATTGCTGTCAACCTAGCCCAAGTTGGTTTCTGTTCTTCACCTCGCCCAAAAAAAATGCTGACCTTTTGTTGCTTTTACTTCTCAGATTTGTATGCATTTGTAATTGGAAGTTATGCCATTTGGACTGCCATTGCTGGAGTGAGATACTCAATTGATCAAGTTAGAACTAGGAGGGTTGCAGCTTTGGTGAACCAAATATGGAAATGGTGTGTCATTGTTCTGAAGAGTTCTGCACTGTTGTCAATATGGGTAATGGCACCTTTCATTTTGATTCAGTACTTGCACGTTAACTTTTTACCGTACTGTTAATTTGTTTGCTGATTCTCTTTTCAGATCTTCATTATTCCTGTGTTAATTGGACTGCTTTTTGAACTTCTGGTCATTGTGCCAATGCGAGTCCCCATTGATGAAAGTCCAGTCTTCCTTCTTTATCAAGATTGGGCTTTAGGACTAATCTTTCTGAAGATCTGGACCAGGCTGGTAAGTGTCTTAATAGTTTATTACATCATTATGAGCTTTTGGGTTTACCTGTTTATAAGACTGGCGTGGGGGTTTGTATCTCTTGCTGTTGCATGCTTTTTGTCCAGAGCATTTCCTTTGCCTTTTGTTATATCTTGTATCCTTTTCAAAAAAACTTTTCTGGGTGGGGCTGTTAATTCATGGGTGATTTGCATCTTTTCCCCTATGATTTCTGCATATTGTTCATTTAAAGTACACTGCAGGATTTTAGATTTTACTTTGCTCATATATGACATATTCATTCTCTGGGACCTCCTATTCCTCCATGTTTAGATCAAAACATAAATTGGTTGAGCTTCTTGTGAGAATGCCCAGATGTTGACAGCCCAAAGCTGTTTGGTAACAATCATTCACCCCAGAAGCAATAACAAGAATTTTCTAGTGGAACATCTTTAAGAATCCATGCAGAGACTGTTCACTAATAGGGATGGTGTCATTTGGCGTCCAAGTATCCCCTTCCTGCGTAAATGCAAATTAGTTACTTCACGTTGTCATATCCTATATATACTCCACCAGTTTCTTAACTTGACTTGTGCAAAACAGGTTATGCTAGATCATATGATGCCACTGGTGGATGAGAGCTGGCGACTGAAATTTGAGAGAGTGAGGGAAAATGGTTTCTCTAGGTTGCAAGGCTTTTGGGTGCTTCGGGAGATAGTCCTTCCCATCATCATGAAGCTTCTTACGGCGTTGTGTGTTCCATATGTTTTGGCCAGGGGTGTGTTCCCAATATTTGGATATCCTTTGCTTGTGAACTCTGTGGTTTACCGATTTGCTTGGCTTGGGTGCCTAGGCTTCAGTCTCTTCTGTTTCTGTGCAAAGCGTTTCCATGTATGGTTAACCAATCTCCACAATTCTATACGTGATGACCGTTATTTGGTTGGTCGTAGACTTCATAATTTTGGGGAAGTAGTTGAAAGGCAAAATGTAGCAGAGGTGGCCAGAGAGGGGGAGATCCCTGTACTGAATGGGGATGTCGAGGAGGTTGCTGATGTAGGACTAAGACACAGGCGTGGTATTATGCAAGATGCTTGAAATCTGTACAAGTCATGATCCTCAGCTGCTCAATAAGGTTTGTGTAGGTGGAGGACTAAGGGTAGGCCGAACAAATTGCAAATGGATTATTATTTTGCTTTTCAGAAGTGGAGAAACGAATTTGTATTAGTTCCCAGCAGTTCGTCTATCAGTAAAATTTACTACTTGTGAATATGTACTCTTTTGACTAGGTGCTGACATAATTAGTGAGTCAATTTTTCAGGGAAGTCTAGTCTGTCTCAAGTCTCTTATTTTTCTGTTTTTTATTTTATTTTTGTTGTTGCTGGTGTTTGGTAGGGTTCCCTCTCACTTCCCAAGTGGCAAAGATGTGTGTTACTACTAAACTATAATTTTGGAACAAGCAGGCACTAACTTTTAAAAAAAAAAAAAACTATCGTCATTTCCCATTTGCTTCTGCCATTAAAATGCAGCTTGCTTCTGCCATTAAACTATCATAGTATACTAGAAATTGAAAATGGCAGTTGCACGCACATGAACCTGACAACCCCTGAAGAAGTAATCAAATTCGTTACTACTCCCACATCACTAAGCATGTGAAGTGCAGCTTATGCAACCAAAAAAAAAAACTTGCGCATGCCAACGTATCACACACAAACAAAACATAACCAAATAAATAATCTTAAGTAAACAAAAAAAATCCATAAATAAAACTGCCAGCGCAAAGGTTCTGATAAACCAGCAGCTGTCCAACAAACTCCCAAAAATAAACCAAATGCAACCAAACAATATCTGATAGTCGAGGACTTTGAGTCTAGGAAACTTTCTTATGAGAAGTCTAGAGATTTTTTAGGGGAAGAAAATCCAGAACAAAAATCACACTAGAAACGAACAAATATTTGATGGTGACACACATGGGATATCTTTGAACTTAGGAAACCAGACCATCATTCAGTGACAATGAAGCCAACTGATCAGCGTTATTACTGGTCTGCTGCTGAGAAACATTCCTCAGAACATCCATCGCCTCGGCAACCTTGGCTTTCAGGGCTTCGGGAGACTCAAGCAAGTGCAATACCTCTGTCTGGTCCATCTCCAGAAGCATGCCAGTTACCTTTGCTGCTGTTTCTGGTTCAAGTTGTTCGACCAAGGGGTACAGATTTTCACCTAGCATCTGCAGACAAATCACAACAATCATCCAAAGGGGAAAGCAAAGCATGGTCAACACTCACAAGATTCAACATCTATATAATTCTGTTGGTATTTAGATGTTCAGAACAAGTCACATAGGATTGGATGCACCTCTTCTTTATAGGTTTTTACTTAAAATAAATGGAGGGGGGAGAGGGGAAGAGACAGAGAGAGAGAGAGAGAGAAGGCGGAGTCACGAAAAATTCATTGAGAAATCTGTTATCATCCTCCAAAAGTAAAGTGCTTTATAGGAACCAAACCCATCCACAAGTAGAACCAAAACTGGATTAACATTTGAAGTTATCACTCTCTAGAACTATTTCAGTTTAATAGGAAAAATTAGTTCGGATATCACAAAAGCAAGGGGTTAAAAGGTTAATTGGAGAAAGAGCTTGATGTTCCCAATCGATGAAGTTCCAAATAGTCCAATTCTAGCTCATATCTTACGTTGTGAAGCAGGATCACTACCTAACCAAATAATTGGGACTATCCCAGGGAGCTAATACAAAGCTGCCTGCAGAAATTTGAGAAGGGGTACTCGACAAATGTGAAAGGGAAAGGCCAAGAAACAGAGCAGACCAGCACTTCCTACTCTCGGAAAAAGATTTGGAAGATCAAAGCACCGCTCAAAGTTCGGTTTTTCATGGCTAGTAATAAGAAAACCTTGCCTCACACAGGAAATTCTTCAGAGAAGAAGCTGCAGTGCTGAACAGTCCTAGATGATTCCTATGCCAATAGGAAGCAGAAAACAATGACCCCATTTACTCTGCACTATGTTATTACTAGACAACTCTGGCAACTCCTTGTAGCACGAGCTGAAAGTACGTGGATGATGCCCAAGGACACTTTTGGCATGATATGAAAATGGAACAGTATGAGGGGAAGAACGTGTCACGAGGAATGGTGGAAGATTGTTTCAGCTTGCATATGGTGGGCAATATGGAAGGAGAGGAATGCAAGATGTTTTGGGGGCAAGAACCACTTTTGTATGTTTTGTGTAAAGAAAAATTTGTAGATGATGCAGAATCATTGATAGACCTTTTTGCTTCCTTGTAAGATTATTGGGGGTTTGTACTTGTAAACATTAAATTTCGGCCCTGATTTGGGTGCTGATGAATAACATTTACCATCCTTAAGAAAAAAGCTAGGGGTTAGAAGGTGCAACTTTTCAGATATTAAGTATTTCAACTGTAAAATCTTTGGTTCCCTACCCCTTCCAATATAATTTTTTTTTGACCAAGAACCCTCTTTAATTCATATCCAAGGAGGAAACTCAAGCTGTGATGAAACAGGAAAACAGAAGAGGACAATTCCTTTCATATCGAAGGAGGAAACTCAAGCTGTGATGAAACAGGAAAACAGAAGAGGACAATTCCTTCCATGTTCATGGAAATCAGCTTTAGCTCTTATAGAAGGCGAATCATACCGTCCTTTGCTCTGTTGGAGAAGCATTAGCCAGAGCAGTAGCCAAAGCCCCTACCGGAATTGGTTGAGCAATTCCTGCTTCACGCACAGGCATGCCACCCATATCGTATGGGACCGAAAACATGCCACCACCTACTCCTGGAAAGCCAACATCAGGAAGGCCACGTCCTCCTGGAGGATATCGATATCCACGGCCCCTCGGAAACATCTGACATGAAATCAAATCTGAGCACCTCTATAAAACATGCCATACAGATGAAAACAAAATTTGCCACAAACCTGTTGCTGCATCAACGGAACTGGCTGCTGTCCTTGCTGCAACGGAACAGCACCTCCACGTCGGCCACCAGGACGTTGGCCTTGCTGCCCTTGCTGAACCATGGGCATAAAGAAATTCGGCATAGGCCCCCCACCAGGCCTCATTCCAGGCACAAGTTGCTGCTGATACCCAAAACCAGCCTAACAAGTAAAGGAGAAGTAGATGAGCACAATTCAATTTTATCAGCGATACCTCGAATCCCAAATTATCTCGGGAAAACAGTTCCAGTTGGTCATAAATCCTCAATAACTCAACGAAAGGCAATATTTTAAATGTGATTTGACTACAAGCAAATGAACACAAGAACAATAAATTTCTTTCATTCTATCATCTCTTTGAAATGTTCTCTCTTCATCTTTAACTTCTACTCTTTTTACATCACCATCCAAGACTATTGAATTGCAAAATGATAGGACCAGGCATCAGCAACTAATCAATGCTTTCCACCTAATACACCTCCTACTCACAGTAGAAATTTTCAGTCATCTGAGCATTGACTTGAAAGGCTTAGTAAATATCCATGACAAAAGACATCAAGCAATATCCAACCAACAATTTCCAAATGATGTCGGAATATATGTTAATGAAGTAGAAAGTCAAGTATCAGCATGACATAAATCGTATCAAAAATATTGTGTGCTTCAAAAAAATTTATAGAGGATCTTGAAAGCTCTCATTATAAAAAGAGGATTTTAAAAACACTAATAAATTTTGCGTGCTTCAGAAAATTTTATAGAGGAGCTTGAGAGCTTTCAATATAAAATGAGGAATTTTAAACACTTATCCTCTAATCTCAACAATATCCATCACACAAGGTGCCAACTTCAAGTACAGAAAAGCAGGACATAACATCTGAGACTATTTGTTAGTTAGCAAAAAATTGAGAACTGCTCATCAACATTGGAAACTAGGAACAGAAAAAGAACTACACTACATTTCACAAGGCATTAATTTGCGAGAGAATTAAAACCAGATATCCACAACGATTATTACTTGTGGGGGGAGCATGGCTGGTTGTGGCTGGCCATAGAATATTTGTTGACCTAGACCAGGACCGCCAGGAGGGTACATAGGCATTCGAGGCGCAACTGAAGATGCCATTCCAATTGGACGCATCTGCGAAAACTGAGCCTACATTTTCAAACAACGAAAATACCATGCATTAGTACAACCATGTAAAGGATTTTAAGTAAATAATGGTTAAGTTGGTAAATGCCTTCTAAATCAATACATCTAGCAAGCATGCAGCAGAGCTTCTATTCAAAAGAGGCAAGATAACATATAGCCACGATGGTGATACATGGGAGGGTAGATATTCTACACGATTAGAAGATTTAAACTCACCCTCAAGTTGTTATCTTTTTTCTTTTATTTGGAAAAGGACACTTTTGGTTCCTCAATATATCTAGCAGGCATGGAGCAGAGCTTATATTCAAAAGAGGCAAGATAACATGACTGTCACTACAGCGATATATGGGAGGGTAGAATAGCTACATGATTAGAGGATTTATATTCACCATCAAGTCATAATCCTTTTTTTTTTGGGGGGGGGGGGGTCTTGGCCCCTCAGCACAGCAGCTGAAACAATAGCATTTTCTCTCTTTTTGTTCTTCGCCCAGTTCTGAAAGACTCAAAAGAAATTCGATGAATTACTAAACAAACACAATTCTTTAAGATGGTAAAAATTAACATATTTGGCTAATAACTCAGTCAGAAGTACCGCCAAAAGTCAATAAATACACAAAGAGGTTTTCTTGCAAAATCAGATAACAAACTCAAAAAGAGAGAGCATCGGATGCCAAACTAAATGCACTTTTTTCCAATTGTCTAAGCACAAAGAAAGATGAATCAAATACCTGTAACCTTGCCCCTAACCAAATGTGCTTTTTTCCAATATTTAAGCACAAAAGAAAAATGAATCAAATACCTGTAATCTTGCTCTTCTCTCTTCCTTGCGTTGTGCAAGGGCAACATACAGAGGTTTGCTAACAATCATCTTTCCATTCATCTCAGCGAGCTGCAAAGAAAGGAAATTAAAAGTCAAAGCTCTACCTTGCCAGTGTTCGGTTGACTTTTACCTGCTGAATAAAAAGATATAAATTAACATACCGCTCTTGAAGCCTCTTCAGGAGTTGAGAATGCAACAAATCCTGATCCTTTGCTTACTCCACTAGGATCTCTCATAACCTGTTTCAATAACAGCAAATGTTTTTTTAAAAAAAAAAACATACACTTCCAATAAAATGGATGAATTGAAGGTTCATTTAAAATTTGGAAAAAAGAGAAGACTACTTACCTTGCATGAAGTGATTGTGCCAAATGGAGCGAACAATTCCTTGAGCTTCTCATCACTAATGCTGTCATCTAAATTTTTAATGTATAGATTTAAGCCTTGTGACTTATCAACTGCCTCCTTGGCACTTTGCTCGTATCGATTTTTCAATTCCATTTCCCTTTCTGACTTCTTCTGAGCTCTTCCTACATACCATTCTTTGTTATCAAATTTGTGACCATTCAGAGCTTCAACAGCTCTAGCAGCATCTTCAGCATTCTCAAAGTTGACAAATCCAAACGACTTAGATTTTCCATCTTCATCCTTCATAACTGCAATGCTAGTAATGGCACCAAATTCACCAAAGGCTTTCTTAAGATCTTCTTCTGATGTTGCTTCAGATAAATTTTTCACAAAGACATTGGTAAATCTTGTCTTATCCACAGCCAGATCTCTTTCTTGTTTACGAACAAAGGGTCCAACATATACTTGCTTATCATTCAGCAGCATACCATTCAGTTTCTCAATAGATTTTTGGGCAGCATCCTCACTGTCATACTGCACAAAACCATACCCCTTGGACTGACCTGATGAATCCACAGCTACCTTACAAGATAGAATGTTTCCAAATGCAGAAAATGTATCATGTAGTGCTTTGTGGTCAATTGCCTTGTCCAAATTCTAGAAAACAAAAGGCAAAAAAAGTAGGTTGAGAATATGGAGAAAAATGCTTCTGAAGATATAAATAAGTTGATCAATCCATCAAACAAAACAAACTCTCAACGTATTCCATAAAAAGACCTTAATAAATATGTTAGCAGTGCCACTTCTTCGAACAGTTGGGTCTCGGTTTGAGTACATTATCCTGATGGGCTTTCCGTTGAGAGGAGTAAAGTTCAGCACTTCCAAAGCCCTTGCAGCTGTTATGAATACAATCGTCAAAATTGTTGATGAGGCCCCAAAACAAAAAAATAGGGTAAATGTGTTGAAGGAACACAGTAAAGAAAACCTAAAAGGGAATGGGGGGATGATTTAAAAGGGAAAAGGGGGAGGGGGGGGTAGAGATTTGCTAAAGCATATTCTTTCTTTCTTTGTCACTACTGGTGATGGTAGTCTTTTCTTCAGTTGGTGATGCTCTAACATACTGCAGTGCTTTTGGACACGGGAAAAAATGACGACTAACAGATGCATAGGCAGAATGATTTAGTGATTAAAAGTTATCCTCCATTCCACTAGGAATGGTTGACATGATAGCGTAACATGTGCACAAACTTTCGCGACAACAAGGATATCAGCACAGGGACATACACGCACATGAGCATGCAGTAACACAAAACCAGTAAGGCACTCAAGCATGCAGCAACACAAGACTAGGTCGTAAGGTGAAACTAGAAATTAGTCCACTTGTGCTCAAATAAGAAAAAAGCTCTAGGTTTACAGGACATTGAATATCAAAGATTTACACTTCCATGTTACAGAAAAACGTTGAGAAAAGCAAAAACACAGCCAGTTGTAACTTTCTCTTTTGTCTGACATATTCTAGGTTGCTAATCCAAAGGAGGATTCACTGCAAGCAGCACAACTGCAGTTGCAATACAATAGGATACTCAGCAGTTTATTTTCCCAAATAGTGTTATATAAGCCATCACATACAGGCAACCAAAAAAATCTTATTACAGAGCCTGACTGTTGATATATTGAGAAAATTACTTTCAAACACGAAAAAGAAAAGGACCATGTTACCAGTTTCAAAAGAAAAGGACCCCCTCCCAGAAAACAAAAAAGAGACAATCTTTCTCCCACATAAGATAACAGCATGCACTTACCCAAAAAAAATTAACAGCTTGAGGAGCACCAGAGGATAATATCATGCAAGTACTAGGCTCCTCAATGTAACCTTTCAAGATATTTAATAAGCTGATTTACTTTTTTCACTAACTCCTCCAATATTTTCTGAAGTTCTATAAGAACCAGCAAACAAATTGTGAAAATTATCAGTTCAAACGTGTAGGCATACAAGGAACACCAAAAAACAACAATGATAGCAATTATGTTTCAACGCCAAGCTAGTTGGTGCAGGCCATTCGATTACTCACTAGCGGTGTTGCACCATTTAGACAACTATCAGCGCAATATCTACATCTCTTTAATAATTTAAACAATCCAGTTTCAAAACAAAGCTAGAGCTCTAGGATAAATAAAGCCAAGTCAAAAATAAAAACGAACCATCTTGTGGGTTCCCATAATTGACATAACCATAACCAAGCGACCTCTGGCTCGTCAAGTCCCTGCAAACCCTAACCGAAACAACTTGTCCAAGCTGATTGAACAGATCATACAGCTGCGAATCGGTAACATTGACATCAAGGTCACCCACGTACAGAGACGTCACAAACTGGTTCACACCACCAGCATTCGCACCCTGTGGCTGCACCTGAACCTGCGCCATCTTAATTCAACACAGAAACCCAAAAAAAAAAACAATAATTTTTCTTTTTTTTCAAATTTTTTTGTGATTTTTTTCTGACTTCCCTCTCCTCTTTTTATTCGCAGATACAAAATCTCATAAATAAATAAATTCAAAAAGCCGACGTCTATCGAACTCGAAGTTGATACAAGTAGAAAGATACTGAAACCCTAGAAATTTTGATGTTTTTCCGATAGATTTCTTTTTTCGATTTTTTTTGGTAGGATAGATGATAAAGAGAGGAGAGGGAAGGTGGATAGGTCGGAGATCCGAGGAGATAAAGGATCGCCGCCGGCAACGCCGATAAGGGAAGAAGAGAAAGGGTTGTGGTAGAAAAAGAGATGGGAAAAATATAGGGCAGCTTTAAACTGCACAATTGCAGAAGAAGGAATAATTTGGAAGGGCTTTTTTTACCTTATAGGAGTTGGGAAAAAAAAATTGGGTTTGGGATTTTGTGTGTAAGCAAAGCCCTAAGATAATTTACAGCGCAAAGTATTCGCCGTTCGATTAGGGAGAAGTGGGTCCTATTTGACGTGGTCCGATGAAATCCCTACTGTTAGCTGCCAGTTGCGATAAGGGGATTGATTTCTTATTGGCTACATGAGCGACTTATTCAACTTCCTCAATTTTTTTTTAGTATAACAAAAATAATTATTGCTGTACTATTAACAGTAATTTTCAAATCTATCTTTTTTTTCCTTTTATGACTTATATTTTAAATCCTAATTATTTGATGAGAGGTTTTGTCTTTAATATAATAAAATATTATTTTTTATTTTTTATTCATAACTCTTTTATTTCTATTAAAATACTTTAATTTTAACTTTTTATCAAGTGCAATATTGATTAAGGAATGTGACGTCTTATTTTATGCTTTTTGTACATTATGTACTTTTGAGTAGAAGTTTTCATAATTGTGAGATAAGCCAGAAAAATAAATCTCAAATGCAAATTAATTGATTTATTTTGGATGCCTTCTTTTCTATTGCATTGGATGTTTACTTGCTTAGATATGAATTTTGCTCGGTTAACTTGTTTAGATAAATTTGCTTGATGTGTGGTATTTGAAAATTAACTTATGATTTCAATCAAGATTTTTTTTATTAAGTATAAGTATTTAAGGGTCATTTGATAGCTTATCAGAATTTCGGTGACTAGACTGTCCCATGTAGTTGGAATGATTTAGGCACGATAAGTCATTTATGTGTAGACATGTGTTAGACAAATTAGAGGTTTTCTGTTGAATTATTCAGTACTTTTATGTTATGTTAATGCTATTTATTTATTGTAGTTGATTTTCATGGAGTAAATGAATCATTACTTATGAATTTAATAATATTATTTGCCATTAAAAAAATCTACTCTGACATCACACAACTTATGCTCAGGTAAAAGAGTAAAACCAAACACAATCATACGCACTTAATAAAAATAAATAAATAAAGGTTCGAGGTGGTAAATTGTGTGACTTGGATTTTGAGGGAGGATTAGGAGGGTGGGGAGAGTATTAATGGTGTGATCAATTTCATTTGGAGGATGTTGTGGTGTTGAACGTGTGACTTAGTTTAGATTAAATTTAAATAAATTGAAATCAAATTACTTGTACTATTCTCTTCTATATTTTTCTCTCTATTCTCTTCTATATTTTTCTCTTTCATGTTTTTTTTTTTTATAATAGGTATTTGGATTATTTTATTTTTGTAGCTATTTCTTTTTAACTTTTAAGTATTTTTGTAATTTTGGAAGTGTTTGAAAAACATATTTAAACTTGAAAAAGTTTAAAAAAAAAAAAAGCCAAAAGTAGAAGGTTCATATACTTATGTTTTGTACCGTTTAACTTATAAGTAACTTATAAAAGTCAATTCAAACACCCCTTAAGTTCCTTCTCTTGGAATTAAGTGCTATTAAGATGATTTGAAAATCATAAAATTTCAAATTGATTTTATTTTTTGTAATAATTTTAATTATCAAAATTATAAAAGATAGAGTAGAAACTATGAAATTACTAATTAAGTTAAATATGTGGAAAAATATTCACTTCTGGCTTTCTTGATTGCTTCTACGTAGGCAAATTTGGTCAATGAATATGCGTATTCGCGATAACTCATTCCTTTCTGATAGATTATATATAATCATACATGAAGAATGGAAATGTATTACATTGTAAAGCAATTTATTATTGAAAACTAAAGGTCCTATTTATAGGTAAGGAAAAAGGGAAGAGAAGGTTC
>JAABOM020000001.1:36510226-36522792 GCA_011800125.2 Solanum clarkiae | reverse complement strand
AATAGATGAGGAGAAGGGAGGAGGGAGTTCCTACTTTCGATATGGGACAAATACAATCAAATTGTATAATGCTAACACTTTCAACCAAGAAAGGGTTCCGCACCCTTTCACTTTGACATTCAGAGATCATATACTTCTTGTTATAAAAATGCTCACATATATTCTACTGTTATAAAAATGACTCACATATATTTTTTTCATCCAACAAAAGTGAAAAAAAAATAATGTTAATTTTATATTATTTTTTAGTAAAAAAATCATGCAGGGGAATAAATGTCCTTCTCATATATGATTTTTTGTAACTTCTTTGATTATCCTTATTTGGGTTTCTTATTCTTATTTCATTTTTTAGTTTTATTCTTTAATCTAAAAAAATAGAGATTCTTTTTAAAAAGACGTGTGAATGAAAAAAGAGAAAAGATTAAAAAAAAGATTAACTGTTTTTTAGTTACAACTATATTGTAATTTATTTTTGTACCCGTAAAAAATTGGGGCATCTACATAAGTTTTACCAGAAAATTGGTTAAAAGTAAATTTGATCATAAAAATAATAAATTCAAATTGATCATTTAAGCAAATAAGTATATATATATATATATATAGGGAAGAATCAAATATACCCCTACATGAATATCTTTTTATAGAAATTTTTTTTAAAATATATTTAAATTAATTTTTCCACATTTGTTAGAAGGAAAATATACATGAGAGTCATTTGCACAACAATATTAATATATATAAGTCATTTTTACAAAGACTGATATATCAACTCCAACTGATAAAGTTGAGAGCATATCAAATTATTTTAAAATTTTCTTCATATACAAACTTTTGTAAAAATATATTGTCTAACTTGATTAGTAATTTTATAATTTTTACTATATCTTTCATAATATTAATTTTTTGTAATAATTCAAATAGTATGAAAAATAAATTTAATTTGAAATTTTGTTATTTTTAAATTATCATAGCAGTGTGTTGATTCTAATAGAAGAGCTTAACACCTTTTTAAAAAAAAATTGAAAAAGAAAAATATGGAAGAGAATAGTACTTGTAATAAATAAAAATGACGAAAGAGAAAAAGAAGTTTTGAAAGTAATTTATTTGCGGATTCATAATGTCACTTGTCGAGCATGGGTGAGTCTCACATGCCTTTTATTGGTTGTGCCTCACCCATGGTAAAAATTTTCGTCTCATCTTCACTCCACACCTCTATCCCACGTCGCTTATAATATTTGTTTAGATTATAACAAATACTTTTAAAATAATATTTTTTTATTTACTGTATAAAAAAAATTAAGAAAATCTACTCCCTTTTTTATCCATCTTAAAAAGATTATCACCTCACTATAATGAGAAACAATTTAACTTTCATTCCTCGGTCATCCTCAATGCAATGAATATTCAACCATAAAATATTTAAAAATTATTTTAGATCACAATTTTTAATTTTTTTTCTTTTACAAACTACTATACCTAATAAAAAAAATGCTACATAAATAAAACAAAAAGAGTAAACTTTTCGTGAAAAATATTACCATCCAAATAACAATATTGTACCATTTATGAAAGACAGAAATGAAAGCCTATTTTAGTTAAAATTCATTCTCTCCTCACCTCAGTATCATCTAGCGAGGATAATATATATATAAATAATAATCAAGAGTATGTTTTTTTTAAAAAATTTTGTGGACTCTGAATCTTAAGTTTACCTTATCAAGATTTATACAATAATATTCTAGTGTTATACTAGTCTAGGGGCGGACCCATATATTGGGTTCCGGATGCTTGAGCATCCACTGATCCAAAAAATCTGTGTATTCATATAGAAAATATGAAAAAAATGGTATAAGTATAAGGTTAAACATTCACTAAATAAAAAATTTCGTGGATGCAGTGGTTCTCCATGTCTTTTTAAGGTTCAGGATGAGTTGCTAGACTCGGGTTCAAATTCCATTGACAATAATTTTTTTTTTTCTTTGAGCACCCACTATTTAAAAATCGTGGATCCACTATACTACTCTAATTGTACTCGGTGGATTTCAATTCTGTGTGTTGCTGAAATTGTCTCTCATCATTTTCGGTACTTTCGGTTGATGATTTCCCATCCAATGGAGTTCTAAAAGATGGTGATGAAATATCCAATGAATTTTGTGCCAATAAATAATTGTTTCTTTTAGACAACTTCTTCTTTGCTTTTGCTTGCCATCTTCTTAGTCCACTAATCATTTCATCAGTCAAAACACCATTTTCAGTTTTGGTTCCCATCTGTTAAAAAAAAAAGTAAAAATACAATTAAATTGAATAAAATTTAAGGGAATTTTCATAAGATTTGAAATTTAATATGGTCAAATAGCTATATTTTACATAATTATATGGTATAATTTTGACTATGTGACCTACAGGCGAGAAGAGAGGTGAGCGAGATCGAGAGAGGAAGGAGAAAGATGAATTATATATGCATATTTGTCAAATTACATGCATAGTGCCAAATAATTGTCTATGTTAAACTAATATACATATATATTTGTATATCTAACAAGCGATATTGAGAGAGAGGAGAGCGAGAGATGACAGAGAGTGGGGAGAGACAAATTGTATACATATATATCGAATTGATTATGTATATCTGTCAAAATAATCTTATATATGTAGTTAGTATACATATGTAATTATATATCTGACATGAAATTGCAGAGAGAGGTGATAGGAGAGAGGAGAGGGGAGAGGGGAGAGGGGAGAGAGGAGAGAGGAGAGAGAAAATAACTACAAAACTCTAACTATAAATAAATTATAACTTTTTCAAAGGACAAATTACACCGAGAGACGCTTCACTTAAATAATTATAAAAAAATAGCACTTATTGTATAGACATGTATAGTCAGTGCATATTTGTGTATCATAACGTATATTTGGTGTATAACTCATGTATAAGTAATACACATTATATAGTAATGTATATCTTTGATAATTTTTGACAAACTATATTGTATAGTTTCGCTGATTTATGACTATTTTTTATATAAATAAAACATGAGCTACTTTTTCTGTAAACTATTTACTTTTTCTTTTTATATATATGTAATTTCCCCCTTTTTCAAATCATACTTCTACAATGTAAATATATATTATATGCTTGCCTAGTTACGTTATTTGTCGTAATATTTAATAATAATCCATTACTTGTTGTATATCGATATAAAACCTCCCATTTTATTATAAAATCTAGTACTCTCCTATTTTAAAAAAGAATAACTTAGTCTGATTTGGTACGAAATTTAAAAAAATTAAAAACTTATAGTCTTGTAGTTCTAAGTTAAAGTTATTTCAAATATATCAAAATATCGTTCAATAATGTACCTTAAACATGTCCTATAAAAAATTAAAATTAAAATATTATAAAAAAACGAAATCGTTATTTTTTAAATAGACTAAAAAAAAGTAACTCTATCTTTTTCTTTTTTTTTTCTTTTTTCTTTTTTAATAAAAGGGAGCGAGTAATGAAATGGGTATGTTACTCCTAATTTTCACCGACCCACTTGGCGGTTGCGATAACGGTCACTCTCCCGTAGTCACGGCGTTTATGAGAAAAGTAAAGGAAAGCTTCACACGCAATGCTTTTTATTCCGCTGTCGAGAAGTGACTCTTCTTTCCTCACGATTCTTTTCCTTCTTTCACATTAATTAAGCATAACAAACACGATTTCCGCGCAATATTTTCTCTTTGAATAAATCAGATCAACTATTCTGCAACACCAAATTTTGTATTCTTCAATTTCAATGGAGTCTCTTCTCAATTTCAATTCAATTTCTCCGATTTGCGTCCTTAATTATCGCCTTTTCCCGTCCACGCTCTCTTGCTCGGCCCGTCCTCTTACAGGAGATCCATCCGTTGCTAAATCTCGCCGATGTTTGCCTCAACGGAAACTTTCTCGATCTCCACCTCCGGCGTCTCTTCCTTCAACCTCTGCTAATGCTGCTGCTAGTTCTTCAAATTCTCATCCTGTAAGCGAAGCCTTACTTTTTTGTTTATTTTTTCCGTTCTTAGTTATGTTTCAGATTTACGCAAGAGAATGTCTTCGTTTTGGCCACAGAAGGTTATATCAGACGCGTTTATTGTAAATATAAACGGAAATTTTCTGAGAAACTTGAGTTAACTCTCTGTTACTGTACCTGGTTTCCCGAGAACATAGTTATACGAAAACCACCGGCTCTATCCCAATTTGTGTGATATATTGGAATTTCGGAAGTAAATCAAGCTTTTCTTTGATTAAAATGCTTCTTAAATATTTTAAGTTGCTTTTTATCTAGTTTTCAAATATGTAAATTTGATTTCAAAAAACTTAAAACCTTCTATGTTTGTATCCGCTATCAAAGTTTGGAAGTTAAAATCTCGAAATTCCTAACCCAACATCTAAGTTTGAATCTCGAAAGTCCAATCATGCCACATAAATTGGCAAAAGAGGAGTATATTAGGTAATATTAACCATGGCGTTTGAGTACTGTGAATAACAACAATTAACACTTGCAACACTCACATAGTATGACTTAACATGCTGCATCACATGTCTAGCTTTATTTCCAACAGTAAATGCTTTCAACACTCGTACTATGATTTGGTATGCTGCTCCATATGTTTAGCTTTTTCATTATAACCAAATGCTCTTTTTTTCCCTTTAAACTGAGTAGCAGCAGCAGTTCCAACTTTATATTTTTCTCATTGATATATACAAGAAGCTAAAATTTAACGCAATATCGAAACATCACATTACACATCAACATGTACAAAGGTGGTCATGAGCAGGAGGAAAGGGAGGTCAGGATTTAGGTAGAAGAACTGCTTTGATGCTAACCCATCCTTATTTTGCTAGTTCTTTTGGTAGGAGAAATTTCTCCAGTGTTGCGACTTGCTCAACCTTATGAATTATTTTTCACTTCTCAGCCAAGAGATGGAGATTACTCAGTTGGTGACTTTATGACTAGGAAAGAAGATTTACATGTAGTAAAAACAACAACTAAAGTTGGTGAAGGTACAGTTTAGAGACACATATGGAAATATCAATTTAATAAATTGAAGTGTAAACATGCTAATAATTCTGTTTTCCTTTATTTCTGCAATTTGATCTGCAGCCCTTGAGATGCTTGTGGAAAAAAGAGTTACTGGGCTTCCTGTAGTTGATGATGACTGGAACTTGGTAATTCCTCTTAATTTACTTCCATAAGTTCTGGAAAGATGTATATTAGCTTACATTATCCATATCTTTCAAGTGTGGGATGATGGGTATTTCTATTTGTTTCACTGTATATTTCTTCTCTTTTCCTTCCGTTCTAACCTGTGCTTTGATGAAGTGATTATACTCTTGCAATGTTCGTAAATTAATCCCATGGGCTTGGGGAAAATGTCATTTTTCCTCCATGGTTGCATTAAGATATTCTGCAAACAAGTACAGTCTGATCTTTGTGGGTGTAAAGTACAAGCAAGGGATCGCCAATATGTGAAAGGTTTGGCCATCATTTTATGTCCTTATTTTAGGGCATAGGAAATCATCCTCACATTTGGCTTCTTCCATGAAAAGATGCGAGGGAAGTTTATTCCTGTAATTGAGATGATACCTTGTGCTAGGATGCCCTAGACTGGGACAAGTGTAAGCTGAATGTTAACAATTCGCAGCATGCAGTTTCATGTTAGCCACGTTAATAAAGAAACAATGAGCTGAGAGTGTGGGAGCAATTCTTCTGATTAGTCAATCCAGAAATGTCAATCTTCTATCATCTGTTCATTTTGAAAACATTTTTGCGGCTACTGGCTAATCAATTAATAAACAGGTGTTTCCTTAAAACTAGGAAGGAGAGCTGCTGGCTGGTCCAATGGGAGTTCTGTTGTCTTCTGTGACTTGACTTTGGTATTGTTCAATCTGTTTAAGCAACTTAATCCTAGATAAAAAGTGAGAGATGTCTGGAGGCTCCCCTGTGAAAGACACTTCATTTATCACCTTAGTATTCGGACCTGGCTTCTCCGCTTCTCCCTGATTCCCTTCAAACAGGGGCCTTCCTGGTTTGTGAAATTCTATTGCTAATTGAAACTACCAGGATATTATTATGATCATCAAAACAGTTTTGAGATGTTTTACTAGCTATTTTCTCAATGTGACTTGCAAATATCTAGTTGCAAATTGGAAGAGGACGGGGTTGAGGCTTGGGGTAAGAAACTTTGAGGTAGATTGGTAGGAAGGCAAGAGTTAGGGTGTGTATTTGTTTTTTTTTTTTGGGAGTGGGCTTGGAGAAATATATCCATGTTTAATTAAAAAAAATTTGAGCGAGACATGCAAATTTTATCTACCGATGCCAGTGTCTGAATAGTAATTTAAATTAGTATGACAGGCACTGTTTATCTACTATTCCGTCATCGTGCTAGGTTGAAAAGCCAATGCTGTAAAGCTATCACATGTGAGATTATAGCTAAACTCCTCTAAGTCAAGAGTCCAAGTGAGATGTGATGTATGCACCGGTCGTCCGCTTTCTGATGGGTCCTAAGGGTACATGCTGTTTGTCTAAGTCAATTGATCGCCTTTAAGTACAATTTCAGGTTGAGTTGCAGGTAAAATTATTTGCAAACAAGAGGGTATTTGTAAGTGGCAAAGTGATGTTGCTGCTTTGATCCAATGAGATACAGGTTGTGTTGAGATTCAGATTGTTGCAAGTATGTAATCATATACTGCAATATTGCAAAGAGAAAATGTCTTCTGTTGAAATCCATGCAGAGTGTAGAGCATTAAAGAGTACAATGTGAGCAATACTTAATAGTAGGGATTAAGGTTCAGTCACGTTCGTACACTTACGGTAGGTCCATTATTTTTTAGGAGTCTTTTATTGTGGTAGCAGTGTATTATGATTTCTCTCATCATATATCTTAGACACTTGTCTTGCTAGTGACAGCTATCCTAATCATTTTTTAAAAAAAAATGAAATTCTCTCTCTCTCTCTCGCTCCCGTTATATACATATATGTACGTGTGTGTATATATATAATTTTAATTTTTTAAAAATTTAATAGTAAATGATCTCTAAGTTATAAGTGCACTGATCGAAGATGCAACATTGCTGCAGGTTGGTGTTGTTTCTGATTATGACCTACTGGCACTTGATTCCATATCAGGTATGATTGAAGTGCTGAACAAATTTATACTTTTGCAACCTCATTACTCTTCTGCGAACTTTTCTCAAAATACTGTATTCTGGTGCTAAGCATGTTTCTAAGTGATGCTCATGAGCAATATTAGCATAGACATGGTAGGGTAGCTTTCTTGACATGGAATCTGTAAATATCTCAATGTCACATTTTTCTCATTTTTAAAACCTCAAGGGAATAAATATCAAGGATAATATTTATACTTCTTAATTCTATTCACAAGACGAGCTGTCAAAGACTCAAAGTTCTCAAAGAGCTGTTGACTATTATGAATAAAAAAGTTGTCTAAATAGGAGATAGGGATCCAGAAGCTTGTCAAGGATGATATTAGCCTATCCTGGTTGGGTACATAACATTCTGCTGAGACTGCATGAGCGATATGTGACTTCTGAATTTCTGATGGGGCATGTAATATTAAACAAGCAAGGGTCTCTTCCTCTTGTTTAATGGGGAATCTAAATGTGGACAGATTTAGACAGGTCTTTTGGTGCCTTAGTTTTCAGGTGTTGCTGGTTTAAATATGATTGGAGTCCTGGGGAAGGGGCTGAGGTGAGTAACATTTACGTAGTTCTTTATAATAATCAAGCAATACCATCAAGGGTTGGTTGCTAAAGAAGCAAAGCTGTCGGATTTCTCTGTATTCTGGGGCAATCTACTGTATGATTGCAATTCCCTCTACAGTTTCTACAAATAGAAGCATTATTTGAACACAATATTTACTTATAGATTAAATATTCCACAGCTAGCTCTGAAATAGCTCCCAGAAGGTTTATCAGGAAGCTTTTGTAATCAAGATGTTCTTTTGCGTTAGATCTTTATTAAATGCATCAGCAGATGTTTTCTATAATCAGTTGACACCTGGCTTAATGATGATAGAGGTGCAGATCCAACATTGTTTGTAGTCTCGCGGAGCTACACCTTTTAAATTCAGCTGACAAATTTACTAAAGAAAAAAATTGAAGGATATAACACACTTTTCACATGTGAATGAAAAGTGCATGCTGGATAGCTTATTTTGTTGTATGCCATTATCTACGTTAAGGGTAGCAAATCCGTAATGTTTGTGCTGGGCTGCGGGCAATGAGATGTCCAATAAATCTTTTACCAGCTATGAGGTGATGCCTTGAAGCAAGCAAACTGTGAGAAGACAAGTGTTTGAGAGAGAAGTTAGCTTGATTATTCCCACAAGCTATTGGGGTTTAAATAGGTAAGTTACATGTCCTAAAAAAGTAAGGAAATCAATATAAACCAATAGAAATCAGTATTTAATCCTAATTAAAAGAGGAGTAAATCTAGGAGTAAATCAAGCTACCTACTAATTTACACATATACTATAGAATATTCCTAGGATTCTAATGCTCCCTCTCAAGCTGGTGCATACAAATTATATATACCAAGCTGTTACATATATAACTTGTTTTGGGACCGGCTAGAGACTTAGTGAATATGTCTGCAAGCTGATCAGTTAACCGCACGAACTTTGTGATGATGTCTCCTAAGAATACCTTTTCTTTGACAAAATGACAATAAATTTCTATGTGTTTGGTCCTCTCGCGAAATATTGGATTTGATACAACGTGAAGTGCAACTTCATTATCGCACACAAGTTCCATTTCTTCAATATCTCCAAATTTCATTTCCTTCTGTAGTTGCTTGATCCATATGAGTTCACATGTTGCCATTGCCATAGCCCTATATTCTGCTTCTCCACTAGATCTGGCAATCATACTTTGTTTATTATTTTTCCAAGACATCAAATTTCCCTCAACTTGGATGAAATATCTAGAAGTAGATCAACTATCAAAGGGTGACCCTGCCCAATCTGCATTTTAACATCCAATAATTTTCCCTCGTCCTCGGTCTTCATAAAGTATTCCTTCCCCAGAGTAGATTTTATGTATCAAAGAATATGAATAATTGGATTTCAGTAACTGTCACAAGAAGAATTCAAGAGCTGACTTACAATACTAATTGGGTATGTATTACCAGGTCGAATCATTGTGAGGTAATTTTATTCAACTTTCCTACCAGCCTTCTATATCTCTTCATGGATCACTAAGAGGCCCCCCCGACCTGATAGAAGCTTAACATTTGAATTCATTGGGGAACTAATAGGCCTACAATTTGTTATCCTCCTCTCTTCAAGAATATAAAGTGCATGCTTTCTTTGGCAATTTCTAATTTGGATTGAGCAACTTAAGTACCTCAATCGACCAAGATCCTTAGTTTGGAACTGTTGAAAACGGTGATGTTTTAATTTGGTTATTTTCCTTATCATCATTACCTATAATAACTATGTCATCCACAGCTACCAAATACATGCATAATCCCAGAGCTGAGTGACAATAGAACAAAGAATGATCAGCTTCACTTCGTACTATGCCACACTCCTGAATAACCTTGTTAAACTTTCCAAACTATGCTCGAGGTAATTGCTTTAGGCCATAGAGTGTGCTCATCTTAGTCTACACACCATGTTACTAGACTCCCCCTAAACAAAAAAACTAGGTGGTTATTCCATATATACCTCATCTTTGAGATTTACATGAAGAAAGACATTTTTAATATTCAATTGATAGAGAGGCCGATGACGAACAACAACTATAGATAAGAAGAGATAGACTGAAGCAATCTTGGCCACAAGAGAGAAACTATCACCATAATCAGGATAAAAAAATCTATGTATAATTCTTAGCCACTAGTCGAGCTTTTAGGCAATCAATTTGTCCATTGGGGCCAACCTTCACTATATATATCCAACGACAACCAACTGTGGATTTATCCGGAGGTAGAGGAACAAGCTCCTAAGTACCACTAGAGTGTAAGGTAACCATATCCTCAATCATAGCTTGTTGCCAGCCTGGATGATAAAGAGCTTCACCTATCGGCTTAGGAATAGATACAGATGATAGTGATGAACAAAAGCAGAATGGTTCGATGACAAACAATGATAGCTCAAACAAGAATATATAGGATGAGGATTATGAGTAGATCGATTATCTTTTTGAGTGGCAATGGAAGGACTCTGTATAGACAAGTCCTCACCAGGCGAGGATTCCGGTGGTAAGCATAAATCATCTGGACGTGGATGACGATGATAGGTCAACACCGGTAGAGGTGGAGAGGAGGAGGATGGAGTTATAGGATATGACATAGTAGGATAAACTATGTTGGGATCCATAAAAAATGGAACTAGTAAAACCTTAAAAATGCTTAATTTATTTAGCAGAAGAGGATGTAAGGTAGGGATGACCTAAAAAAAAGTAACATCAGCGGACATAAGGTATCACTGGAGGTCAGGTGAGAAGCATCAATATACCTTTTGTACCCTTGAATAGCCGAGAAAGACACATGTAAGAGCACGGGGAGCAAATTTGTTTTTTCCTGAAATGAGTATATGGACAAAGCATGTGCTCCCCAAGACACGTGGTGGAATAGAGAAGAGGGCAATCCCCCCAAAAAAGAGAGAGTGTCGTACCTGATTTTAAATAGCAGAGAGGGCATAAGGTTAATCAAATAACAAACGGTGAGCACTGCATCCCCAAAAAATGCAATGGAACATTTGTTTGTATGAGAGGAGTGCATGTAATCTCAGTAATATGCCTATTTCTTCTCTTTGTGACCTTATTTTGTTGAGCAGTGTTAGGACAAGGTTACTGGTGAAGAATTCCATGGGAACATAAATTGTTTAAATTGAGAGGGTAAATGTTCGCGTACATTATCACGACAAAAAGTGTGAATAGAAACACCAGACTCATTTTTTATTTATGCACAAAAGGTGTAGAATATGGAAAATAATTTAGAAAGATCTTTCATTAAGAACACCCACGTGCTCCTTGGATAATCCTCAAGGAAAGTAACAAAATACTTAAAAATCCATGTAGAACTAACTCTACTAGGAGCCCAATATGAGAATGAACTAAATGAAAAACTGACTTTGCATGATTATTAGGACTACGTGAAAAAGTAGCTCGGGTGTGCTTTTCTAATTGACATGACTCACAATCTAACTTAGAAGTTTCGGACAGGCTAAGTACTATCTTTTGAAGTTTTGGTAAACTAGGATGTCCCAATTGTCAATGGATTAAATTTGGAGAGGAGGAGACTGAATAAACTGTATTGGATTTGTGAGAATTGAGATGATAAGTCCATTTGACTCATGCCTTTTGCTAATTATCCTTCCCGTATTGAGATCCTCTATAACAAAGAAGTCATTAAAGAATGAGACAAAACAATTGAAAGCCTTAGCCAAATGACTTATTGACAGGAGGCTAAAGGGACAACCAGAGACAAAAGAACATTATTTAGAGTCAAGGAAGGCAAGAGATTGGCTTGACCGACTCCGGTTGCCATGGTCTGAGAACCATTAGCTAATGTAATACTGGAAAGGACTGAGAATAAGTAATATTAGACAATAAATATTTGTTACCAAAAATATGATTAGAAGCACCAGAGTCCATGACCCAAGGGCCAAGTGTAATGGGCTGTGAGATACAGGCAACAGGATTAACAATCTGGGCAACACAAGCTGTTGATGAAGATTTCTGCTTGCTTACTTGATATTGAAGATAGTCATTGTATTCTACCTCAGACAAAACGGACAATTGATTGGTTCTAAAGTCCACAGATTTAGTGCTTAACATATCAGATCCGAGAGACATGAAAAAACAGATCTAAAAGTGTCCAAAAATAAAGTAAATTCTAGGAAAAAAACTACAGAACTGATGAACAGATCTGGAAAGCTGGAAAAGTGTTTGTTGTCTAATCCTTTGGGGTAGCCCAGTGGTTTGAGCTTGGGACTTCGATGTTGGAGGTCTCTCGAAACTCCTTGACAGCGAAGGCAAGGGCTGTGTTCTGGGTTGAACTCGTCGTACTGGACATGCCTATTATGGGTTATATCTCCTGTGTGATTTGCGAGTTATTGCATAGGAAGGGGGTTTGTGTGCATTCAAAGGGTAGCGGTTGCGGGTTGCCCTTGTCGTTAAAAAAAAAAACTAGTTGCTGTCTCACCGAAGAAGTTACCAGGAAAAAAACTGCTGAAAAAATGGTTAGAGAACACCACACTGCAAGGATTTTGATCATAATGATGGTGCTGATATATACACAATGCCCTTGGATAGTGTCAGAATTGCAGAGAAGTGGAGGTTTGCTTGAAAAATTCTCAGCAATTTTGTTCTCTTATTATTCATTAAAGGAAGCTCTAATGCCATGCGAGAAGACAATAGCTTGAGAGAGAACACAACTTGAGTATTCCCACAAGCTATTGGGGTTTAAATAGCTAAGTTACTTGTCCTTGAAAAGGAAAGGAAATCAACACAAATCAGTATCTAACTAAAAGAGGAATAAAATTAACCCCCCCACCCCCCACCCCCACCCCCA
>JAABOM020000001.1:36425955-36451442 GCA_011800125.2 Solanum clarkiae | reverse complement strand
CTCAATAATATAGTATTAGATGATTATACAAGTTCAAATTTTTAACGTAATAAATCTCTTATTTTCTCAAAGTTTTACAGAATAAAGTCTCTTATTTATTTTAAAAAAAAAAAAAGAATACTTATGTATATATCTTTCATATCAAAATATCTAAAAAAAAATTTTTAGTACATATGCATATTTGATTGATTTATTTATAAAAAATAAAAAAATAACACTCAAATTATAGCTCAAAATTGAACGAACCGATCCACTTATCCTATTTAGATAATAAAGCATCTGTAATCGCTGAATCCTGGATCCACCTCATGGTTAAAGTTTATATATTAAGATTTAAGAAAACAACTAATATAACTTAAGTCCCAAGTAAATAATTACGTCTTAATTTTGCTGAATCCTGGATCCACCTCATGGTTAAAGTTTATATATTAAGATTCATAGATAGTATTAAGAAAACAACTAATATAACTTAAGTCCCAAGTAAATAATCACGTCTTAATTTTATTGAATACCTTGTCAACAATTGTTCTCATTGTAGAAAAAGAAGCCAAAGTAAAACTTAATTGCATGAGTCAACACATTTCAAAGACTTGTAGAATAGTAAACGAAAGATACAAAGATCGACCAATGTACGTGTAACAAGTCAAATCTTAGAGTTCTAATTTACTTGTTGCACTTAATCAGAATTTTCGTACAAAAAGTCAGCAATGGCACCTGACATAACATAGAAAAATATTGTTCCCGTAAAAGACAGTAGTTAAATTTATATAATCCTTGTTTATCTATAAGAACATGACGAGCAAAGACGACTAGGAACACCTCCTACTTGCTGTTTTTCATATCTACTTGTTGGCTACCATGGATAAAAGAAGTGATCAACTTCACATATACTTTCTGCCTATGATGGCTCCAGGCCACATGATACCACTACTAGACATAGCCAGGCAATTTGCTAGGTATGGGGTGAAGGTAACTATTATCACAACTCCTCTCAACGCGTCTAAATTCTCCAAAACAATCCAAAGAGACAGAGAGGTTGGCAGTGATATTAGCATCCGTACAATCGAGTTTCCTTTCAAAGAAGCTGGATTACCGGAGGGCTGTGAAAACATAGCTTCTACTACTAGTACACTTATGTATCTGAATTTCATCAAGGGCCTATCCCTATTTCAAGAACCAATTGAACAGTTACTGGAAGAAGACCATCCAGATTGTCTGATAGCAGCCCCTCAATTTTCATGGGCTGTTGATGTTACATCCAAGCTGGAAATTCCAACACTATTTTTCAATGGCACTGGTTTTTTCCCTCTTTGTGCTTTACACAGTTTGATGGAACATAAACCTCATTCGAAAGTTGAATCTGAGACAGAGGAGTTCGTCATCCCTGGCCTTCCTGACACAGTAAAGATGTCAAGACAACAAATTCCAGATCATTTAAAGGATGAAACAGGAAGTGTAGTAACTGAACTTGTTAAGAATGTTTTGAGAGCAGAAAGGACTAGTTATGGAGCTATTGTAAACAGCTTTTATGAGCTGGAACCAAATTATGTAAAACACTACAGGGAAGTAATAGGGAGGAAAGCATGGCACGTAGGTCCAATTTCACTCTGCGACAAAGACCATGAAGATAAATCACAAAGAGGCCAAGACAGTTCCTTTTGTGAGCAAAAGTGTTTGGATTGGCTCAATACCAAGGAACCAAAATCAGTCATTTATCTATGTTTTGGCAGTATGGCAGTCTTTTCATCCGCTCAGTTGCTTGAGATAGCAATGGCTCTTGAAGCTTCCGATCAGCAGTTTATCTGGGCAGTGCCACAAACTACAACCAACAAAAAGCAGGACGAGTGGATGCCAGAAGGATTTGAACAAAGGCTGAACGGACGAGGTTTGATAATAAAAGGATGGGCACCCCAGGTACTGATCCTTGATCATGAAGCTATTGGTGGTTTTGTGACTCACTGCGGATGGAACTCATTGCTCGAAGGAGTAAGTGCCGGAGTGCCAATGGTCACATGGCCACTATCAGCTGAGCAATTTTTTAACGAAAAGCTCCCAACACAGATTTTGAAGATAGGAGTTCCAGTAGGTGCTCAGGCTTGGTCTTACAGAACAGATAGCACAGTCCAAATAAACAGGAAAGACATACAAAGAGCAGTGACCAAACTGATGGTTGGTGAGGAAGCTGCAGAGATGAGAAGCCGTGCAAGTGCCTTGGGAAAATTGGCTAAAAAGGCTGTGGAGAAAGGTGGATCATCTGACAACAGTTTGATTTCCTTGCTGGAAGAATTGAGGAACAGGAAAAACAACAGCTCCAACTGATGAGAATCTTTTTCGTACGTTGCTGAAACTAGATCACTGCAAAAATGTCATCTTGTCGCATTTACATCAATTCCAATAATAAGAAGTGTGTGTGTGTTTTTTTTTTTTTTGGTTGCCTATTTGGTATATCCAAGGCTTAAATGCGAGATTTGGGTTAAGGGAAGAACAACCTTATCCACTGCACCACATTCTTTGGTGGTACAAGTGTGTGTTGTTATTCAATTATGTACGTTTGCCATATTATCTTATTTCAAGTATGCAAAGATTATTGTTGCCAAAAAGCGTAGAACAAGAAATAAGATCATCTTTTTTTCAGCCCTCTCTAAGCTTCTCTTGTTGATGGTTGTATAACTTGAATCCACGATCTTATGAGTGGAGGTAAATAATGCTTATCATTCAAAATAAAACTAAAGTGGCGTATAAATTTTATATGGTAAAACAATTGGTAGGTTATTAGTAATTGAACATCAATATGAAAATATATATCATTTAACCATGGTTAATTGATAAATATGTGAAGAAAAAGATCCATGTCTTGGATATATTAAAAAATTTTATCCTCAATTAAATGCGTCAAAGAGTCATGGGTATAGAAGTATTATTTATTATCTTCTACCAATTTCTATCACATTAATCGCGCTGAAAATCTTCAACATATTCAATTGGCCAAATATGCATGCAACGGCTTGTTTAGTTTTTCCTAAAATTTCATATACTAACAAACAAAGTACACAGGAAAACAATATTCGTCCCTTCCTTCATTTACAACATAAATCCTCAGAAACCATCCTTTTCGAAAGAACAATTATTAAAAAAGAAGTTTAATACATAATCAATTCTTTAAATCTATGAGAATATTTCATTTAAACATTAACTAAATTATGTTTTGATTGAACAATTCAACTCCTAATAAAATATTTCAATTAGATATTTTTTTATTAAAAATTCAATTTTTTTAACTATTATTATTATTATTTTGCATGGGTTCTCATTCGTCCCACATAAGATATGACATTTCTTTTAATTACACACATTCATTTCAATAGATCATATAACCCTATACATTTTCTATTTAAGGTTGATAAGTATAATTACACTTTTTATGTGATTAATTTAACTAAATTCTCAAAATTATCCATAACCTAAACATGTAGGCTATATTATAGTAGATAGCATGAAATAGTAATACCAATACCATATAATATTATCTTGTCGATATTTATGTTAATATTTTTAAACTATAAGTTAATTTTAAAAATTATATATGGGCCTGCAGTCCACATACTGATGAGTTGGACTAACTGTTTGCTGGCCCATAAAGAAAAGGGCCGAGTTGACCCATTAAATTTCAAACCTTGCAAGGACTAATTCGAATGAGAATGAGTCAACACGTATTTATAGGTAAAAACACCCAAATAAAAAAAATAATTAACTTGGATAATTGTCATTCAACAACAATGAGAATGATCAGGATTTTCATAATCCTAGTAAAGTGAGGATTTGTAGGTCATTTAAAACTTTCACACAATTCACGAATGACACGAAACTTGTAATTTTCCTATTTTAACGGTGGTGGATTCGATGCATATAGACTACATAGCCCAAATATCCTCAAATTCATATTTTTTCTCTTTACCATTCCACCTTTTTTCTAAAAAAATAATTAATTAAATTAAAATTACCCATTAATCACACTATTCTTGTTTGCTTTGTTTTCAACCTCTCTTCCTCTTCCCATAAAAACTCTGTTTCTGTATAAAGAGTCCTCACCATTCTCTGCAATACCCCCAACCCAAAAATCAAAACAAAAACATGGCTTTTTTCAGGCCTTTCTTGTTCTTTCTTCTTACATTCTTTGTCCTTTCATCTGCTCTTGACATGTCCATTATCAGTTACAATGAAAAGCACGGAGATTTAGGGACAACCCATCATCATCGTACAGATGATGAAGTTAAGGGGTTGTACGAATCTTGGATTGTTAAGCACGGAAAAAATTACAATGCCATTGGAGAAAAGGAGAAAAGATTTGAGATTTTTAAGGATAATTTAAAATTCATCGACGAGCAAAACGCTGAAACCCGACCATATAAACTTGGGTTGAATCGATTTTCTGATCTTACCAACGAGGAATATCGTACCATGTTCGTGGGTGGACGGTTAGATAGAAAGACGAGGCTGTTGAAGAACCCTAAAAGCGAGCGTTACGCTTTTAAGGCCGGCGAAGAGTTGCCGGAATCCGTTGATTGGAGAGAGAAAGGCGCTGTTGCTCCCGTTAAAGACCAAGGCCAATGCGGTGTGTTTTTTTTCCTTCTTCTTCTTCTTTCAAATGAAGGAAAGCTCTGCTCTTTTATGGTAAACATGTATTCATTTGCTTTCAATGGAGGGTTGACAAGAGTCTTGTTTAGGTCAAAAGTTTTGATTTTTATGTTGTGTTTGACCTATTCTGTTGAAGGCGGAGTCACATTCATTCAATCGTTCAAAACTTGTTCAAATATATAGGTTAAATATAAATATACATCAATTGTTGAACACTCTTATACAAAAATCACTCATCTATGTTCTAAAATTATGAACACCCTGACAAAAATCCTCTGATTCTGCTGTATTTTCCGGTCAATGATTCGTACCACAGTTTTTACTAAAGAAATTAAGCCTGAGCGATGAAGATATATATATTTAGATATACTAGGTGTTACGGTATAAATTTTTACCCAAGTGTTGTAGGTGTTTGTCATTTAATCTATCTTTGATTAAAACGAAGCCCATATGTCAATTGAGCATGCGAGATATTTGTATATATGTGTCATGTATGATTATCATTTTGACTGAAGTTGTTGATTTTTCTTATGAAGGGAGTTGTTGGGCATTCTCAACGGTTGGTGCTGTTGAAGGAATAAATCAAATTGTGACCGGAGAATTAATCACTTTATCAGAGCAAGAGCTTGTTGATTGTGACAGGAGTTATAATCAGGGCTGTAATGGTGGTCTCATGGACTACGCCTTTGAATTCATTAAAAACAATGGTGGCATTGATACTGAGGATGACTATCCTTACCGTGCTAGAGATGGTACTTGTGATTCAAACAGGGTATGTTAGAACATTCTTTCTGGAAAACATCCAAAATATTTTCCCAGTGTAAGTTTTATATATGCAAGTAATTGATGATCTGCTAACAAATTTTGGTCTTTTAGAAAAATGCCCGTGTTGTCTCCATCGATGGATATGAAGATGTTCCTGAAAATGATGAGAAGTCATTGATGAAGGCACTGGCAAATCAACCAGTTAGTGTTGCTATTGAAGCTGGTGGCAGAGCTTTCCAGCACTACTCTTCGGTATGAGAACAATTATCTTAATGTACCCTTTTAATACGTAGGAGGATCAAGGGTATCGTTTAGTTCTGAAGATATATATTGTTTAAGCCTGACTCCCTGGACTTTAAATTCTGGATTAGTTACTACAGCTCTAGTATGTCTAATCTGCAAACACAGCTCTAGTATAACTACTATACTTATCTTCACACTTTTTTCCCTTCAAATCATGCAGGGTGTTTTTACTGGATATTGTGGAACACAACTAGACCATGGTGTAGTTGTAGTTGGCTATGGAACAGAAAAGGGTTCAGATTACTGGATTGTGAGGAATTCATGGGGTCCTAACTGGGGAGAAAGTGGATACATTAGGCTCGAGCGCAATTATGCAAATAGCACTAATGGAAAGTGTGGAATTGCAATAGAGCCCTCTTACCCTATTAAGCATGGGGCGAATCCTCCTAATCCCGGTCCATCTCCTCCTAGTCCTGTAACACCACGAGTCGTTTGCGACGAGTACTATAGCTGCCCTCAGGGTACGACTTGCTGCTGCATTTATAAGTATGGCGACTACTGTTTTGGCTGGGGATGTTGTCCTTACGAGTCTGCTACCTGCTGTGATGACAACTACAGCTGCTGTCCACATGATTATCCTGTCTGTGATGTTAATGCTGGCACTTGTCTAATGGTAAGATTTTCCTCCCGCCTACTCACCTTACTCCCTCCGTCCCAAAATGGGTACCCTTTTTTTTTTCCTTTTCGAAAACATACATTTTCAAATGCTATAACTTGAACCCTCATTTCATGATTTTCATCGGTTTTATTAACCGCGAGGTCGCTCTTAAGGGTGCAAATTCAACTCTTTTTACCCTTTATGTTTCTCTTATATAAAGAAAAATTCAAGATTATTTATCACCATATTGTTTTTTCATGTGACAGAGCAAGGATAATCCATTGAAGGTAAAAGCATTGAATCGAAGTCCTGCTACTGCTAGAGTAAACTGGTCTGGGATGAAATCTAACAGGAAAGCTAGTTATGCTTGAGCAAATTTAGGAACTGGAGGTGAAAAAGGCTCATGTTTAGAAGAGCGGTTCAATGTTTGGCCTGTTTCTATATGTTGATTGGTTTAGTTAATAGGGTGCCCCCTCTCCCCCTCTTTCTTTTTTTTATTTGGACAAGTTTTATAAGTGTGTAAATATATCATCTTTAAATTTCTGAAAAAAAATTCTTAAGTATTGATTGACAACGTTTTTTCATATCTAGTATTTTTGTGACGAGGGTATTTCGGAAACAACCTCTCTATCTCTGTGAGGTACCACTACCTTATGAGGTATAGAGAGGTTGTTTCTAGAAGACCCTCAGCCTCTCAATGTTTTGTGCTTACCAAGCACACGTTTTGAAGAGTTTAGATGTTCAATAGGAACTAATCTTAGTTGAGGTGTCTGAGTGAAAAATGCGGATAAGTTTGGACATCTATCGATGATTTAAGCGTTTTTAAAATTCTAGTTCTCTAACTATTTAACAGGGTTAGCTTAAAGGAGCAAAATTACATGCACTATTTAACTTTGATTAAAGATTTAATGTGCTTAATCAAATAATACGAAAATATCAAAATTGAAATAAATCAATAACTTGACCAAAAATTTTTTTTTCCCTACTTGTAAAGAATCATTGTTCACTAGAACATTTTTCTCATGGATTATGAATAAAATTTTACCATGTTCTATTATATTTAGAATAAGAATTACTATAAAAAGATTTTCTTTAATATACTTTAGGAAGATTAATAGTTTTTTCACTATAAATTTTTTAATAAATTCTCGTTTTCTTTTTTGTATTAAATATCTATATATAGTCTTTTATAATAACTACAACAACATAATCAATGTAATTTCACAAGTGGGGATTTGAAGATAGAGACACAAATATTATCACTATCACGTGAAAGTAGAGAAAAGACCCTTAGATCAAGTATAGCAAATTCCTATAAAAAGAATAAAAAAAAATTATAGCAACTTATTAGGGGAGCAATTCAAATCCTCCAAGAAAGGAATGGGAATAGAAAATACTGCCATAATTGAAATATAAGAAACAAAATAAATATTACAAGCAAGACTACAATAATAAATCTAGTAGTTTTGTTTGTAGGACAACGGATTAGGGTGACCTAATTTCGTTCGTAACATTTTGCTAATAATAGAATGTAAAATTTGAATTAAAAAAAAATCTAGTATAATAACAAACGTTAGTACATACAAACCCTCGAAAAGTAAGATAACATTTCATTGTCTACTAATCTTTTACTTTAATATAATAATACGCATCCTCCATATCCTTTTATCTAAAATCATATCCTTAGTAATCCGAAATTGTGTCATATCCTACTTAATTGCCTTTTTTCAATGCTTTTTTGGCTTTTATTATTTGAATAAATAATAAAAAATAATCTTATAAAAATTCTTGCACTTTATTTCCAAATTCTTTGTAAAAAAAATGTCCATATAGTAGTATTTTACATATCTCAAGTTCTCATTTTCTCTTTATTTTATTTTATTTTACTCCTTCCATCCTGTTTTATATGGTACTATTTGACTTGACACGATATTAAGAAAAAAAAGAAAACTTTTAGAATTTATGATCCAAGATTATTCATAGAATTTATGATCCAAGATTATTCATAGATATTTGTGTGATTGAAAATTATTTTATTAATGACAAAAAAAAGTTTTTTAAATTAAATTAATCATAAAATATTTTTTTTAAAAAAAATAAATTAAATAAAAAGAATATCGAGACAAAGTACGCCATAAAAAAAGACAAATACTATCCGCAGAAGTGAAAGTGAGGAGGGCGCTTTTGGGAACAAAGTGCCAAATATCTGATGTTACGGAACGACGTAAAGAGGGCAGAAAATAAATAACTGAAAGTACAAGGGTCTCTCCATAAATATTGCAAAGTTTATTGGATTTGTTTTCGATCTGTCAAAAGAGTCTCTTTTCATCTTCACTCGAGACGAAATTAAGACGAGTAAGCGCACAAGTCGGAGACACAATACGCTGCCGTGCGAAACCGACCGCCGCCGTTGACTCCGATTCCAAGCTCTTCTATTTTCAGACAAGTAGGAATATAATACGACGCCGCTCAGTACCTTCTCCAGTCACCCACTGCCGTTGCTGTTGCCTCTGATTCCCAGCTGTTCCACGTCTCTTCGCCGCCGCCTGTTTTGAGTTAAGCATCTAAATGTGCTTTATTGTATGTTTAATGTGTTACTCGGCACTTTTCAATTGCCTGAATATTTCGGATCCGTGAATTAGTTTGTCCGAATCGGTGGTTGAAATTAGGTTAGGATATTTTGCTAGTTGGCTTGATAATAGTTTCCATGTCACTGGTTGTTTCTCTATGTGGCAATTGAAATGTATTCTACTCACTCCATTGACTTTTATTTGTCCGCATTGAACTTTGCACATAGACAGATGATTAATATGAGTATTTTATCACAATACCATTTAATTGATGTACCCACCTAGGTCTTGGAAAATTATTTGGGAAATAATGTTCAAATCTGAGGATAAAATAGGAAAGGGTAGTTGCTATTTTTGATTTGTTAAAAATGATAAATAAAGGTGAAATCGTAATTTTAGAATAGTGCTTAGAATAGTGCACAAGTAAAAGTGAATGCAAAGAGTAGCTTTTAGTGTATAGTGCTGATATTAATTGTATAGACAATACTCATTTATAGAATATAATTCCTATAAGATAAATGGATTGTTTGTGATATTGTTCTTATTTATATGCCTTAGAACTGAGAAAAGGGGTTTCTTGAATGGCCCATTACGGAAATCATGCTGCCAATGGTCACTGATCTAAGCTCGTGTATAATTGCACAGTGAGGGGTTCGTTGAACAATTCATGTTCGTTCATGCGTTGTCGGGGGACTGTGTGTGTAACATGAAGGGGTATATGATTGAAGGGGAATGGGATATGGGGCTCTTGAGTGGTGATGTGTGGAATGATTGCCCACAGGAGGAGATTTGATATGCTTGACAAAGACATTATGCTCATAATATGTAAATTAATCAGGCTCTCATTGAATTATCTAAATTTCAAGAATGCAGGGAATAAAGGAGTAGTTTGGCCCTCGGGGAATCTCGGTTAACAAAAAAAAAAAAAAGAAAAAGGAATAGCGTAAGAGTAATGAGGGTCTATCTAGAAATATGCATGCTAAGTAGAACTTATGTGAAGATAAAGAGTCAGTTCAGCATTTTTTTAATTTTCCTGGTAACAGTTGAGTATTACAATCTTATTACTGAACATAAAAACTAATGTAAGCCTTGCAAAATCATTGATTGACCTAGTGCAAAGTTTTTCCATATGAAGAGGATAGATGGACTGAAATATTGATTATCATCTAAGCTGACTTATCACTGTGTTAAGTGAATTACTAAATTGCTGATGAGGTCAACTCAATTTCCAACTTTAACCTTTGTCATTGTAGGTGTCCCCCATGCTGGTGTATGTATGGTTCTATACCAACTCACTAGCACATATGCAGATAGCCATGAGCACAGATATATGCTCATGATGTGCATCGTGTATTTGTATAGAGAAGAATGCAGTGTGTTCTGATAGCTGGCTTTATATTTTGAATGTTTAATGTAATATATATTCATATGAAAATGTCAGTCCTCAATGGTATTTAATAAATGGATATTGACTTACTAAAAAATGTGCACATGGATAATTGTTTGCATCTTTTTTTGTGTATCAACATGGGATTTTTATCTATGCAGCTTCTTGATGAGCCCTGCTTAAGCTGTGAGGTATTCCAGTCCATGTTTGCTGATATTCTGCCGTTGCAGTGAAGAAATTTGGCCCGGTGTAATGGATTCAGGATCTGCTGATGTATCAAATTCACAACCTGTTACAACATCAAATGTAGCAAGGTCTACTGCAGTGGAGTCTGCACCAGTTCAGTCAACAGAAGAGGGGCCTTCAAAGCTCTCTACTTCAGGCATCTCGTCATGGGCCAAAAATCTAAAAATTCCACAACCCTTCACTGGGTCCCAAGATGAACAATCATCCGGAAATGCTTCCAAATCAACCTTTGCTCGTTTCACTGGCGGGCTTGGAATGCGTCTGTCCCCTAAATCTCCCACAGAAGAACATCATGATGAAACATCTACATCGCCAACCAGTTTTATTGGATCATTCACCAAAGGATTGGTCGACACTTCAAAGAATGCAGTGAAGGCTGTGCAGGTCAAAGCGCGACATGTTGTATCCCAGAATAAGAGAAGATACCAAGTAAGCTTTTTATTTCTGTTAATGATTTTAAGTATTCTCTTCTCATTCATATTATTTTTTCCATATGAGGAGGTCATCAACTACTTGAATCACTTTAATATTGTTGTTGACTCTTCCTATTATGAAGACCCATTGTAGTTTGTATTCTTATAAGTTGATTGGTTTAATTGTACCACACTGGCTCGAACTTTTCAGTTTGAACAAAATGTTCTGAACACTTATTTTCTACCTTGCTATGTGAGTTGATTCACTGCTCTTTGGGTTGTTATGTGAGAGTTGATTCACTGCTCTTTGGGTTGTTGGAAGTTCGATGCAGCCTGCATTGACATGGACGTGGTTTGCTTTTGAAAGAAAGTGTAATGTTATTTTATACGATCTTCAACTTATTTCGAAGGAATAATGCTGAGCTTCCCTTTATTGCAAGACATATGTATGTAGCCTGTAGGTTAAAACACTGCCAACAATGTAATGAGATAATGCATATCTATGCCAGACTCAATACTTAGGAACCACTTACTCCACTCTTTTATGGCTCAGGATGCCATCACATATTTCTTGGTTGCCAATTGTAGAGATCATGGCTGTTGTTATATGCGCTTGTGTGAATTATTGATTGATGTTGTCCTTGAGGTGGATGATAGGTAATAAGGAAGATTGTTACAATAAATTCAAATGGTCGGGTGCCAACACAATGCGTTACCTGGAATATGGTGATCAGTTCCATTAAAGCTGAAAGACAATAAGATATGTTCTTTGAAATTAAAAGGACTTGATACCATGTTTATGGTAAGATTGAATCCTCTAGAGATAGAACTTTTTCGGTGGGAGCAGGAGTGCTTTCTTGATCATTTTGATTTTCACAAGGATTCTTCGCACCTTGAAGCATTTTGCATTTATGTATTTAGATATTTCGTGTTTATATTATTGCAGACCTAAAAATAAATAAAATGATCCCCTCTTTTATAGCCTGGGCTTTTCAGTTGAGATGGTCACATGATTCAATGTGGTATTGAGTAGGGAAAGAACTTAGATGTGAGTGTATGTGCTTCCTGTGACCACTTGCTTGGCCTATATCAGTCTCATACATGTGGAGACAGGGTGAAGAGCTATATAACTAATTAAATAGAAACTTGTCCTTTATCTATGTGTTAATCTTTTATTGATGTAATAGTCACACAATTTTGTATGAAAGACATCTTTATCTTCATATATTAACATGGTAGTATCCTTTTACTAGGAAGGAGGATTTGATTTAGACTTGACCTACATAACAGAGAATATAATTGCCATGGGCTTCCCTGCTGGTGACATGAGCTCTGGCCTTTTTGGCTATGTTGAGGTCAGGAAGCTTTATTCTTAATTGCTTGAAGTCGAATAGTTATCTTCTTATGGTCATTCTTACTTGAAATTTGATAATCAGGGGTTCTACAGAAACCACATGGAAGAAGTAATTAAATTCTTTGAAACTCATCATAAGGTAATAACTTCGATATCTTATGTAAAGTCTCTTTCAATTTCATTTGGGCCAGTCTCTGGAAATCCACTTATCATTCTATTTTATTGCTAAATTTGAAATACTCTGTATATTCAATCACTTTGGTCTTGCAGGATAAATACAAAGTATACAATCTATGTGCTGAAAGATTGTATGATGCTTCTTTATTTGAAGGAAAGGTGTGTTTCCATCAAGTTCTTTTATTTTTCCTGTTCACTTCCATTTGTATGTCGCACCTAATTTGGTGAACATATCCCCTGCCTTTTTTCTCATTGAATGCTACAGTGGTAATGAGAATTATAATTTTTTTCGAGGAAGAGGAGAATTATATTTTTTTTAAGGAAGATGAGAATTATAAATTACTTCACCCCAGTTGCATAAGCAACCATTCTAAACAACATATTCTCAATGGTTCAAGAAGTTCCAAAATGTTTCACATCCCGCATGTAAACTGACATGAGCAACTTGAATTCTGCTTAAAATATTACACCTTATTAGATTAACTCGTAGGTGGTAAGCTAATGTCCTTTTGTTTTTTCGTTTTGGGAGCTATTATCTCCCCCTTAGTATCATTTGTGCTCGAATTATAGCTAGACTAGGAGTGACATCAAGCACGAATACAATCAAGACCTCAAATACTTTGAAACTCAAATAATCAAGTAGTCAAACATTAACAATGGACATCAAACTCGGAATTTTGGAATAGGAATGGTACCTTCGACATCACCTGTTAGTAGGCACGAATAGATGCGGGTGCTAGTATGACATGCAACTTTTGTCTTATTTCCAATTAGATTGTTGTGATATAGAAGGAAGATAATTGAGGGAGTGCATGCTGGTGGTGAACTTAGTAATTTTCTAATACACATTTGAGATCATTAAGGTAACTGTTTTCAATGGCTATTCTCAACTTTAATAATCAGCTTTTCATAAATGATATGCCTGTTTTTCGTCTTTGTTGAGATTTGAACTTAAGAATACCCACTTCATTGACCACTAGATGATTACTTACCATGTGTCCTAGCTTTGGTGAATAGAGTTGCCTAGTACTTGTTGCTGTGAGAAGTCTAAGGTATCCCATGGAATTAGTCGAGGTGCACGAAAGCTAGCACTGATACCATGTTATCAAAATGAAATAAAGTACATGCTTTTGGATGAGTAGAATAGCAACATACCCAACATAAACATAGTGGAATGTTAGGGAGGTTCCTATGCTAGTAGTGCAACTTTTTGCAACATCTAAAATCTTTCTGTTAACAGACTTCTGTTGCTTAATGTTCAAATTTCTTAAAGACCAAAACTCTTTCCAAGTCCTTTTGATTTTAGGTTAGGTAATTCCTGAAATTTATCTACATATAGATGAAGACTTTAGCGCCTTATTGTTAGTCTAAACTTGATGCAAGTTGGTAAACGTATCTTTAAGTCATTTTATGTTTTTTAAATGAGGTATATTATATAGCTTCTGGGAAGGTGCTTTTCTTGTTGGTGACAAACCGATAAGCGGTCAAAGTAGGCCCACCAAACTATGCCAGACTGAAATAGTCAGCGTGATTTCCAGTTTTTGTCTTTCACGACGTAGAAATTGGTGACCCGTGTAAGCAAGCGATAACTGATTAAGCCAACAAAGTACCACTCCCATAACTGTGTGATGCTAACTCTAAAGTTTCTTTATTCATTTTTCTTTTCATAACTCTGTCGAACAGGTTGCTAGTTTCCCATTTGATGATCACAATTGCCCTCCTATTCAACTCATTATATCATTTTGTCAAAGTGCATACTCATGGTTGAAGGAGGATATCGAAAATGTTGTGGTTGTGCATTGTAAGGCAGGAATGGCAAGAACTGGTTTGATGATCTCTAGTCTTCTTCTTTACTTGAAGGTAGGGCATCCTATTTTTTTCCCGTCATTGGTTCATAAGTTATCAGACTGTTATGAAGTCTTATTCTTCCGTTTTAGACAGTTAAGTCATGGTCTTCTTGCAGTTCTTTCCTACAGCGGAGGAGTCTATGGATTACTACAATCAAAAGAGATGCGTAGATGGAAAAGGATTAGTCCTGCCGAGCCAGATTGTATGTTAAACTATAACTCTTTTTAAATCTCCACTCTTCCAATAGTGTACTGACAAGTGTAATGCCTTTTTGCTGCTAGAGATATGTCAAGTATTTTGAACGCATCTTAATGTACTTTAATGGAGAAAACCAGCCTGGGCGCAGGTGTATCCCTTGATCCTTCTTGCTTCGAATGAATCTTCAGATTTTTATTCTGTTATAATTTTAAGAGTAGAGAAGCGTGGTCAACGAGAAAAAAAGATCTGAGTTTAGTCCTTGTCAACGGCATTCTTACAGGTGCATGCTCAGAGGATTTCGTCTGCATAGGTGCCCTTATTGGATAAGACCTTCTATCACAGTATCTGATCATAATGGTAATTGCATCCTTTTTCTAGATTATTAAATAAAACTATACTCCTAGAAAGAGACGGTCATGTCTAATGCCAATTCAGTAGATGATCTATCTATTAAATTTAACCTGACATAATTGTAACAAATTACTTTGGCATTGAATAACTGGTACCCATATTAGAGTCTGAAAAGGCCGTCTGGACAAGTCGTGAGGTGCCTACGTGTTACAAAGATGTTCCATGCGGAATTTTCCTAATATTGTGCTGATTGTTGTGGAGTTCTATTTGCAATCCCTTCTAACATTATAATCTCTTCTGTGTGTTTCCTTCATGATGGTTTCTCATTGTTGGGTTATGTATCTGCAGGTGTGCTCTTTTCATCCAAAAAACATCCAAGAACCAAGGATCTATCGGTAGGTTTAGTTAATGTGTCATGTCATTCTGTGACATCCATAAACTGCTACATCATTGATATCCATACTAGTATTAAATTCTTAATGAGGACTTGAACCTGCAGTATTAATTTCTGATATTCAGGAGGTTGTAGTGTAGCTTGTTTCTCTTTTATGCACATCTGTATACTTAAGGAGGTTAAAAAGTAAGCCTTCTACTTTATACAACTTTATTTGTTGTGCTCAAAAGCACGTCCTTACAAAGGTATCACATATATTTATAATTGTTTAAGCTCAGTCTTTGTTTCTCTCATTATTGTTGATATTATGTTTTTCTTTGCAGCCTGAGGATTTTTGGTTCAATGCACCAAAGAAAGGGGTAGTGGTTTTTGCTCTTCCAGGCGAGCCTGGCCTTGCAGAATTAGCTGGGGATTTCAAAATTCATTTTCATGACCGTCAAGGAGACTTTTACTGGTAAAATTATTAATATGAAGAGTTTGAAGGAAAATTGTCTACTGTTGTACTTCATGAGCTACTAAGTCGTTTGAAATATCCTATGACCCTTAAATTCCCATTGTATCCCCTGGCTACTGTTGATACTTGTAGAAGTATATGATATTACCAGATTTCCCTTTCTCTTTTGAAAATGCTACAATAGAAATCATTCTGTGAAAATTTTACTGTGTGGCATCTTTTTTTGCCTATCAGTCTAACTTGTTGACTATGGTTTCATTAATTTTCTTCTACTAGTACTCCCATAATGGAATAAAGTACTTGTCTATCAAAAGATGAAACTATTGACATATAGATGGATGAGTCAAGTGTATATTTATGTTAATGATAGGGCTGTGGAATTAAGTTTAAAGTTTTTGAGTCCTATATTTGTGACCCTGACGGTCCAAATTAGTCGAAATCCCAAATTGTCTAGCTTAGATATGTTGGTGCTTTTATGCACCTTTAAGAAGTAAAATTAACTTGGAAGTTTAAGTGGAAAAAATAATCTGAAATAAGGTTTAGGGGAAAACTACATCACTCAGCTACAAAAGCTTATTGTGCTTCTATAGTAGGAGAAACGGAAGAACTGAGATTTGTCAGTACATTTATGTGAAACCCCTGTTTAATTTACTAGACAGAGGAAGAAGCAAAGGCTCCTAATTTGGAACTCACGTCCTTCTTTTGATCTTTCAGTTGGCTGAATACAACAATGATAGAAAACAGGAAAGTCCTGTTGACAAGTGATCTTGATGGTTTTGACAAGGTAAGGGCTGAGTCACCAGTAATTTCTTATCTTTCAGTGGATTTTTCGAAGATTAATGGTTGCAGGAGGAGCCATTTCTGTGTCCTATCAGAGAACTTTTAACACAATTTAGAGAACTCCTTTAATCTCACTAGTATATGCTGTCTTCATTTCGTGACTGTTATATGATGACCTTACTGTGCAGAGAAAATTACCATCACCTGGTTTCCAAGTGGAAGTAGTCCTTGCGGACTATGATGCTGCCTTTCCTGCTCGACCTCAATCAGAAACTGCCACCAAAGAATCAGCTGACAGTTCAAGTGCTAATCCTGTCCCCGTGGCTAATCCTGCTTCAGGCGGTGAGCCTGCTGATGGAAGTAGCGTGAACCAACAACCTGGGAACAATGACAAGGACGATGTGTTCTCAGACAATGAATCTGAGGAAACTGGAAAGTCAAAATCTGGACAAACTAAAGCTGCTTCTGAAGTTAGTGCTCCTGCAGATGCAAAAAACCCTGGATCCAAGAACAACGATTCGGATAAAATATCAAGCTTGACACATAAGACGGAACAAGTCTCATTGGGAGATACAAGCTCTGTACACAGCGAGCCCAAAAAAGATGCCTCAGTCGGAGCTACATCTAGTGTTGATGCCTCCAATCCGGCTGGAGGAGTGAGTGATTTCAAGGTCATGGCAGCTGATGCATCTGTTTTCTCATTTGCTGATGAAGAGGATTATGAAAGTGACTAAAGAGGTCTGGTGTGCGAATTCATGAAGATGTACATAATAGCTTACGGATGCTAGGGTCTCGCTTGTTGGATTCTGTTCATTTCTATGTTGTCATTTTACTTGTTCATGGGTTGGATTTGATTATCAGTTTCACGAAGCTATGCTATAGATTACCTCGGATTGAAATTGTACTAAATTTGCATTACCGTTCTGAAAGTACTAAATAGAACAATATTTAATGTACTTTACATAGGCTTCGAGGCCCTTGGGGTGTTATCAAAATACACTGATTTGAAGTTGCCAAAAATAATGTTGGCTGAACTGGCGAAGCTGGTGCTTTAATTGGTGTATTCTCATAGCAAAGAAGTGAGCACAAATAAGCACATGATATACAGCTCAGAAATGTTATCTAATGTATTATCCAATGATTCATTATCAATTAACTTTTTCAACCCTGCTAACCTGGACTTTTTTGCTCGCCTTTTCCTATCAGGACCAAACAGCAAGTATTTCGTTTCATTTAGTTTAGAACATTTTTTTCCAAGAAGAGGTAAATTGAAAAATATACATGTTGGACAGAGACATCAAGAAATAGTCTAATTGATTTTTGAACTGTCCATCAAGAAATGGTCTAATTGTTTTGTTAAAAAGGAAAACACTACACTAGTACTTACCTTTCCTTTTATTTGTTTTTCTTATAGTTACGTCATACAAACAGATGCTTAAGAAGTGTAAACTTTGTATTTTACATTAAGTAGTTATCATAATTTTTATTTTTAAAATAAAATTATATAAAAAATTTGACTAATATTTTAAGTTGTACTTTCTCATTATATTAACATAGCAAAGCTTATAACTAATTGTGTATTTCTTATAAATTTTTATTTTAAAATATTAAAATAATTTAATCTCGAAAGTTATTCAAATTGATTTTAGAAAAACACAATATCACAACTCGACAACTATACAAAATTTAGATTGTCTCAAATTCAGACTTTGTGCAGTGCACTCGGTTTTTCTGTTTCCTTGGGCGTGTTTTTGGTCATATCCGCGGCCTTAAAGTCTTGTATCAATTTCTGTCCAAATCAGTTGAAACAAAGACGAAACTCACTCTTGTTTTCATTTCTATAAAATTCATCATATTTTTCTGAGTAGTAATTAAATTGGACACCCAAGTCGTTGCTATTTCCATGTCAATGATATCTGGCATCCAAGGTCAACTTCTCGAAGTCACAGGTATTTGACAGACTTTCTTCTTTTCTGTATCATACAAAATGTATACATTACCCTTTATTCATTTTTTGGTATTTGGAAAATCCTGCAGTGGTTTCTTGCAATAAATTGAAGGACACTGAATGGATTTCAAGGCAAGATCCGTATGTTTGTCTTGAATATGGTAGCACCAAGTTTCGTACTCGTACCTGTACAGGTGGATTTTTATATTCTAGAAAAAAATCATTGTTTGTTCGTTTGTACTTATTATTGATTTGTTGTGGAGTTAAATGTAGATGGTGGCAAAAACCCCACATTTCAAGAGAAATTTGTGTTTACACTCATTGAAGGATTGCAAGAGATTAATGTTGTGGTTTGGAATAGCAATACCCTTACTTATGATGATCATATTGGGAGCGGAAAGTAATTTTTTTTTCTTCATCTGTTTCTTCATTATATTTTGTGTTTGTGTACTAATCTTTGTTCAATTTGCCGATTCTAGGATTCAATTGCAGAAAGTTCTCTCAATGGGATATGATGATACTGCTTGGCCAATTCAGACCAAGACTGGCAGGTAAAATTTTAATTTAATGTAGCAAGAGGAATACATAGAGTTGAACATAGTAAATTAAGAATTTGTAAGATTTCCGTTGAATTGTTTGTCAGGAAATTTCTCGAAAGGGCAAGAACGACATGTGTACAATGACTCACAACTTATAGTATTGTGATTAAAGTATCTTGTATACAGAGTGATGGTCTGTAGGTGTGTAGTATGGTTAGGTTGTTGTCTGAGAAAATGCAGAAAGCTTAGTATCTAGATGTCTTTTTAACTATAAACTGTGATCATGCACAAACCTTATAAGATTGATTTTTCCTAGCGTAACAATGAAAAATCTATTGCTAACAAAGCCTATTCTAAAGGACCTGCATAACTTAAAGCCGAGAAGAGAAAACCCCAGAGCACGTATATTCTTAGTTATGGGTAATTAATCTAACGATGGAAGATCGTAGAAGCCCCTACATTACAGTGATCAAGGATAAGTATCCTTAAGTCATTGAAAAAATCCAAAGGATCTAAGACCACTTATGTAATTGCCTTAACTAATATGAGATGAATCTTTTGTTGGCTCTACACCAAGGAAAGATTAACTTAATTATAGACTTGCAGAAAATAATTCCATCAGTCTTGCTGTTTGCCTATCCCAGATGATTAACTTAACGTTAGTAATTGTCGCTTGTGCCAAGGTCAAAGGATATAAGGGGCAATTAACATACTGTTTTGCTTTTTCAAGGCCTGCAAGATGGGAGTGGGTTAAGTTGGTTTGTATTCATTGAATCTAGAAATTCATTTCGGCCAAGTGAACCTTCTCGAACGGTTTCTTTTCAAGAAACAAAAGGTGTTGTGCCAAATAAACAGATGCCAATAAGAACAATTTGCCATCTTTGATAGTCGTCAATCATCAACCTTCTCTATTTTCTTTTATTTCTCGTTTTGAAGTTGACTTTATTAGAATTAAGGAAGATGTAATAAAATCTCCTTAAAAGGATATGAGAAGTCGACTGTTCTATCTTCATTGTAGGTAACTTCTTACCACACCAAGTGTTACTCACTGTTTCATTATACCTTGCTGATTTTTATTTGTTGTTACTGATAAGCTTGTATAATTTCTGTTTATAACTACTTTGCATATGGTCCTACACCATAAACTATAAGATTTAGCAACTTATAATGTGTTGTGTTCGTCTTCTTCGGAATTTTTTAGAACGAGTGTGACTACAAAAACTTTTCTTCTCCACCAGGTCATTGATCAGTCATTTTCACAAGGAGACATCTATCCCTGTAGACTTCCATTAAGTGTTTACGAAAAACAATGGCAGAGATGATAGTTTATATTGGGGAAAGGAATAACCTATAGTCAGGTGCAGAGTTGTAGCTTATAGTTGAGGTTTGATATTTCTAGACTGTTGGAAAGAAATCTTAGTCACTTGTTAGGCCTTCAGTATTTGAGCTGAAGTCAACCCGAGGGATAAACTTTTTGCGGTGATCCATGGGACAATGACATAGCAGTGGTATCAGATTTTAAACACTTATTTTTGCTATCAAGGCACATGAAATTATGCCTAAGATTCTGTTCATCACTACGAACCTTGTGATTAACAGAAACCTTCATGTCGATCTCTATAACTATCTATATAAGCAGTTGATTCAACTTTGAGATTCTCTAAATCTATTTGACAAAATTGTGTTCTATCTGCGGATGTTTTTTGGTCATTTTGGTTTGGCTATCGAAGTTGTAATTTATTGAAGTCTCACCGCTTATACTGGAGAGATATAAAAGGATTTGATGGATAGGAACAGAAATATTGAGGCTTATTCCTTCTTCTACAGGCATGCGGGAGAAGTTCGGCTCATAATGTTCTATGCTAATGCCAATGTAAGTAGTACTGTGATCTATAGCACCCCTCCCCTTTTCGTTCTGGTCCGGAGAGATCATATCTCTCTTAAATATCCTTGACATGTTTTCTCTTTAAATTTCCAGAAGCTGGCAACAAGTTATGCTCCATCACCACAACCGCATACACCTATGTATTCCATTCCTCCTCCAGCAGCAGCTTATCAAACATCATCTCCATATCCTGCTTACCCGCCTCATTCAGCAGCGTATCCACCAACACCTTACCCTCCTCCTCAACCAACTGCTTACCCTCCAGTTTATCCACCAGCTTCAGCATATCCTCCCATGTCTCATCCACCACTTTCAGCATATCCTCCCATGTCTCATCCACCACTTTCAGCATATCCTCCCTTGTCTTATCCACCGCCAACACAGGACTACACCTGTCCTCCAGGTGACTATTCTTATAATACGTAGTATTTACTTCTTTTTTCGTCTTTCCTAACTTCTATATAAGGGCCGACTCTTCATCTTTATAACTTTAAATTAGGTCCATATCCAGGAACATATCCTCCACGACCTTACTGAGGCCACCTTCCTACATGCTTGGGTGAACAATGTGCACAAGCTGCTTACGGCCAAAAAAATGTGCATATGTAGGTTTTCACTGAACAGGTTTCGCTTTGGCATTTCCGTTTTGTAAATTATCGAAAAATTCAGGGCTTGGATGGCTTGTTTGTGATCATTTGTACTGAACTGTTCTCTATGCAACTCATGAAAGACGTGAGATTAGTTTATTCAATTCGTCGTCTTTATAAATAAATTGAGATCGGCTATATGAAATTCTGTTTAATTTCTCTGCATGAAGGGTGACAATGGTCGTGTCACATCATGTTGCATTTTGCAATAATCTTCTGAATAGACATATGAACTAGAAAACTCAATTGGTCGTTTTGACCACTAAATCTTAAAAAGTCATAGATTCAACATTTCACTGTATAAAGTTAATGAGGTGGCTTTCGGTGTTCCACTATAATTGCACTTTCAAGTGAATGTGGCTTCTAGTTGTGTCCCATAAAAATTATGTTAGCATACAGTAGTCAACCTCACATGGTGCTTATTACTTTTTACAACTGAAATCTGTGAAAAGTGAAGTGTGCTCAAATCTTATCATTATTGTGTAGAGGCTGATTCCAAAAGACATTAGTCTCGAATGTAACAAATTCAAGTACAAAGCAGGTGAAAACAATATAGAAAATATAGCAATTAACATAACAAACCAAATGGGATAATTGAAACACATTAAATTATGGACGATTTAATATCAAAAATAAAAACTACAATCACAAAAGGTGATAACAAGCACAAAAAAGCCAAACACTAGATGAGATGGTGGAGTGATAGCATGAGGTCCAGCCTATATTGTATTTGCTCATCTACGGACCACTTATAAATACCTTTATATGTAGCGCCGAGATGCTTACATAAAAGAACGTACGTGAGCTTTGATGATCATAAATATTCAGCTGATATGTCACACATAATTAATCTCTCTATAAGTTTATAGGTATAGTGATACACTTTAATGTTTTGAGAAAAATTGTGCGAAATCGTCAAAAATGAATAGTATCTTTAAATTGAAACAGTGTTTTAGTGCTAAATGAGGTTGAACAGGGAACTATAGAGATTTGGAAGAGATGAGAAATTATAGAATGAATATGGAATAGACGATTTGGTACGATATTTTGGGGGGGGGCCTAGTTTGACTTTGGAAAAAATAATGATGTTTGTGTTGGGATCTTAGTGATTGCCAGGCATTATTACTGTTAATCTTAAAATTAATGATGCATTATAACCTTAATTAACACTATAAAATCAGCTGTGTAACTAATTCTCTCTCTCTTCTTTTACTTTCTTAGTTGGTTTAGGCTGGCCATTACCCCATTCTCTTAATTACAAATGCATCAACCCCTTAATACGTATTTTTACCATTGCAAACAAGTTTTAGTGCAATTATGAGAATCATATATCAAAAAGGAAATTATTAAATGTCAGATTGATTCAACTAATCACATTTTCAAACTTTGTTTAATAAACTCTCGATTTAGATTAAAATAATATATATAATCATCTAGCTATTATCGTTGTTTTTGACAGTTGAAAGTTTTTTTTCATTTTTGTTTTGTGATATAATGTTATTTTCTTAATCAATTGATCATCATATCCCTCAAGTTGACTTTAGTTTTATCTTGAATTAGTGTTTTTTTTTTTTTTTAAAAAAAAAGAAGCTAATTTGTGGCTGATGCTTTTACCAAATTTTTGCTTCCATAATTATCAGTAGAGTATTATTTACCATTATTATGATTTTAATTTGTTAAAAATTTAGGAAGGCAACAAAAGTTGCAGAGAGTACGTCAAAAAAGGCAGAGTACTGACTGACAAAGACGAAATCATTTATGACTTTTAAACTAGACGAAGCCACAGCTAAATTACATTATTTACAATTTTACCTTATTTTAATTAATACTTGTGAGTACAAATTTTTTAATCTTGATTATAAGATCTACTTCCTCCGTTTAATATTACGTTTCCACGTTATTATATATTTATATCTATATTTATATGAATAGAGGAGTATCGGTTAATAAATACGTAGTGCAAATATTTTGTTGTTTTAGTTAATCAGAAACTTAACAAAGACACTAGTACTTTTAAATTTTATAGTTTTAAATATGTTATACCTTTTGTCGCTATAAATTTTAAAAATTATGATTTTAAAAGTGTCATAATATTTGTGTAATTATAAGAAATTTTTATTAAGGACAAAGTTCGTACTTTTAAAATTCAACTAGAACAAAAACACTAATCCCTTCGCTCACAAGATAAATGTTTTTTTTCATTTTTTTTTCTTAAACCAAAATAAATGGTGTTTTCAAAGCTCAAAGAGGTAATCAATTTATTTTTTTCCAACGTTACGTTTCTCTAAAATTACAGCGCTAATTATTTTTATTTTTAAAAAAATTGAAGCAAACAAAAGGGCATTATTACTTCCTCTATTTCATACTAATTTAATTTTTGAAATTTTCTTCATCTTTCAAAGTTTAGAATGTTTGAAATTCTTTTTCATATATATTCTTTCATTTATTGAAATTTTATATTTTCTAAGGAAAAAAATTACTTTACTTGCAAAGCTATATTTGTGATTTAATAAAGCATAATACTAAAAATATAATTTAAATTGTGTCCTTAAATATTTTTCTCAATATATTTATATTATCTCATAAATTAAGTTAACACGGAAAGAAAAGGATATGAAATAACTCTTCAATGATTAAATTCGTTTTTTAAATATATGTGACACTCTAAAATTTTCTTATTTTGGAGGGGAAAGAGCAATAGATTACTTCCTTCGTCCTATTTTATATAACACAATTTTTGTTTTTATTCATGTTATCTTATTTAATTGAAAATAATTTATTATTAATTTTTTTTAATCTTTAATGAAATAATTTTTAACCATACAAATATTTAAAAATCTACTATTAGCTTATTAATTTTGAAAGATGTGATTATTGTGGGAAAACCAAGACAGCCTAATGGGAACTTTGGAGTACTTTTTTTTGCCTATTTGCCTCTATTAAACTCTACAAAGTAGATTAGATACACTTAAAAAATCAATCAAAAACCCCTCTTTAACCAGCATTATTTTAGACTCTTCAGTTTCCTCTATAATAAAGTGAAATCCTCTCTACCTATACCTATTCCATGTTTCATGGAGTATCTATCCACAAATTATTCACAATAAATTTAAGTTTATGTACATCATTATAAATAAGAATTTTATAATAAAGTAAATAATATTGCACCATGTATGTTTTTCCCACCAGAAATTAAAGCAACTCCAAAGTATTTTTCATGAGAATATAGTACTAAAGTATTTCCAATTTTGTCAAAAATTACTATTCTCATAGAAAGGACATATCTTTAACGTTGAATGGTTCAATATGGTTGAAGAAGTAGTATTTTATTTGAAAATAAAAATAGACACGTATATATGTGACACTCATATTAAACACTATTTTTCTTAGATTATAATATTATTTAATTAAGGTGGATCAAAATAAAACTTTAATATTTGGATACGAAAGTCTAATTCGATTCAACTCAAATATGAATGACATTAGGCACAAGTAAACACTCAAATGTGTTTTACTCATTGTTTCATAATTGTCATCTTTATTCGTTTACATACTAATAAAATATATAGTATTTAGTCATTAGAATTTGGGTGCTTTTCTTACTATTTTAAAATAGTTTTATAAAATGATGGTTAGATTAATTATATTATATGAGATAGAATGTCGGTCGATTAAGAATTTTCATATTAGTTGCGAAGAGAGGCATGTTGTGGTGGAAGTGTGGCATATTACGAGAGAGATGATTTATTTTCATTCAGCTTCTATTCCTATGTTATAACTGTCTCTTATATTTTGATATCTCACTATTTTATTGTCGTTATTATTCCATTTCTCAAAATGTATTTGTCATGCTTTCTATACAATAACAACATTATCCCAATGCCTCAAAGGTTCCCGCCCATTGCGGGGTAAGGGGGATCGAATGTACGCAGCCTGACCCCTATGTTTAAAAACATAGCGCGACTGTTTCCGGATGACCCATGATGAGCGTCGAA
>JAABOM020000001.1:36372526-36403303 GCA_011800125.2 Solanum clarkiae | reverse complement strand
ACTTAGAGAAATCTTGAGGATGGAACTTCGATCAACAATGAACATGCAACCTAAGCACAGTTCTAAGATAATACTATAAATTACCTGTCAGTGTTTAGTGTCCTGAAAAGTACTCGTTTGACTCCCTTGGGAATATGTAAGGATTGCATTACATCCGCTGAATAAAAGAAAAGCAAAGTTTGATCATAAGATTATGTAAACAATTCCGTATTTGTTCCTCTAGTTGTTGCACATATGATATTGTATGCAAGGTAAGACAGAGGAAAACTTTTAAGCTCAACAATTTCAAATCAACTGATATGCTGGCAAATTGAGAACTATGTAAGACAATAAGCTGGAATAATTGATTCAAAAATAGGAGAGTTCATCATATCAGATAAATTCAGCATGAGATGGGAGGAGGAGATTTACCAGTTAAGTTCTTGTCTCTTGGAACATCAACTAGCAGTGCAGGACCTGTTAAAGTAAGTTAAGGACATCATCAGTAATGCATGAAAATGTGTAATACTGCCTGTAAAAAGATAAAACACTGTTTGGTAGGATGTATTATTTAAAATAGTCATTGTATTAATTTTAGTCCATCTAATATAATGTTTGGTTGCACAATTCAACTCAAACACACTATTACATGGATAACTTACTGCAACGTGTGTGGTTTTATCTAATACCAAACATATCTAGGCATTACTAATACTGGGTTTAATAATATTTGGACAAGGCAATAAAATGACTAAACTACCCCTCAAAAATATGGACTGCGATTTTTTTAATAACTAGTTTAGAATATGTGTTTTGCACATGTACATTGCGTCAGGTCATATAAAGCGATAATGATGAATAATTTATTTATAAAAAATTATTTAACGTTATACTACATGCAATTATTTTTTAAAAAAAATAATAAAATGAATTGAAGTGCACCACAAACCAAATTTTAATTGAATTTAAACTAAGAATAGTATTAGATCATAAAAGGAGTACTGCCACTCCTACCGTAGTAGTGGTTTTTTTTCTCCCCGAAAATCATGATAATTTTTGTTAATGTTATACTTTATCATATATTTTAGGATTTCTTTAATTTATAAAATATTTTCTTTTATTATCATATATTTTAGGACTTTTTAATTATTAATTTTTGTAATACCTCTTATCTCATATATATCTTAGGATACCTTAATTTTAAACTATATTTTCCTCTTATCAAAAGGACTCCTTTGACCAACGTTTCATTTAAATTGATGAAAATTTATCATTACAGAAATTTCAAATGATCTAATATTACCGACACTGAACTGGAATATGAATATATTACTAGGACTTTTCATTTATAAAATTCTTTTTAGCTTGAATTGAAAATGATTTTATTAGGTCGCACGAACTCGTTCTAGAAGAGTGTCAACTTTACATGAGAAGTTATCTGTAACAAAGACTTAACAACATATTATCTGGTCAAATTATGCAGTATAATGAGTTAGTAACTTATTAGTCGTTATTTTTTTTTTTTTTCTCTTTTCTTATATTTAGTTTATTGGTTTTTTGAGAAGAAGATTTTTTGAAAACAATAGTATGCATATATTTTTATGCATCTCAAATCCTACTCATGAAATTTTACTAAGTATGTTATTACTGTTTGTTATTGCAATTGTATAAGTAAACGTATTCTTTTTACGTACACTTTTAATCTTAAATATTTTATGTTATTTAAAAAAGAACTATACTTAACAAAATGTTATATACGTAACGATTTGATTTCAAAAATTACATTTATTACTATGAATTAATGTGATACACACATACCTTAACTAGTGTGCTTAAATGGAACTCATCGGATTCGAGACAAAAAGAGATTGAGGGTTACCATTGAGAACTTCGAGATCGAGAGAATCGACATCGAAGCCGGCATCGAAATAGTGATCGTAGACATCGCCGGGAGCATCAATATGAGTGCCGGTATGGGCCGGAAGTTTCATCTCGGAGTTATTAGCAACAGACCCATTCTTCATGCTTTTGGATAGCCACAGGAACTGGCCAAGTCCCTCCTCTGAACCCCAGCACGGTATATTGGGGGTCAATGGATGAGTAATGTCGAAAATCCTTCCGTTTCCGTAAACCTCACGACGGACAGGTATTAGGTCATCGGAAGCAGTAGATTGGCAGGAGGTTGGCGTTTTAATACCACACGGCGGCGGATAAGCGGAATCTGCGACTGAAACAATCGGATTGAGAATAAGAGTGATTAGTAGAAGTAGAATTGCAGGGATTTTCATGTCGCCGGAGAATGAATGTACGGTCACCGGAATTTGAATTGTATTTTTCAGTGGGAAATAAACGCTGATTGGATTTTTCAATTGGATAAGCTGTTTCGCCTGATCGGTTACACGTGTTAGAAATTCTATAGCTGCAATGATTGTTTGCCCAAGTTGTTTTTACCTGATCATTTAGTTTGTAATTATTTCTTAATTTATGTGTCAAATTAATCGTAATTGAAGAGAGAGAGTAAAAAATATTCATTTTATGTAAAGATAATAATCATTTTATCACTATTCTATAATTATAATCACAAAATGATTTTTAAAAAATGCATGTATTTTTTATGTTTTTGTGGTGATTATGTTGCGCGAAAGGTAATTTGAGAGGGGTAGCTTAAAATGCAGATTTTAAAGTAGTTCAATTCTCTTGAAAATTAAAAAATGTGAAGACTTTAAATAATGTCTCCTCTCTTATTATATTAGGCTTTTTGATATTCTATCTCATGAAATATTCCATCACTGTGTGAATTTAGATATTATTATATATTTATAAATATTTATTTGTAAACCTAATAATTATTATTTATTGATTTGAGATCATTAAAAGAATTCATAATTAAACTTCATATTTTAAATCGTCCTCCGTCTTAAAATCATCCAAAATTATTATTGATGATGACTGTTGATCACAATCCCAAAATTTTAGAGCTGGATCATTTTAAACAAATAAATTCTACATCATGTCAATTAAAAAAAATCTTTAATATCATATTGATGTGATATGATTTTTTTTTTCAACGCTATGATAATTTCTTCATAACCCTTAAAACCCCTCTTAGACACAATCTTTTTTCATTTAATTACTTTTAACTTTTCAAAATTAAAGAACAAAACAATCTTATTTGAAGTTTAATACAAGTATAATTTTTCACTAAGCATAGTTTTTAGTACATTCTCTTGGTCTGTACTTAAACCTTGTTTTTATTTTATTTCTAATATAGCTCTTTATTGAACACTCATAACAACAATTGATGTTTAATGAAGAAATTAGCACTCGCAGATAACTCCACGTCCATGAATCTCACTGCTGCATTTCAAACTGGGCAGCTCCAAATTATTCAACGAACCTTCATTGATCTCATTTACGACTTGAAACTTAGCCACAGAACAATCAACATTAAAGAGTCCTATAGCTGAAAACTTTCTGTCACCTCCCATTACAGGCATCAAAACACCCATTTTCACTCGGCTCACATAATTCCTTCTATAAGTTTGGCCCAAAACACCACTCACCTCATCACTTAGTGAGAAAAATTTGAAACCAAGTTCAAGATGAGCAAAACAATCGTCTTGTGTTATGTCATAGTTATGAACTCGCGATTCTTCCTCTGTAATAGGCACCACCTTTGCTGTAATCTTTGAAAACATTTTCAACTTCAATTATAATTTTGTTGGCGTCACTTGTTCGAGTAATGGGTTTTTTGGTTCAGTTTCAGACTGTCACCTGTTGAGACATAATATAATAAAGTTACTACAACAACAACATTACCCCAATGCCTCAAAGGCTCCCGCCCATTGCGGGGTAAGGGAGGATCGGATGTACGCAGCCTGACCACTATGTTTAAAAACATAGCGCGACTGTTTCCGGATGACCCATAATGAGCGTCGAAAGTTGCATTGATTAATTGCTACTTCACAATTGAAAGAAGCGCAGATAGTTTAAATAGCCATGATATGATTAAACATTACCTGGCGCCTTCATTGTCCGGAAGAGCAATAGTTTGACCATCAAATTTTATGTAAAGACGATCGATGGCATCATCCCATGTTGCTGTCTTAAGTGCTTCAATGGAAATATTGTGAGTACCATAGAGGATACCAATGGCTTGAACCCAAGTGAAGTCTCTCTTCATTTTCTCGTTTCGCGTTCCTATGAAGTGGCCATTGATGTGAAGGTTAGAATCTGAGACCAAGCAAAAATCTTTGTCCTTCCCGTGGAAGTAGAAAGTAATTCCATCTGCCCCGATGAAACGTGGATCTTGGCACACTGCTCCTGACATGTCACAACCTGTATTTGGATAAATTAAAACATACACTTGCTAAATTAGATATTTTCTTTTAACGACGTGAAAAATGATCACTAGAAGTTCAAATATAGTCCTTAATAGTCAATAGCGACCAGAAAAATCAAATATTGTTATAACCCCTATGACTAAAAGTTCAATATTTTATTTACTTGTTTTAATTAATTTTGGTCTATATAATACTTTTACTGGCGTTAAAATGTCTTTATCTTGTAACTTTAATACACTATTAGATAACTAAAAAGATACCCGTAACTGTAGCAACACTTCAAATTAATACACTTTACGTGTATACAAGTCAAGTAAAATGTATAGTTGGAAGAGGAACTTACTGCAAACAGGTTTGCAAGAGACACAATCAAGTACCAGGGCATGTATGTTCTAGGTTATAACATTTGCTATGTTTCTTGTCTTTGCTCTTGCACTTCACCTTCTTTGGGGCTTTTGGTGGATGGGGGTGATAGGGAGGTGGAGGCGATGGTCCATCAATACAAATAGGCTTACAAGAACGACACTCGGTTATGCAGCCATTAGGACAGAACTTGGGACAAACATGTGGAAGATTTTTGCATTGTTTGATCTCATCATCAGAGCAATGAGAATGGCTTGGATGGTTGGGTATTCCAGGAGGAGCTGCTTCTAATATTGCCACAACCACTACAAAGAACAACCCAATTAGTCCCACAACATTGTGGGCAGATTAACGAGCCATTCTTTCCTTTCAATAATTGAAATACTGGAATTTGTGTTTGAGTTATGGGATTATCTTAGAAACAATCCCCTTTTTATAGGAGTAGAGAATGAGAGAAATGAGCTTATTGTTTCGTGCCATAATGTCGAAGTTTTTGTATAATTGTATGTTTCTTGATAAGTCACCTTGTAGCACATGCTTCTTTTATCAAGTCAACTCTATTCACTTCAATTTCATTAGTAGCCTGCCCCCATTTGTATGAACGTATGGCATCACTTGCTAGTAAAGTTTCGAAACCAATACTTTCACATCTTCAATTTCTATATACAGACAATACCACCCTACATACTAAGCAATGAGGAAGAATAAATATGTTTTTAACTTGTGAAAAAACTGAAGTGTGGCGAGGGTGTGTCCTTTTCTTGTCAATTAATCTGGCATGAGTGGTTTGCGTAATTTGATTAGTACGTAAAGAAGCACATATTCTTTAGGCTATACTTTGAATGTATTAGTGAAGTAATACTTGATGACCACCCATGAAATGTGCATCTCCTTTAGAAAGCAATATAATGACCGTAATCATAGTCACATTAAGACAAATATAACTTGGATTAAATATATTGATCACTCTGTAAATCCATACAGTCCTACCATGACATCTACAGATTATTTGCTCATGCAGCGCGTTTTCAGTCTAAAAGATAATAACAATTACAGTCTAAACTACCCTGAGAACATGTCCTAAACAGCACTTCTTCTTATTCAACACTATCTCCAGTGCTTCCTGGAACAATGTACCCAAGCAAACAATGTGAATAGAACACATAATCAACAAAATAGAAAAGGCTATAGAATTTCATGCTATCAATTATGGGGCTATCGGATCAAATAATTAACAGAAATGAGACGCGAAACCAAAAATCAGATGCAAAGTTTTTCACATTGAACAAGTCATTATACAATGTAACATGTTATTGATCAAATAAAGATGAAACATACAAGGTAACATGTTTAAAAGTACCTTATGGTTGAGGCAGATACGAGGAGAGTATTACTTAATCAGTATACACCTAATAGGTGATCCCTCCGCACCAAGCAACCTTAAGGGCAGACAGTGTACAGTGTATAAGCCAGCTTCAACATCATCCAGCTTCAGCCCTTCTACAAGAATAATTTCCTGGAACATTCCAAATACCATAAGATTGGGAGGATTAAGATTTAGTGGTATTAAAACAAGTAAAATGTCAATTAACTGACTAATTATAAACATTTATTGTCTCTTTAAAACAAAGAACAGACATAATGGTTGACTATAATTTTCTTTTCTTTTTTCAGGAAAAAAAATTATCCAACTTGCTTTCACAATCTAGAAACAAAGATTATGCCATTCGTCAACCATCAAAAGGTTGACATATTTTTTAAGTTTATGTTCCAGCATATGTCATATCAACGGAAAGTTCTGAAAATATTTCATTGTTCCTAGATGGGTATAAAACCATGTTAGAATTCTTGGAATGGAACAAAATAAAGTTGGGTCAAATGAATAGATGGATAGGGCTGCAACTTCAATTAAATTATAGGGAAAGAAAGACCTATGGAACTCAAGGAATGATATAAAAAAGGGAGAGAAATTATTCATATTATATAAATATGAAGTAGAAGAACCTCCACCCACTTACCAACTCAGGTTTCATCTTCGATGAGTTTCATTACATGAAAAGGATAAACAGGAATGGCATACAAATTAATTTTTGCATCAACCTCCACTATTTTTCAACATATATCTTTTTTTTTTCAGTGAGGAAAAATTCAGCTAAGTGAAGGAGGCCCATGCACTTTACCATTAAAAAATTACTCAAAAGTTAACAACCCTCTTCAAAACTTTTAGAAGGCTAAGATGCAAATATTGTGTAGTTCCAAGGTACAGAAACTACTATTATTAATCGTCATTATTGCACGAAGTTGTTATTATTGCACGACTATCCAGATCTCTTCTACAAATGTACAGTGACAGTCAATAGACCCAAAATAACCTTAGCTGCTTTGTTGATGACATCTAGTTCACAATCTTGCATATAACAGTGCAAGATTTAGAAAGTACCATAACTGCTACAACTCGCATCAATTTTCAGATGACGGTGATTAGGGTTAGATGCTAGTTGTAGCAATTAGGAAATATGACAGTTAATCATTTTGTTATCACCCCTTCATGGTATTCAGTTGGACCAAGGTTAAGTAAGGCCAAGAAGTACCTTGTAAACAAGAAATTGGGAAGCTGATCTAAATTTTGAAAACTTAATCACCCATAATCACTCTCTGTTTTTTTTATTTTTTTCACCTTTAAAGAGAAGAGTAGGATCACCAGTCTCATTTACTCCTAAGAGCAACTTGAATATGAAATATTAACTCAAGTCAAAGTTGAAAAATAGGCACCCAATCGAGATTTGAAACGCGCACACACACCCCTCAATCGAGACACCCAATTTTCCCTGCCATGTGAATCAAATCGTAGGGGGCGACAATAAACGTTCTACTTAGTCCGAATATGACGACTTACCCTGCTTTTCAGGAAAACATGATGGGAAGGAAGCAAATCATCAAATGCAGCAACCGACAAGTAATCAATTCCTGGAAAAAGAAAAATAAATGTCAGTTACAAATTCTTCTACCAGTCGATAATTTTATCAAGAGGAAAAGCAGGAATATCACTCATTTACTCTAGTAGTCTAGTTAGGCTGCAGCAGTAAGACACAGAAGCCTCGTAGGACAGTCAAAATATGGGAGTTCATAATTTGAGGGCAAAAGTTGGAGGAAATGGGAAAGGAAAACACCCAAGTTTATAACTATGATGGATTATTGTCAAAGAAATTTTTCAACAGAAGGCAGTAATGGCGCAACTAGCTAACGTTAATAAGGGTACATGAAACACATACAGACTAAAAACCGGATAAAGCAAGAAAGTATCAAGTCCAAATTCCTAATTCACCAATTGAAAAATCGGGCATCAGTCTGACTGAAGATAATACAAATATATCCATAATGTATATATGCATGTGTATTAAGTAAATACCAGTTCAAGCACTTACATGATCTTCATCATTTTTCACTTACTCATGACAAAGCATAAAGTACTGACAGAATTCATGCAGAATCACCTCTTTAAACTGACAAAATATATTTACACCAAGGATAAGTTCACTCCAGTAAGGAGCATGCAAGAGAGTACAAGCTATGGAAACAATTGTCACGTATTACTCTAGATAGTAACCGTGTCGATCAAGCAAGGTGTCACAGGAAGAAGGGAAAGGAGAGGAACCATTTGACCATAGAGGTGTAACAGTACACGAAGTATCCTGTTACTGCTGAGCACTATTGTAACTAACATTTAAACATTCTAACATGCGGTAAACCGTAACATCATAGATTATAAAGATATCACAGTGTTGCAGCCTATCTTACCAACAAGTTTGATGTCAGTGTTATCCACTAGCCACTGTGCTCCATCCTTCATGAATCCAACATAGCTTGTGTCAAATGCCTTTTTCCACATAAGACGCCTGAAAGTTAATGAAGTTTAATCAAGACACAGTGAACGAGCATAACTGTACATCCAAGTTAAATCATTTAAAATTCTATGCTAGGTGTTGCTTCACGGAACCTAATAGCATCTATCCTTCTTTATATACTAAGTGATTATGCATATTAATTCGTTGAAGTATGAGCAACAACTACATAAACAATAAGTGCATCAAAATGAAGCTCTCAAACAGCATAAACCTGCAACCTAGGAAGGAGATGGAGGAGAAGAGGAATCCTAAGCAGTTCAGGTAAGAGGGGAAAGATTCCATAAAGATACTAGACTTCTGAAGGAAGATCTCACTCTTCACACTAAATCCCAAACCTTAATTGCTTATCCTTCAATTAGGTTTTCAAAAATTTTCTCCAGAAAGAGCATGACCACTAAAAGAACAAGAGAAAAAGTTAGAGACAGATACTTTTGTCAATTCATCTATATCAGGCTAGGGTTTGTAATAAATGAGTAAAGCATGCGAAACAACAATTGGGATCCCCACATATGCTTGGAGAGATGTGATACAGATGCTACTTGAAATGTGTAGCCATTCCAGTAACAACTTGACCATTCCATGCCTCAACTGAAGAAGATACAGTCAGATATCCACAATGAACACATAGAGAATGCGCTGTAAGTTTTATTATGTTTATCGCAATTCATCAATCTATCTTTTTGAGACTTCAGAAGGGTAATCCAAGATTTTTGTAGAAGCACATTCTCCAGAGTCGGACAAATCTCTTTTGCTATGTTCTTGTTGGCTTTCAACTTTCACAATTTAGTCCACAGTCCAAACAAAGTTTTCACTACCAAGAGGCAGAAATTGATCACAACCCACATAAGTTCAACTCTTATATCGGCCAAAAATTAAGACTTGCGCAAGAAGTAAAAGTGTGAACTTCACTTAACATTTGACAATCCTCTTTCATACATCACCACAAAGAAAGAACAGAAACAAACATAAAGATGCAAAATTTCACAAAATCCTAAATTTCATACAGAGTATACTCAATCAGATGTAAGGATAAAAAAAATTTATTAGATGTCTGTTGTCTATATTTGTAATATTAACAGCCTGACCTGAACGAAAATGCTTGGAGGGGCATTGATTAGAAGAATGTGTAGATGCATCATTTATCAAAGAGGTTAGTCTTTAGCAACCCTCTAAAAGGGTATGTCAAGTTTGAGAATAATGATGTAGGGGTGTATTTGCAAAAGAATCAAGGTCCAGTTGTTTTTTGATAATTAAAGTTGGATCCCCTAATGTAAGTTCGCCGGTTACCTGTCGAGGTACTTTACCTATGGTCCTATTAGAATATATTGCATTCAAATGAAATTTTATATAATAACAAAAACCAGATTCCTTGAAGATTTGGAAGAATCTGTAAATTCTGGATATACTCCAATGTTACTAACAATCAGAAGAGAAACAAAAACACGTGGCAAAACTTCCAACAATTTCACTATAATAAGCAGCAACAACACGTAAAAAAAGGAGAAGCTATATAGCTTAGAAAATGGAACTTCGATCAACAACAAACATGCAACCTAAGCACAGTTATAAGATACTGCTATAAATTACCTGTCAGTATTTAGTGTCCTGAAAAGTACTCGTTTGACTCCCTTGGGAATATGTAAGGATTGCATAACTTCCGCTGAATTTAAAAAAACAGAAGTGTCATCATATATAGCCAATAAGATTATGTAAACAACTCTGGTCTGCCCACTCAAATCTCAGAGTATTTCTTCCTCTAGTTGTTGCAAATATTATATTGTAAAGGTGAGACAGGAAAATCTTAAGCTTGACAATTTCAAGTCAACAGATATGCTGGGAAATTTAGACCTATGTAAGACAATAAGCTGGAATGATTGATACAAAAATAGGAGAGATTATCGTATATGAGACATTCAACATGAGACAGGAGGAGGAGAAGATTTACCAGTTAAGTTCTTGTCTCTCGGAACATCAACTAGCAATGCAGGACCTATTAAAGCAAGTGAAGGACATCATTGGTAATGCATAAAAATGTGTAATACTGCCTGTAAAAAGATAAAACACTAATGCACACTGATAAAAAACTAACAAAGGGAGAAAATTGGCAGTACGTTAAGGTAAAGATTCCATTTATTTTACCAACAAAAAAAAGAGACAGGAAACGTACTCTGAAAGGGTAGGAAAATCTAGATCAATGCTAAACCCTTAAAAGGACCAGAACCATTCAAACAGAAAACAAATATGTTAAGGTTCTTTGTAAGAGGTACCCTTCCAGTGAAGAAGACAGTAAAAAAGAAATTTTTCTATTCCACGAAAAAAATTAAATTGAATGATATCATGTGAAAGTACCATATGTAAATGGATCAACGTAAACACAATCAGAGGGAGCATTAAATTTGAGTAGATATGTATCATGAAGCAAGAAACACAAGGTAAGAATCAACTCCCAGGATGTAACCCACACTCTTCCTTTGCTTCTCTTTTTTCCCTTTTCTCAGCAATGACAAATGCTTTATATCATAAATAAGGTCTGTGATTTCAACTGTCCCAGAAGAAACATAATTTTTCTTTTGAGGATCAACAATTCACCATAGAAAGTCATGATTGTCAACTCTAACCGACTTAACTTTCAGGAATTCCAGTGAGGTTGTTTACTAGCTTCACCTCTTCTTTTTCTTTTTTTCAATTTGATAAGTACAAAATGTTTGCTAGATACAAAGTCTGGCTATAGTGCTGCTCTTGGGCATCTGGGAGGAGTACAATAGCATAAACTCTAAAATGACAGTCATAAAATCTTTATCAACAGAGGATAAAACATATTCCCTTTGTTTCAATCTCTGTGGCATAGTTTGGCTCAACATAGAGTTTAAGCAAAATAGGAGAACTTTGAAACTTGTGTTTCAAACATCCCATAACATTTGTGAGGCTATCTATGAGTCTTTTGAAACTTCTGGTCTTAAACAGACCATAACATATTCATAGCTATAAAAGCTTCACATTAAGGATAAAATGAGAAGTTTATAGTTAGATGTTTCTAAATATGGAAATGTATCATTATTTTTGGAACAGCAAAATAAGGAAATCAAATAGTATCACATAAACTAGAACAAAAGTAATTACAACTAAAAGAAAGTCTCAAAAGAATTGATTCGAAAAATTCCCAATTTTTAGACCAGGTATCAACTGTTTCCAGTTTAAGACCTAATCTCCCATCTTCAATATCCCATCAATTTAAAAGTGCCAAATTCAAGGTTCCAAATTGAGGTGTATAGTTGATAGAGCCATGACTCATGAGAAGTTAAAAATAAGCACATGTGTAATCATATTTCTAAAGCGCTAGAGTTATCAAAGGTAGAATTTCCTGTGGTTAATACCATTGAGAACTCTAAGATCAAGGGAATCAACATCAAACCCTGCATCATAGTACTCCTCGTACATATGTCCTGGTGCATCAACATGAGTGCCAGCATGAACGCCTAATCTCAGTTCCGAAAAGTTGTAATCAGAGCCATTCTTCATGCTCGACAAAAGAGTGAGAAACTGTCCGATTCCTTCATCAGAATCCCCCACAGGAGTATTAGGATTGAACTGGTGTGTGATATCAAATATTTGTCCATCTTCATACACCTCTCTCCTCAAAGGTCTCAAATCATTACTAGATCCAACACAAGTACCCGGTTCATCACCATATCCAGTTGGGTATGCATCATTAGGTGATGAAAAAGCAAGTGATATTGCGCTTACAACCAGCAACTCAGCTAATACTAGCAACTTACACACAGCCCTCATATTACTTTCCAAAAAAGGAATGAACTTTAGCAATGAAAATTAGAAAGGTCAACGTTATGGCTTCACACTATGCTCAAGTATATAAGATATAGCAGTTCACAATGAAATTTTTGGTAGATAAACATTTGAATACTCTTCAAGAAGATGCTTTTTTTTTTCCAAAGTTTTGGATAATATTCCATATTTTTATGCCTCAAAAGATACCCTGACAATTGGGTCCATACAAGTGTGAAATATTTACAAGTTGCATTAATCGCATCAATCTCCAGATGGAGGCTCACAACAAAACCAAGATTTTCAAACTTTGTGGCCTTAGCTTAACACGCCCAATGTCGCTTTCTAATTTATTTCATCAAAAAACGCGTGAACTTATGTGAAGGAGACAGCAATGCATAAGATAGTGCTGGTTAATATACTTAAGTGAAATTAATCCGAAGCATTTGAGACAAAAAGAGATGGAAATTGAGGGTTACCATTGAGAACTTCGAGGTCGAGAGTGTCGACATCGAAGCCGGCATCGAAATAGTGATCGTAGACATGGCCAGGAGCATCAATATGAGTGCCGGTATGGGTCGGAAGTTTCATTTCGGAGTTATTAGCAAGAGAGCCATTCTTCATGCTATTGGGTAGCCAAAGGAACTGGCCAAGCCCGTCTTCTAAGCCCCAGGACGGCATATCAGGGGTCATTCGATGCGTTATGTCGAAAATCCTTCCGTTCCCGTAAACTTCACGACGGACAGGAATTAGGTCATCGGAACCAGCAGATTGAAATGAGGTTGTCGTTTCAATACCATACGGCGGCGGATAAGCAGAATCGGTGACTGAAAAAATCGGATTGAGAATTACTAGTGAAAGAGTGAATAGTAGAAGTAGAATTGCAGGGATTTTCATCTCGCCGGAGTATGAATGGACGGTCACCGGAATTTGAAACGTATTTTCTGATTATATATATTTTATTTATTTATTATATATACAAGCGCACAGAAGTTTTTCAGTGGGAAGCAAACACTGTAAATTGGATTTTTAAATTGGATAAGTACTCGAGAAAGATAAGTTCTCTTGGCGTGATCAATTTGGGAATTAAGATTTAATCAAATTTTACTAGTATATCTATCGTCTACGTGGATGAAAAATAATACTGCTAGCCGGTAAAAATGTATCCAGTAATCAATATTATAGTCAAAATATAATGGAGTTTTGCACATTTTTTCTTAATTAATTAATATAATAATCGATGCAAGATTTATATATATTAGGATACGTATAATTAAATAAATGCAATTTAACTTTAATAATTTTGATTAAAAAATAAAATAATATTGTTAATTGACTTTGTTTTGAAGGAAATGTGATTGAAATATTCTATGTTATATATAGATTTTATCTTAATAATTATTCAAATCATAATAATTAAAATACTAATTATAATTTATAATATAAGTATAAGAACACGAAATAAGAGGCAAATAAATATAACATGTCTATTCTTCGTAAGACTCTGTAACCTGTCTAATTAATATAATATTTAATTTAAAATTAAAAAAATATTTTTTTAGTCTATACATCAAGTCAAATGAACTTAAATCATTTTTTTAACGGCGAAAATAACTTTTTTTGTCTAACTTATTAGACGTGTCAAAGATTCTACATAAAGGAGCCAAAAGATATCTATAAAGATTTGAGGACAAGTTTCAAGTTATTTTTACGTCATTCGAGTTGCAAATTTGAAGACAAGTTTACATGTAACATGTTTTATTTTCAATCACCTTCTTTTTTTCTTTTTTTTTTTGTGGCAGCGTGAATTATAAAACGCCCTTTTATGCGAAGATACGTTTTATCACTGCTGCATAATTACAACCACAAAAATGGTTTTAAAAAATAATATACAACCACAAAAATGGTTTTTAAAAAGAATATAAAACCATAAAAATGTGAGGGCATTAATAAAGTCTCATATATTATTATATTTTTAAATATATGAGATCAAGATATTGATAGTCTTGAATTTATTTATTTATTTGAAAAAAATAATAGCCTGGAAATAAAAATTGAGATTATCTCATACTTCATTTGGGATATTATTTAATTTCGAATAACTACTTTTAGATATTCTATCTCATGAAATATTTTAAGTTGTGATTTTACTTATATGAATCTAACTATTGATATATATTGACTTGAAATCATTATAAAAAAATTATAATTAAACTTTAAAATTTTTGAATCATTGTCAATGACCATTGATCACAATCTGGGATTGTATACCGAGTCGGTTTGATTCAATTTTGAAGTTTATTCGCTCAGCTGATCAATATCAATTTGTAAATATGCTAAACCATTATAAAACCATTAACATACTAGCTTATCTGTTATTGATTTATCGATTACTGATCTTTAATGGTTCGATTACCGATTTAATGTTAAGATTTGACACGATTTTCTTTATTGAAAATTACTTAGAAGCAAGATAACAAACCAAATTAACCATACACATGAGTTGACAAATTCATTTCGCTCGAAAGTAAACACTGTCACATTGTAGAATAACGAAGAGTTTGAAACAATAAAGAATAAAAATATGAAATTTTCAAGGACTTTATATACCAAATAGTATAAATATAATAATTTAATTTACTATCAAATTATAATCCATTACAAAAAACTAAGTCCATTAAGAATAAAATTTAAATCTTTACGAAGACTGATAAATCATAACCTATTATCAATAAATCAATAAAAAAAATTTAATTCAAATAGTCAATTTCGATTTAATTTTAAACAAATCCTACCACAAATCCTCCAAGCTTTTAGAGCAGCGTCATTTTAAATAGATAAATTTACATCACATCAATTAAAAAGGTCTCTGTTATCATATTGATATGATATGTATTTTTTAACGGTATGATATAATAATAGTCCATTTATTTGGCTATTCCTTCATAACCCTTCAAGTTATTGTGTTTGATACAGACACTATAACCTTTTCATAATGACTGTTTAAACACCCTATGTTTAGGACTTAGGATTGTCAAATTTGGATGTGTCATTTGACCGAATGCCTTTATTTTGAGATAATGTTCGATTTTTGCTTTTTAAATCTATAGTTTTTAATTATTACTTTTTCGGCATTTTAAATAACTAAAAAATGATCTTTATATTGAAAAAGCAAAAATAAATTGCAAGACATGCATTTTTATTTTCATATCATAATATATAAAATATAAATTTTATCTTATAAAATATAAAAAATTATGCAACTTAATTTTTGAAAAACTTATGTTGTCAAATATGACGGATCTACTCTATGTCGAGGGGAGTCAAGCGATATCCTTTCGTTGAAAATTACACTGTGTAGATTAGTCAATTTTTTATTTTATACCTATATATATTAAATTTAAAACTTTTTGACACAAGATGAAAAGTTGGCTTAGTGATTCAAGGTCCAGAAGATTCCTACTTTGAGGCTAGAGTTTGCACTTGGGGCTACTTAATTTTAAGCATTTTTTCAGCAAAAAATTTGCATTTTCCTTAATTAACTGCTGCGTTTTTTTCCTTATTTAAGTGTTGCATATTTTCCCTTTTTTTACTTTGCATGTTTTTACTTATTTAACTGTTGTATTTTTTTTCTTATTTAACTGGTAGTTTTTTTTACTTTGTTTTTTTTAATAACTAAATCTTTTTTTTTCTAATTTTTAAATGATTGACTTAACAGACTATTTAATATTGATATTTTAGTTTTTTTTTAAAAAATATATACTTTTAATGATAATATAATTATGTTTTGCTTTCATTAGTAAAATTTATTTTGTTAATTTTTTTGTGTGTTTAGTACTTTATATTTTAATACCTTTTAATGTAAATTCTAGCTCCACGACTATTGTCAGAGGCATTAGCTCGTTTGAGAACCCAATCACAAAGTATGCATTAGAGCATTGTTGCTCTATAAGTTATGCTTTCAAAAACCATAATTTTATGACGAAAGTGACATAACTTACTCCCATAGAATTCAGCGTTAATAACGCAAAAAATTTCTTAATTTATATCGAGTGAAATAGATGTCATATAATTTATGTTGGACAGGTTAAAAAATTTCTATTCATATGTCTTGTGACCTTTGGTCACCATATATAAATGATATGTTTGGAAAGTCACCTGGTAATTAGAATTAGTATGGTTATTAGAATAGTACTTATCAATTTAGTAATTAAACAATCTAGTGATACTGTGACCTGTTTGTTTGCCACAATTTAATTACAGCATAATTATGAGTGTGTTGTTTGACTGCACAAGTGTAGTTACAAGGTTATATTAAAATTTTAAAATAAAAGCTAATTGTTTGTAATTAAAAATTTTTTGGCAAATAAAGGTATTTATAAATAATATTAAATTGAATATTTAAGATATATATGTTATCTTTTTAAAATATATTAATTAGTAAAAACATGTATTTAATTAATATTATAAATTTTTTTATATTTTTCAAATCAGCATAATTTAATTAAATTAATCATAAAGATTTGAAATATAAGATTTATACAAATATCATGAAAGACATATTTGATTAAAAAAACTATTAAATATAATTACTAAGATGATTTTCAAACAGGCCACAAGAATACTTTGATTAATAATTTTTTATTAAATAAACAATATAGAGAAAAAAAAATTAAAAATCACCGGGAAATAGAGGCTATACGTACAAAAACTTGAATATGGACATGAGACCAAATAGTTCAATTGATGGTAATGGCGGAAAAAGGTTGATGTCAGACAGATTTTTAGTAATTGCAGTTAGGCAAGACGCACGCGGGATGATGTTGAGTGTTGACCATGATGTTACTGCCTCCGTCGGTACTCTTGTACATCAAAACCATTATCACCATTCACCCCCCTAACCCACCATTTCTAGACTTTGTGGACATAATCATCTTCATTTTTGTGAGGTGCAGTCATTTTATTCATAGACCATTCATTCGAATCCTTTTCAACAAAACTCATGATTTCAACTCAAAATGTCTGATTAAAAACGAAAAAAATCTTTATGGTGCTGCAGTAATGATAAAGTATCTCTGCAAATATGAAAAAAAGAAATCCCGTATTCCTGCTTACTAGATTCCTTCCTGTCAAAAATTCTTTTTTTTAACCCCCCTTATACAATGGAAAACGACAAAAATAATGCATCTAAACTTTCTTTAAACCATTTTAGTGCGATTCTAACATGTCATCTCTAAAATATTACATTTAGAAAAAGTAAAGGTAACTAAAAGGAAAGGTACCCAAAAAGATCCTTTTTAGCATTTCTTTCAAGTTAATAAATCTACCAAAACATCTGTTTTTAATAAGTAACAAATAATCATACAAAGATTTTATAAAGTATTTCTGAAAAATAATTTTTACAAAAACTGAGCAAACGCCCATGTTCGTAAAAGATACACCTAATTTGGCTTTGATGAATAGAAGAATTGCAGAGATAAAAGTGTTGTTATACTTTTTGGAAACAATAATGCACCGTCTACATATGGCCCATTCGCCAGACTATCATATTCTTCCCACTCCCACGATACATTCTTCAAATGCCCTAATCATATTCATTCTCACCTAATTGAGTGTAAAAATTATTTAAAAAAAGTGCTTATTTTTTATATTTCTTTTTACGAAATATTCCATATTTCTTTTATATAAAAATTATTTATCAACAATAATAATAACTAGTTATTCTTTAATACAATCATTTCACGTGTTGAATATGAGTCTTCTTTGTCAAATTTAAATGACTTTTTTTTATCTTTACAAAATATAAATTTACAGGTCAAATTTTTTTTTGAAAATTATGACTTAAATTCCTAAATCGCACATCCAGACACTAATTTAAAATCATAATTCATATAACATTTCTAAATGCAAATTAAGCTTTTCCCACTTCTATATCCATTATTTTCTCGTTGTCATTTCATTTATGTGTAAAATTATTTGATATGTGTGTTTGTGAGATGTAATCAAAAGTAATCGGTGAAATATTTAAGGTATATACAAGGTGACCTAGATATTACTTCCAAAACTAATTCTAAAAAACTCAAATTTAAAATAAGCCCATTGTATCTTTTTCCCAACATATGGGTGGTCTTCTAATTTATTTAAAGGGAGAATATTAAAAACACTCTTAAACTTGACATAAATTATTAGTTTTATTTTTGAATTATCAATAGTGTTAAAAACATCTCCAATTGAACTTAAATACATCTTTAATTTTGTAACAAGAGTGAAATATATCTATAAATTCTCCTCAAGTTAAGATGTATTTTTAAATACTTGATAGTTCCGACGTGTATTTTAATTTAGTTAGTTAAGTAGAGAAGAGTTTTTAAGTATGTCAATAATTCGAAAATAAAATTAATAAATTGCGATAAATTTAGAAGTGTTTTATTACTTTTGCATTAACAATTGATCTTATAATCATAGGGATGCTGAATAACTTTATCATTCCTATTAGGAGTATTTGTTAACCAAGCACACCTGCTCACCAACCCTATAATGTATTAGCCCCTAAATTAAACCAAATGACAGCAAAAAACAATATACAAAATACACTATTTTGATTAATTAATCACAAGTTAAAACAAATCATAGCTTTGCTAATCCTACATATACTGCTCTCCAGCTAATTGTACAAAGAAATCATCAGTGGATTTCAAAAGGCCCCACCATTGGCCTAAATCACCAGAACCCTCCATTACAAAACCAAAAGCTTTTATCATATTTGTAGCCATTTTTCAAACATGTCAAAATCAACAACCTCTGTTTTCTTCTTTCTCTTCCTTTTTTCACTTTCATCAGTTCAATCAATTCCTCCATCTTCAGACATAATCGCCCTCCAAGCTTTTAAAGCTGCCATTAAACCTTCCTCTATTCCTTCATATTCTTGTTTAACTTCTTGGAATTTCACTACTGACCCTTGCTCTGTTCCTCGCGTCACCCATTTCACTTGTGGCCTTTCTTGTAGCTCTGGAAACAGAGTAACTGAACTCACCCTTGATCCTGCTGGTTATTCCGGTACTCTTTCTCCGTTAATTTCTAAACTCAGTCAACTTGTTACTCTTGATCTTCAGAATAACAATTTTTATGGCCCAATTCCTTCTTCTCTGTCTTCTCTGCCAAATCTCAAGAACCTGGTTCTTCGACTCAATTCATTTTCTGGGTCAGTCCCACCGTCGCTTACTTCTTTAAAATCTCTGGTTACTCTTGATCTTTCTCATAATTCGATTTCTTGGTTACCAAATTCGATGAATAAATTAACCAGCTTGAGAAGACTTGATCTTAGTTACAATAAGCTTACTGGGTCCATCCCCAAATTACCTCCAAATCTAGTAGAACTTGCAGCGAAGGCTAATTCGTTATCTGGGCCTCTGTTAAAAGCATCATTTGATGGGTTAAATCAGCTGGAAGTTGTGGAACTTAGTGAAAACTCGTTATTTGGAACTATTGAACCTTGGTTTTTCCAGTTACCTTCGTTACAACAAATCGACATGGCCAACAACAGCTTTACACTTGTCGAGATCTCAAGGGTTGTTAATTTGAACAGCGATCTCGTCGCCGTCGATTTGGGTTTCAACAAACTCGAAGGAAATTTGCCGGTAAATTTCGCCATTTTCCCTCGATTATCGTCGTTATCACTGAGGTACAACAAGTTTCGTGGACCGATTCCGTTGCAGTACAGCAGAAAGGCGACGTTGAAAAGGCTGTATCTTGACGGAAATTTCTTGAATGGGTCCCCGCCGGCGGGTTTTTTCGACCGGGAAACTTCAGTGACCGGCAGTTTAGGAGACAATTGTTTACAAAAATGTCCGATTTCTTCGCAACTTTGCTTGAAATCGCAGAAACCTACGTCGATTTGTCAGCAAGCTTATGGTGGGAAACCAAAGTCTTAGTTGTGTCAGTCAATGTTTCTCAGATTTTTTTTCATATTGTAATTGTAGGAGTATTATATTATATTTTTTAGATAAGAAAAATCCTAATATAATATTTGCTCATCTGATATGCTCCATTATATAGGGTCATAGTACCATAATAAATACTAGAAAATTACAAATATCTTTCTTAATAATCCCAAATTAAACAGACACTAAACTAGGAATATGAAATGTTGTCAGATAGCAACAGAGTATTTTTGAATATTTGACAGAAATTTTGATTTGATATCGAAATTAGTGATAAAAATGGTTAACATAAGTGATAATATTTTGTTTTATTTGTGACAACTCTTTTACCAAAAATTAGCAAGTATATTGTTTGATTGCGCATATGTATATACAGATAATGCAAAAATTTGTATAAAATTATATGAAGTGAAAATTGATAATGAGAAGGAAATTTAATATTTTATAAATAAGAAAATATATTTTTTTTAAAAAAATAATAAAGAATTTAAAATAGTAAACATAAAAATAAAAGATTTTTTTTTTAAAAATTATTAGTTTATAATTATATCATGTAATTATAAGCAATTTACAACCTATAAATTGAATAGTATAGTTACATTTGTCAATTACACTTAATTATTTAATTAAATAATTACATAATCAATCAAATATATCAAATAACGCAATCGCACTAAATTAGATCAAATCTATACCAAGGTCACTTTGCAAACAAGCCTATAGCAAGTGTTCATATTTGTCTAAGCAAAGTGTCTTTCTTCTTTTCCTAAAAATTTTTCAATTATAAATAAATCGTCTGATATTTAACTTGTCACTTCAAATTTGTATCTATTTTTTTTTTTCAATTTCCTTGATGCAATCAATACGTTATTATCCAACTGTCAAAAGGTATCATTTGGCTCACTTCTCCACTAGAAGTAGTTTAATTTTCTTCTCCAAAAAGTTTACTTTCCCTCTACTTTCAATGCAAACAAATGGAGTAATAATAAAAATTTTAACTTTAAACCGTAACACGAATCCCCATGTCAAATCAAACCATTTCTGAATTATGATTATGTGGTAACCACACCAATCGTTAATAATTGTAATATATAAATTAAATCTAAAAATAAATATTGTTTAAATTTTTTTATGAACTTACCAGTTAAATTCTTCGTAATATTATATAATTTTTCAAAGTAACTACTCATTTTGGGAAAAAAATATAATAAATCGCATTTAGAATTGACCAGAAAGAGTGTACTATATGCCATATCCATGTCAAACTAAGTTGCTAGTTTTGTTTTAAATAGGTACAAATTTATTAACACTAAAACATATAATTTCATTTGTCATTTTTTGTCGAAAGTACATAAAGTTATTAGATAGTTAATTGTTGCCCTGAATATTCTGTTGCCTAAACAGAAAGGGTATCTATGTTAGGTCATTTAATTTCCAGCTGCCCTAAAAATATTAGTCTAATTGATTGGAGTTTTGGTACCTAAGCAGTTTGTCTTTGTTTATAAGCCCAACAAATCTATTAAGAAATATTTGCTCCAATATTGTATTGACAGGTGGACTAGAAAATGGTAGTATTATTTGATTACTCAGGGGTTATATTATGTGTCAAGGGTTTATCAATAAGTTCAATTTTTATGCATAATAGTTTTTTTTTCATTTATATATTCTAAAAATATGAGAAACTTTTTAGGAATCGTTTGGATAAAGTATAAGATATGATAATCTCAGGATAAAAGTAGGATTAATTTATCCTGTGTTTGGTTGAAAGTATTAGATAGTCATGAGATTATTTATCCTACCTTATACGTTTGTGATGAGATAAGTTATCACATATACATGGGGAGATAACTTATTCTGAAATAGTCAATCTCAGGATAACTTACTCTTGACTAAAGGGTCATTTGGTTGACTATGGAATAGGCAAGAATATCTCATGATACTCACTTTCTAGATAAGATAACTTATTCCACCATCTATACTGAAATGGTGAAATAAAATAATCTTAAAATTAAATGATACTTCTAACCACAATATAATAATTTTATAAAATATTTTAAAATTATTATCCTTATCTCACCAACCAACCGAACTCGCTGAAAACCAAACAATTGATCACAATATTGAGTTGATTTTAGTTTTTGACACTCAACTCTACACAGCCCAATACCAAACTGGAAAGGCCCAAATAAATTAACATCATCTCAGAAGATGACACGTGTCATCTGTTCCCCGTAGCTCCGGATGGAAAGAAAAAATCCGAAAGACTATTTGTTTTGTTTGTAGAAAGATAGAAATTGAGCGGTCTGCTTTTCATAATTCCCCAAATCACCCGCCAGACATGGCTGTTGTTCAAATTTCGAGCTCTCTCTGCACTTCAATTCGTGGTAATTATATGAACAATTTATTCCATTTTTTATTTCTAAAACCATAATTAATTACAGTATTTTTATGCAGATGTTGTTATGTCAAACCCAGTAAGCGTTTCTTCTATTAGGGGCTCAACTCGTACTCCATTTGGTTCTGCTTTTCTAACTGGATCTCCCCTCTGTAAGTCCCACTTTTACTGTTTTTGTTAAACAATCAATTGGTGCATTCAGGATTTTCTGTGTTTGAAAAATAGAAATGTAGTACATTGTAATGCTACTCAGGATTTTTGTTAATTCATTTTTTTCGTTGTTAGACAGTTCTATGCTGACATGTTACTTAGTTCTTATCGACTATATATAGATCCTTTTATCTTTATTAGGCTCATATAATTCCTGGGAGTTATCCAGAATTTTGAAGATGAATTTATCCTTCCTTAAATTGTTTTTGTGAGGAATAAAGTTTCGAGTGAAGTATAATTCATCTAGAAATTAAAGTTGGAGTAAAGTATAATATGCCAGCTTTTGAAATGAATAGCCGAAAAATTGTACAGCATGGATTGTCATTGCGTTATTGGCTTGAAATCTTTGTATATGTGTATACGTTCCATGGCCTTCGGAGATACCCCTGCTATCATGACTAATTTATGAATCTCATCTGCTTTCTAAACAAGAGGATTAGAAATGGATTTCGGGGTATAGATGTGAAGGAAAATTTTTCAATCAAGATTCATACAGTTCTTCAGGATACTCTCCTTTATTTGTTTTACTAGTCGTCAATGTAAATACATATCTATAAAACATGAATCACGTTATAAAGGTTTGCTGTCTATGGCCATACTGTTATACATGACCGTTCCAACACATTTCTTAGAAGATAATTTTTTTCTCAGCAACTTTGGGAAGTTGAAAGTTGTCTTTCATATGTTGTTTTTCCAAAAGAAAAAGTCAAATTTTTTGAATGGAAGAGAAGAACGATTTAAATGAAATAACTCCCAATAAACGTGTCCTCTCTTAATTTCCTTTTAAGATTTATGTAATTTTAGAGTTGATATTGAACGTTAAACAAAGTTAACACAAGTACTATCATGTCTTCAAGATCGTGGAACTTATGATTCTCACAGAAATGTGCTAAAGAACAGAAAATCAGTAAAGACATACCTGAATCTATTATGATTCTTGTGTGGGTGATCAACTCTGATATCTTTACATACAATTAGTGAGGGAGAAAACTCATTTTTCTACTTCCCTTCCCTTGTTCTTTCAGTTGACACTTATAGAGAACATTATTCTTTCTCAATGTAGAGAGTAGATCAGTTTCCTTGAAAGTCTTTCGTATCATGTTCCTTCATACGAGAAGTTACTTAATCATTCAATTAGACATCTCCTTAGCTTTGATCAAGTATATTTTGGTCTCAATATTATTCCAATTAATTACAACTTAATGACCAAATAGATAAGTGCAGCTTATCACGTCGGACACACCTTAATAGCACACTGGGAAGAATGCAGGCTACCTTTCTCTTGGTAGCCTAATGCTTGTGAAACATATGTTTTTGTCCTTTCTTTTATATATATTGAGTGGTAGTGTGGATTGGGGATAGTTTTATGTATGCTGTGCAAATTTGGAGCCATTACATTATATTTTAAATTTGCAAGTCTTTGTGCATTTGAGACGAGGTTCTTCCGGAAATAGCCTCTCTATATCTACGAGGTAGTGGTAAGATCTGGGATTCCACTGGGTATGTTGTTGTTGTTGTAAGTCTCTGTGCTACTGGTTAGGAACTAATCCTCTGTATTTACAGTGATCAGGAACAATTTCTCTCAGATAAAAGCTATGCCAAGTAGAGCAGGATCACTTTCCATACGATGTGGGCAGAATACCAAGCAAGAAAGTAATTTGGACGTATGGCTTGGTCGATCTGCCATGGTTGGTTTTGCAGCTGCTATTAGTGTAGAAATAGCCACAGGCAAAGGACTTCTGGAGGTAGGTCTCGTCTTTTTGTTGATGTGTATATTGTATCACGATTGGATATATCTATGGCATTTCTTGCATTTGAAAGATGTTAAATCATACATATACTTTGATGTATCAGCTCTAAACCAAATCATACAACTTATCCTAATTTCAGATTTGTGTAGATTGGAGCCACTTAACATGATATTTGATGTATCTCATGGAACTGTTTTTAGTTCTCTTCATCCAAGTGGGATAAAAGAAAGCTTTCCTCGTGCATCTACATATATTGGACTGTCATGTTGCGAAAAGTAAAAGATTTAGAGTATCAGCTACCCCATCACTATAGTCGCTGAGTGTAGACACCCTCATAGATTTGAAATTCTGCTTTTGGAATTTGGGTTGTGATAATGAATGTTCAGTAGTTTGTATATTATCCATATCGGAGTTTGTTTCATCTGTTTTCTTTTTCATTCTTCTGTCACAAACATTATGGTTTCAACCATCATACAACTGTTTGAACAACTACATGAATTAGTAACTAAACTTATTCCATTTTTTTTCAGAATTTTGGGGTCTCAGGCCCCTTACCTACAGTAGCATTGGCAGTCACTGGATTGGTTGGCGTTCTGACCGCTGTCTTTATCTTCCAGTCTGCATCAAAGAACTGATTATTTATTTTCTTGTTTTATGTATCTAAAGAGTGATATTGATGCATCCTTATTCATCTAAACAAATATTATCAATTTGTTGATAGAAACACTATTTACTGCAGAATGTTCCCTTCCTTTAAACCATGTAAATTTTGTTTCTGCTACCGATGTGCAAAGTGGCCATTCAATCAACAGTTGCTGTTGTTCGACTAAACTTTTCATATCAAACGGAAAACAGACTTCATTCCTTTCTATTGCTCAAGCTCTGATGTACAAAGTTATTGTACTTGATAAGTGGTAGGTCGCAGGTGTCCATGGAATAGTCTATAATACAAAAGCAACTCGAGACAAACACTACCGTTATTTAATTAAAAAAAAACTCTCGTATCAAATTTCATTAAATAGAAGGATATGAGTTCTTTGTTTTGTTAGCTATTTCAGAAAGTCTTTTAGGAAAGTGCCTTTGCGCACTTTTTCGGAGAAAAAGTGACATTGCATATTATTACGTTAGGAATTATTACCTATATCTTTTTGTATTTAGTATATACAAAGTATGAGAAGATCAAAATACAAATAAAATATTTTATTTTGTGAAAGCCCAAAAGAAAGGGGAAAAAAAGGCAACGATGGAGCCTTAATTACTCAAAGTAGTGAATTGATCAACTCATCTTTTTGACCACTAAAGTAAATCAATGCACCTCTTTGGCATATTCCAACAGCTCAATTTAAGCAACTCCTTTTGGCCTTTCTCAATAACGATACTTAACAACAAAGAAACTCGCAAGAGTAAAAAAACAAGTCGATTGCACTAGAACTCCTGCTATGCGCAAGGTTTAAGAAAGAGGCCGATCACAAAGATGTATTGTACGCAGTCTTAGCTTACATTTATGCGACAATTACAATTGGTGTAAATTAGTAAAGTAGTTGTATATCAATATTTAGAAGTTAAACTCAAATAAATACACTCCTGATCAAATTTGTCAAACTTACAACACTTTCATCAATTACAACACAAGGGTTCTTCTCCTCTTTATCTAGCAAAAATCTTTCCAAGTCAAAAGAAGAACAAATTAAAGAGAGCTAACCTCTCTTTATACAGTACTATATATAGCTTTTCTTGGTCCCAACATAATGATTAGTAATGTGAATACCCTGGTACTTTATCAAGCACATGAAGAGCATCTTTCATTGTAGGCCTTTTTTGTGGATTCAATGATGCACAACTAAAACCTAACTTAAACAATGACACCGTGGTCTCCTCCCTTCTCTCCACGTCAGCTCTAATCGCCACATCAGCCATCCTCAAAACCCGGTCCACGTCATCCGCTACTGAACCGTTGGTCCACTGGCTCAACTCCCGGTCCGAGAATACTTTCCCGGTTAGAAGCTCAAGCAACACAATCCCAAATGAGTAAACATCCCATTTAGGGCTAGGCTTGAGGCTCTCCAACGACTCCGGGGCGTGGTACGGGGACGTGCACCCCACCACAAACCCGGTTGGGGCAATGTAGGGACTTCCATGAACCGGTTGGTGATCACTTAAACCGTCCCTGGAGGACGTGGACCGCTTGCTACCAAAATGCCGGCCTGAATTCTCCGGTTTGCAGCTATTTTTACCATGCATTAGCCCGTGAAGCCCAATGTCACTTATTATGGGCTCCATATCTGGTGTTAAGAGGATGTTACTAGGTTTAATATTACCATGTACGTGTCTCTTCTCGTGGATGTAGGTCAATCCTCTCGCAATTCCTTTTGCTATCTTGAGCCGGAGTTCATATGATAAATGGTAAGGAGAGGAACCAACTTTTCCTGAAATTTTTTATCAAATAACAATGCTTAGGTAATACTAAGAAGTTTAAATGTAAGAGGTCTACTGGTAAAATGACATGAAAAAAAATATAGTGGAGCATATACACGTGTACGCAGTCTTGTTCCTATCTTATGAAGGTAGAGATATTAATAGTATAGTATAAATGTCTAGAAGAAATGATTTCTTATGACTACTTGCAAATTGAATAAAAAAAAATGATTCTTTCAGACTTCTCAGGTATGAAAATGAAGATCATTAGTAAAAAAAGGTATAAAACTGAAACAAAACAAATTTGTATAAAGACTAAAAAAACAAATCTCTGGAACGTTTGTGGTAGAATAATATTGAGGAGAAGGGTGCACATGTATTTTGGCATATCATATGTACTGTAGTATAGTTTAGGGACTTTCGCAGATTATGACAATGTTCACATGGAGGACCATTGGGAGCCTCAAACACAACCACATATGAAGTATGCTCTGCAAAATCAGTAGCTAAAATCCATGCCTATGTATAGTATATGTACACTAAAACTAAAGTACTATGTCTTTCTAATAACATTTATTAATCACTACCTCTAAACTATAGGGAATGTTGCTGCAAATATACCAGTGACATTAAATGAAAAAGTACACTTGACTAATCAGAATATTTTGGGGTACTTATGATAAGGACCACAAAAGATTTATCTAGACTAACAAACAACAATAACATACCTCGGTGGAATCCCACAACTAGGATTTGGGAAGCGTAGAGTATAGGTATGAGTAATTGGACTCCATTTGGACCAACAACAAGAACTAGTTTTTATTTTCAAAAGTGTGATAAGAAATGAAAGTAACTTACTGTAACCAATATTGGCTAAGCTTCCATTAGTAACATAGTCATAGATGACTAATTTTTCATCATCTCCCCAATAGAATCCTCTAACACGAACAAGATTTGGATGTCTTAGCTTGTTAATTGCTTTAATTTGTTGCTCAAAATCCTTCAATTTTTCAACACCGCTTTCGCCGATTCTCCTGACAGCAAATGCAGTTCCATCTTCTAACACAGCTTTGTAAACTATGCTAGTTCCACTTGACCCCAAAATATAAGCTGAAGCTTTTAGCAAAGTCTCCAACTCTAATTCTGTTTCACCATCCACCATCACCAAAGTCTTGTTTTTCTCATTCTTTTGTTTTGTTTCACACTCAACTCGGTCTTCAGTTTCTTGATTTTTGCTGTCATCAGTATCTGAATTTTCTTGATTTATGGTCAAGCATGTCCAACTAGGAAAACTAGTACTAGTTGTATCTTTTTCTTTTACAACTAGTACTGGTGGTTGTGGAGTTTTGTTGTATTTTTGGTCTTTGTCAATTGAGCTTTCTATGGTTGATGACTCATTTCCTTTATTCTTCCTCAATTTGTAGACATAAAGAAAGACAAGAGCAAGAACTCCAACACCAGCTAAGTCACCAACTATGATTCCCATTATGGTTCCTGGCTTAAGCCCATGTTGTTGTTGAATTTGAGCTGCACCTTGTGTTGTTCCATTAGCATCTTGAAGTGGGGTTGAGTTAATTTCTTTTGGAATGGCTGCAATTGCTGGAGGGTTAGTGGAGATATTAGGTGGAGTTGAAAGTGTTGAAGGGATTGTACAGAGTTTCTTGAGTGGTTTGCCACAAAGATCTGTATTTCCTGCAAAGAACTCTGTTTTCTGGTTTGATAAGGCTATTGACTCTGGGATTTCACCTGTAAGGCTGTTGAAAGAAAGATCAATTGTAGCATTTGCTGGTATTTTCTTGGCAAATTGAGGTGACACTAAACCAGACAGTTTGTTTGAAGAAAAGTTCAAGTATTTCAAACTATCACCACCAAAATCATCAGGCAATGTTCCATTTAACAAGTTAGAAGAAAGATCCAACACTTCAACAAACTGGAATCCACTAGGTATTTCACCAGAAAAATAGTTTTTCCTTAAAGAAACAACTTTTAGATTCTGCAAAGAAGTCAGCTTTTGTGGGAGATTTCCTACAAATGCATTGGCAGAAAGATTTAGAACCTTTAAGCTCTTCAACCCTCCAATTGACTCAGGAAGTTCACCAGACATAGCATTGCTTGACAATGAAAGAACATGAAGTTCAGAAGCATTGAGAAGTGAAACAGGAAGTGTCCCATTCAAGAAATTATTTGAAAGATCAATAGTCTGAAGGTGTTGAATAAAGCCTAATTCTTGTGGAACAGCACCAATAAGGTTAGAATTCGGGAGTACTAAACTTATGACTCTAAACATGTCTGGTGCACAAGTTACACCAGTCCACAAACATGGGGTTGCATCATTATAGTTCCAATTATCAAGAACTGATAAAGGGTCATCAAGAACAGAGTATTTGAAAGACAACAAGAGAGTTCCATCTATGTTGAGACCAAATGAAGGACAGAAAAGAAGAAAGAAAAAGACCCCAAATGAGCAGAAAGAATAATAATGCTCTGATAAAGTCATCATTTCTTGAACTGATTATTCATCATTACTGCATAATACTCCTATATAGTACAAACATAAGAAGAAAGAGGAAGAGGTAACCAACTACTAGAGAAGTTGTTTTGGTGACCAAAAAGATGGAGATGTGCGAGGCAAAAAAAAAAAAAAAGGAGAAGTGTTCTGGTTCACTCTGCTGCACAGCTGATAAAATTGACATAGATATAGTAGTAGTAGTAAAAAGGCACTTGAATAAGTATGGGAAAACAAAGTGAATGGCTATTATTGTAGTACTTTGTTTCTGTCCTCATTCAATTCTAAATTTATATGTATTGATATAATTGTAGCAATCACTTCGTTTCATTTTATGTGACATTCTTTGATTTGTTACGATATTTAATAAATTATGTTAGAATAAGTTACATTGAGATTATATTTTATTGAGTGTTTGGTTTGTTAGATAAATTTTAAGAATATATTATTTATTTACAAAAATACCTTTGACATTATTAATTTTTTTATTACATTTTTTTCTTGCTTTAGTTATTCAACATTCATTTTAAAAATAAATCTTTCATCTTATATAGTTTAAATATTTTTTATGTGTGCATGCATCTAAAATAAAACTTTTCTTTTTATTTAATTTAAAAATATAACTTCTATTTTTAAATTTGTTAAAGTAAAAAGGATTTATCAAAAAATCAAAATACAAAAAAATAAGAATTATTAAATAAAAAATTATATTATATGATGCAAACTTTTTCCTAGACTCCACTTGTGGGATTTCACTGGGTATGTTATTGTTGTTGTTTATGATGCAAATTCTTAATAGAAAAAATATCAAGAAATATCATAAAAATAAGGATTGTGAATGTTATTATATATCTTATTAAAAATAATATAAATACACATAGATATTTAAAATGAGATATAAAAAAGGGTTTAAAAGAGTACTCATGTTATTTGTTTATTTTATCCCGGGATAAAATAAGTTATCCCGAGATTAGAATACCCTACAAGAAAAGGGATAACTTATCTCGGTACTATTTATTAGTCTCGGGATAAATTATCTTGAATTTACCAACTAAATATTAAATTAAAGTGCTGTTATGCCGAAAAATGACCGGCTTTTGAAAATATTTGAAAATTATTCGAAAATCGGGAATCGATCAATATTCAATTGATTTGAATAAAACCAATTCTCGAGATTCGAAATGACT
>JAABOM020000001.1:36332138-36357627 GCA_011800125.2 Solanum clarkiae | reverse complement strand
TTATTTTTTTAATTGTCAATATAAAATATTTTGTCCATGTCAAGTATCATCTGACAATTTTTTTTAAAAAATAAAATAAAAAATATAAAACACATGCTATCAAAAGAGTGCAATAAAAGAGATGTGCATTTCTCACGTTAATGAATGAAATTAATAATAATAATTTAGTGTTTTTCACATTTCAATCCAAAATTTAAGAGTGTACTACTACAAGAGGTCAAGAGCTCAGTGCACCAATTTTACAACTCCATTAAACATGATAAAATGCGATAATTCGTAAAACAGTTCTAAATCTGTGTAATATAACTTTAATGTTTAAACAAACTCTGCTAGTTAACATAAATAAGAGTAGCTAAAGTTTAGTATCACTCGAGTAATATTTCTGTTGTCATTTTCTGTAACACAATATTGCTCAATATTACTGTAAATAAAATATGATATTTCAATGTCATTTTGGAATGGAGGTTTGCTTACATTAGATTCGCACAAAAAGAGAGAGAGAGAGAGATATTAGTGAAAAAAGAAAGAGGAAGAATGAAATTTGCAAATTGATCAAACTGCAACACCCCTACAACATTCACATCAATCACAGAGCATTTCTCCACATCCACCACCCCAGTCAACCAAAAGGGAACTTTTTGTTTCCCAAGTTACCTAAGAAATTCGTGTGAAAGAGTTGGCCATCAACTACAAAGGTGAGACTTCAACCCCCCCAAAAAGGAAAAAATTAAGCTGCAGTTACTAAGGTGCTCAAAGAAAACTAGATTAGAGTACAAATACTAAGTGAAAAGAATCATAAAGATTCTAAACGATAGCAAAAGAGAACTTCTAGAGTATGCAGTAGCCCCATTGAAACGACAGCGGAATACCAATCAAAATGACCATGCAACTATTTCAATGCCAATCATGTAAAACCATTACTTCATCTGCCACAGGCACTTCCACTAACCAAGATATCGAAAACCATTCACAAAAATAAGAAAAACACTAGTCAGTTCAGCCTTCTTTAAATCTCCAATCAAACCTCATTCCATTGATGCTGGATGATGCAGTACTACAGGTCAACCTACAATCAATAAAACAGATTTCAGAAAATTTTGAGAATGGAGTTTCAGTCATGAACCCAGAATAATGCAGCTAAGCCATCTATTTTAATCCACTATCAAGGAGAAACAAAGTTGAAATGGGAGCAGAACAGCCATGCAATCAAGAAAAGGAGCAACTTTTACACCTTCCTAAATATGGGGCCTTACAGTAAGTGAGAATATCAGACATGAAGAAAATTTGGGACGTATTCCCTCTCATCGTCAGCGGAAGATTGAAGGTGAGGGTGGAAGCAAAAGATCCATAGCTTCTAGTTATTTACACTACCTGAGGATAGAAGCAAAAAAACCTGTAGCTTCTAATTATTTACACCAACCAGCTTCTCCCCAACAAGTCTACATAGGTCAAGGTTCCCTATTTTATTGCAATCTCTTGTCTCATCAAGGTGATGTCATCCATTAATACGCCTTTAAAGATGGAAATGAAGCAGAATGAACTGCTCCACTAATGGTTGAAGACAACTCACATCTCACAGGGATATCCTAAAGAAATTCTAAGCTGCGGGATTGCAGATAATATCCTTGTGCAACAGTAAATTACACCACGATAGGAAGTCAACAATCTCATGTATGTATCCACTTGGAACTGTATGTTCGAGCTGGAATTAGGATATTTCTGTATATGCTAAACTATTCGTGGTAACTATTGGTATTTTATAGCTGTGATTTCAGTGATCAATGTGGTTGTTCAACATGAAGGAGAACCTAATTTCTTGCCTTCAGCAGGTACAAGTAAACAGTGCTCCACTATGCTAATTTACATACCCACCATTTCTCAAAAGAAACAATATTTCAATCTTAAAAAAAAATAATTAAAACAGGTAGGAATTGCTTTTACATTTTCTTTTTGAAACAAACAAAAAATGTGAATATACTCAATTCAAAGCTTGGCATAAAGGAGTCGGAAGTATAGTACTTCTGAAGACATATGTTAGCTTAATGTTTGGATGGTAATGTACGTGTCTTATCTTAGAGAAAAGGAAATACTTCAAGTGCAGTCACAATCCTTCTACAAGCTGCCTTTGGATGTTGTTTGAACAACAGTAAGGAGATGAAGTAAGATAACTAGTTTTGAGGTGCAGTAATAGTAGTGGTTGTTGCATAATTACATCCATTCTATTCGGAAGTAATTAACCTATTTCATTTTTTGATGATAAACAAGGTGATCTTTGACAATACTATCAGTATATGAAGGCAGTGATTTTGAAATGGAAATATTTGCAGCTTAGATTGTCTCATTTCTCATGTAGTTCCTAGATATGAGCTTTATTTTAAAAAATTATAGAAACTAATCTATGACTGGTTAATCTCTAAAGAATGGTTGGTGAAAGAAGTCCATTAATTTGGACAGAAAGATGGTCTTTTGATTGTTTGATAGTTAATAAGGAGCATGTTTGACAAATTTTTGTCTCCCATATTCTGTTTTTTCATTATCTTGTGTAATCATATTGAATAGTTCAATTTGATATGTAAGTCCACTCCAAAATTTTCACTGGGATAAATATAACTATTTTCTTTTCTTTGAGTTCCCAATTTCAAAAATCCTGTTTAGTGAAGATAAAAGGTAAAATTGATTAACCAACATTTTCCTTGCTTTTGCATGACATGGGATTGTAGATTCATTTATCTTATTAGCATGTTAGTAAGAGAATAGCTGGATCTGCCCCTGATTCGCCATAGTCGAATGAATTGAGGACAGCCAATGACCGAGCTTGATGTGAGAACAGAGAGACTCTTCCTCTTATCTCTGTAAAAGGCCTGAGTTATGCTTATTCCCAATCCCTGTGGGAGAGTACCCTATGGATTTAGCGCACCCTCCCCATCTTATAAGGAAAAATTACCCATACGATTGAACTCTAGCTCTCTCCAGGAGATGAACTCAATAGAGAAGAGGGGAGGAACACATGTGTCTTTTATATTAAAATAAAGCTAGCTTTTTAGTTTCCTTGCAGCAGGCAGTCTGAAGCCCATATAGCAAGTGCTAGCTCTATTTATCCTATTGAGCTTGGAGAAAGAGTGGAATGGAAGAAAAAAGTTGTCCTTATTTTCCTTAAATGAAGGACCTCAGTAATCCTTTGGGAGCTAGTTAGTGTTAATCTTTAGATTTGGAGGTGTAAAAACTACAAAAGGATAAAACAATGCAAAAATTAGGAAGCAAAGTTTCCTGGCCTACCACTCGTTTAATACTGCAGTCATTCTTTCTAAATATGACACAAATGTTAGATAGCAACAAGAGAAGCAGAATCACCAGCTGAGCTAACTTTATGATCAATATGGAGGCAAACAATAAGCAGGATATCCAAATTTAAGTTAAATATTCTGTTTGAGATATATAGCACATTGATATTCTTATTCAGGGAGCGCTTTGTCATGTCTAGACTCTAGAGTCTCGGTGAAACAAGACAATCACTAGCAAAATGGAGACAAATTTTGACATTTTACTTCCTGACTGCTGTTGGCAAAGTGTGATCTAACATAAGCTTGTACCCAACTGATTGCCTCTTCATTGCATAATAGAATGACATGTGATAATTAGAGACTTGCAAAGAAAACATGGAGATGTACCTAGAGTCTATAGCAAATAACTCCACTTCAGGAAATACCAGAGAAGTCGGATAAATAGACCTGGAAAGAGATTTTGTCCTTTAGGCCCACAAAGACTCTTCATAGTTAATAGTTTCGCTTATTCTCTATGTAATGTAATAACAATTTTCAATTAGTGGTCGTTAGGGAAATCGGAGTCACCTCTCTGGTCAAAGAAATCACAGACGAGACTCATTTAGTTTTTCAAGGCAAAAGGGATATCTGAGAGCACGTGATAATACATAGTTGAGAGACAAAAGATAAAATGAGACAAATCTTCAATACCTTGTCTTACATGTGACTTTTTCCACTTTCTGTTTACTTTAACTTCTATGGATTTTTTCCCTATATTTCCAAACTTCTCCCGAAAATAGGGCATCTACAGCACAATATGTTGTTTGTCTAAAGAATCTGTCTACAATGGTCAAAGGACTATCAGTAAAGGTCCTAGTGATCACGGTATAGCTGCACTATCAAAAGTCTTCAGGAACTCAGCATCCAATTATTCTTCTACTTGTACAAGAAAAAAAAAAACGAAAACTCATCCCAAAACAAGCCAGCAGCAATAAAATAACTCTTGTTAGCGCCCCCTTGTATTATGATATCAAGAACTTGTACAGAAAATGTATTTTGCTCAAAGATCAAAGGGCATAAACAAAGGATTCAGAGCAGAAGGACACACTGTCTAATACTATAGTCATTTCACAAGATAACAGAACCCAGATATCAGGTGAAGATATGCATAGGACAGAAAAAGAAAACTGCATGTAGATCTTTGTATCTGAGAGAAAGAGAGAGTGAGAGAGAGGAATGAGGCGAGATGTTACAATTTACTGAGTCTTCTTTTCCTTATTTGAAGACCTTGAAATCTTTCGCAGTACATTATCATCAATTTTCCTGTACTGTGTCTGAATGACTTTTTGCGCTATAATAAGCTTGTCATCAATTTGTTTTTGATACTTGTCATACAACAGAGGCACAGACAAGCTAAAAAGAATTCCTGAAGGAAAGATACACAGTTCAGTCAACAATAAATCCCCAACAACAACTGATATCACCTGAAAAGAACCTTACTCACCCATGTAGATGAAAGTGAGGAGGTTGAAGAAACTACCAACATAAGATATCAGCCACAAGACAAGAGAAACCTGATAAACCAATCCATATTAATAAGATGTCAATGCGAACAAAACATTATGCCAATAACATGACAAATATGATGCCTGAATGGAAGGGCTCCTATAAGAACAGACCTGAATAAAAAGTTTTAAGTTCCCACCAATAGCAATATCATGGGCAATCATCAGGACATGATTGATCCAAACACGCATCATGTCAGCAGCCTTTACCACTGATTCCTCGCGAACCTCCAAATCCGGGATAGGAGGTAAAGGCCTAGAATTGTACAGATATAATTGATTCAGTAATCCATAAAAAAAAGAGTCTTACTGCAGCATAATCATTAAAGGATCTCAATTGCTAATCAGAGCCACAATTGAAATGCCTGCTCGAGCAGAAAAGACAGAGAAATGCAAAAGCCAGAGGCAGATCTACTTCAGGTGCACCCACTGCCTCATTGACGAATTAGCCTAACAGTTGGCTTCAATTTTCAAAAACTAAAATACATAATCAATGATCCACCAATCTTATTCAGAGAGCAATCAGAAACTATGAATTAGCCTGACAGTAGGCTTCAATTTTCAAATACTAAAGACGAAAAACAATGATCCACCAATCTTATTCAGAGAGCAACCTCAAAACAAGTTGAATCGCGGTACATGCACTTATCGCATTACCTGTTGAGAAGTGAGGCAGATTTAGCCCAGAAGAAGAGAATCACAACTAGAAGCAACATAACATTGGCAACAAAGGAAAGGACATTATATCCAGCCCGCTCAAACAGAATCCAAAGCGCAGTGGAACTGACAAGCAGAGTTACACTAGCACACCGTCTCCTCCACAACAGCACATCCGCCACTGCAATAAAAAGTTAACCGCCTCAAAAAAAGTTTTCCTATGGAATAGTATCCTCCTCCTAGAGAAGCATAAGTTGATTATCATCATGATCAAGTGTTGCTTCATAATCCATAGTGAATTGATGCGTTAATTGGTTGATAATTGCAATAAAGTCAATATCAAATCTGAATTTCCTATGGATGCATATATAGAGAGAGGCAAGAAATAAAGAAGAGCGTAGACGAGGAAGAGACCTGAGCCACCACCAAGAGCTTGATAGACAAAAGACTGACGATTATCTCCCATGGCGATTAGGGTTTCTGCCTAGTCTGCAACCGAAGAAGGACGACGGTGATGAAATCCCCGGGAGGGCGACGACAGTAATATGTTTTGGTAAATCAGTTCAACTTTCAAATATTCCAGTCGTACGAATGGATTAAACAATACTTAACATAATAATGAATCTAAAGGACGACGAAATAAAATACTCCCATCACAAAGACGTTATGCTAAAGGTGAAAGGTAACTTTTTTTTTATGACCTTTTCCCTTGATAATAATTGGGAAAAATTTGATGCCTTTTTATATCTCATAAAAAATTTACTAATCTTACATTTTTAGCTTTCAAAATTTGGATCTCACTTTTTTTATTTGTGTGTGTATTGAGACACAAAATAATCACATAATTAATGTTAATTGTGTGAGGCATATAATCAGTCTTTTCGTAAACTATATTTGTGTGTAATCCTTTAACCACCTTATAATCAACTTTTTTTTTTATATCATCTTACAAAAGGGGTGCATTTCATTCCGCTGTAAAGATTACTACATTTTGTTCCAATGGTTGAAGCCTTTAAGGCTAGAGAGGTTTTGATTATTTTACTTAGGCTCCTAAAAAATAAAGGTTGCAAATTAGGTGTTGGTTTCTTAAATTGTACGCAAGAAAGAATGATAAGCATTTTGTGACGCCCACCACCAACTGCTAGTGATGTGGTTCAATGATTCAACTGTAACTTTCAGAAGATGATAGGGTTGGGGCCGGCCTCCCAAAGACTAGATTACGCCTTACCATGCTGACAATGGTAATATAATCAATTCTTAGCAGCCAAACTTTGCCCGTCCATTGACCATTTAAATTTCACAAATCAAAGTTTCAGGCCCCACAAATTCTAGAGAACAGTCGTTTTCAAGTAAATAAGACAGAAAAAAATCGGAGTAGAACATTTTCGATTTCAAAATGTTGTTCACAAAGTTCTTATGTTACATGATCTCAAGTTCGAAAACTATATAGCTTATGCAAGCTCCTGATACATGCATCAGGGCAGTGCACAATAAATTTGAACCCAGTCACCTCTACATCCTCAGTGGTGGTCTGAGTCAGCTTCGTCATCATCGGATGACTCTTCCCTACGGCTTTCTTCTCCGCCTGCAGCAGAATTACTCTTTTTCTCCCTCTTCCTCTGCTTTTTCTTCTGCCGCTTTGCACGTTTCTTTGCTGTCCGCTCTTCTGCAGCTTTTAATTTTTCTTCTCTTCTCAAGTTGAATTCAGCTACTTCTTTCCTTTTCTGGTAGTCAGCATCCATCCTTGCAAGTCGGTCTTGTTCTCTCCGTCTCATCTGCCGATACTGCAAACAATCACAAGAAAATGTTACTTCTGACACTTCCCGCTGTCTATTTATTCTTTAAAACCAGATATGACCTAATCATAGTAAATCACTTCTTAGTAACACAACATTCAACAGATTGAAATTGATGCCAAATAACCAAAATGCATGTTCAGAATTCTAAATACAGAAAATACCTATGATGAATAACATCTTTCAATAGACATATCGAACAAATATAGGAAGAATATTCTAGATTATGCATCCAACAGAAATCATTATTAAGCATTTGAACTCAAAGCAGCACCTATGAGTCACTAAAGCCAACATACATCATAATTATGGCCGTACTGGTAGGGCAAAAGAACAAGACAAGCTCTAATTCGACGAGTATACATCTAAACTTGTACTGCTTAAGATGAATTACATGCACCACCCCACCATTATCTTACAGCAACTGTATGTCATTAATATATGACTTATGTACGTAACTATGAAGCTAACATAAGTAATAAGTTCAGCACCCAATGTTTTTCAAGATAATATTTGCAAACTAGTGAAATCCTCAACCAGATAAGAAGAAAAAGGCTCAGGTGCATTTCAGTCCAGTGTAGATTCCTCATCTTACTTCAGAATTAACTCGTTCAGATTGAGGCAACTACAAAAACACAATCATCTCTGAATTGATAGTAGCATTTAACTACAGAATTGTGTTCCAATCTTTTCAGAGAAAAAAAATCAGGTCTGAAAAGTTAAAGAAAAGCCACTAGAGCTTAATGGAGTTAAATACGTGAAACTATAAGAATTCTTTAGAGACTTCAGAGCCCATGAAGACAAGATTACAAAACAAAATTGCCTAAGCAGAATAGGAAATATTTCTCTAGGAAATCTAAAGCACTTTCTTCCTCCTACTTTGGGGGAAGGATTAGTCTTATCCTATCCCATATACAAAATTAATAACCAAATGCATGAGAAAATATTCCTGCATTTCATCCCAGGATTATTATCTCTTATCCCTCATACCAATTGGAGTATAAATACTATCTTTGAACACAACAAACCATTGTAATCACTTGCAACATTTACGTGAATGTTCTCAGTAATCCAATCTCTATCAACACTTGACAGTTCCTCGATCTTCTTTTGCAATGAACACTGATTCAACCTCTTAAATTGTTAGCACTAAGATGAATAAAAAAAGTGAACCTTCAGCAATTCTAGAGCTATTCCCTACCTTTTTTGCGCTTTGCTCATTATCTTCGCAGAAAATGTTTGTCCATGAGGACATATCTGATCCTTTTGATAACATACAAATGCAACAACAATGCAGACATTCTTCAATAAACATCAAGAACATTATGCGTTCTCAATCAATGCACACCACCCCCACCCCCTAGAGTCCCATCTTATTGGACAAAGCAAATTATATACAAGAGATGGCTCTTCTTCTTTAAGTACTGCCTCTGTAATTTGTTCCACTCTCATGCCAATTCTCTAGACCTCAACTACTCTCATCCCCATCCTACTACTTCAGCTATTACTTTATTATACGAACACTCGCAATATGCAAAAAAGTTCCTAAGAAGTTTTACCTATTTAATAAAAAGGTTATTCGGAAGTTTTTACTCAAGAAACTACTATATTGCCGGCGAACGACTTATGATTGAAAATAGAACTCGACAAGAAAAGTCAATTGATGAGACAACAGTAAAGTAGCCAAAAGAGATTTCAAACTATAGTATTGATAACACAGGAAAAATGATATTGGATTTTGGAAGCATCCCTTGTGCAGCTGTCAGTGTTGAAAAACAAGTGATTGCTTCTAAGGAAAATTATGGCCCTACTCTCCCCCACCCCCCAAGCCAATCTGACAGGTCAAGCCAAGTGCTTCTTTCTTCCTAGTTGTAGTCTTAGAAAAGTAAGGCTAGAAGGGGTACGTCAAAGTGGTGAACACGACTACTACTTTTGGCTTTTTCCTCCATAAAATTAGCCCAAAATACCCAAACTGATGGAATACAAAGAGTACCTAGGCCCTTAAGGTATGACATAAACACCATCAAACTATCTAACAGTGATTTAACTTTCCATCTGAATGTGCCTAGAAAATGTAGCTACCATGATAAAGTACCATGATAAAGAGCCTTATCATTGGATGCTATAGTATCATGATTCCCGAACATTGTAAGACACGTTTGTTACCGAACATTGTAACACATACCGCCTCTAAACTCAACGAATTTCCTGTCCAACTGTCGTCAACCAGAATGAGTTCTAAATTCCGACTAGGTTAACATGATTACATCATGATTGAGCAGGAAATAATTAACTTCTTGAAAATAGCGAAATTGACAGTTAATCGCAAAAACTATAGAGAAGAAATCAAATTAGGGTTCAATAACGAACAAGAATAGAACAACGGTCGGTACCTGGTGAAAGTCGCCAGAGCCAGAACCGGCAGAACTACCAGATGTATTGCTAACCCGTACAGGTACACATTCAAGTATGCGGCGGAGCTTGATCTCGAGATCCTCCTCTTCAGGATTAGCCGCAGGTGGCTTGTATTCCACAAGTGCGGTTGAAGAAGAAGCCGGAGGTCTAGGAGGTAGGGCAGCCACCTGCCTCTCCGACACCGGAACCACTTGTAAATCTCCGGCTGCTACGGCCGCTGATCGATCCGACGATGACATCTTCACGGCACCAACAACAGCTCTGTACTTTCAGTCTCGTATCGAGGTCTATATAGAGAGGATGTTAACAGTTGCGAACTCTTTCCTAGAGTAACTGGGATGACGCCGACTATGATTTGCCTGAACGACGACGAATCCTTTTAAGGCAAATACCCCTAAAATCCCCTGGAACGCGACTTTGGCAATCTACATTTTTGATATTACACTTTTGACCCTTATATCCTCTTGTTTTGTTAAAAGCCAATCAATGGTCTAAACTTATCCAAATAAACTCAATTTATCATGTATATTAATTCTCCTTATAGTTTGAGATTATTATAAGTTGTTTCGCTAATTAATAATTTAATATTAGATTTCAAGTCAAATATAATACTTTTTCAAATTTCTTCTCTCTCTCGCTTTCTTTATGCATGCATACAGTGATGATTGTATTAGTGTATTTTTTAAATGAGACACATATATATTTGCTATCATATACATTGTAAAGTATAGATACATCAGCGAGAGAAGTTAACATGTATTTTTGATATCATGTATATTTTGAAATATAAATACACAACGAGAGAGATGGGCAATCGAGTTAGTGTGAATAGATACTTGTGTATCATATTTGAATATAGTGAATTTGAAACAAATTACATTTGACTTGACTGACATGTGTTCGAAATAAATGATACTAAAGATAATTTTTCAAATTGATGTAAGTGCACACAATTAGAATTTAAACTAATGAATTTGTGTTGGTTGCTCTTAATAATTTCCAGTTATCACATTTTTTAAAGACTAAACTTTCAAATTGTTCTTTCCTTTTCTTTTCTACTCTCTTATTTTACATATATTTTCATATAAATTCATTAAATAATTTTATGAGTATTTGACTAATTTAGGTCCACTTCAAGGTACATTACGTACATTTATATCTTTAATTTGAGAATGATTTTTTTTAAAAAAAATACATGTTTTTGAAATTGCATTTTTTTTTCTCTCTTGCAACTAGGTAGATCTCGAAATAAAAATGTTATACATCATCTTTTGGGCCTAAAATGTCTTTGTCATCCACCTTTGGATTCTAAAATTGTATTTTCTCTTAATAGCATAGAATTTAAATATTTTAAATATTTTTTTTTAAAAACACATGACAATCACCTGTTAGTTGTAGTTTAATTATTTAACATTAATTATAAATAAAACTCAACCCAACATAATTTTTATCTAAACCTGACCCTAATCCGCCTCACGATTAAATCCTAACCCATTGAACTAAAATATACAATCTCTTATACCTAAACCGTAGTCACCATGTGCTAACATTTTCAGTTGCGTGATAAATTATTTTTCAATACAATCGAATGAAGTAATTACTAATGAGCTAGCTCTGGATGATCGTTGTTTGGAAAAACAAACTTCTGGTGAATTCTCAAAAAGTGCCACTTTACAGTACTAAATGCGATCGATGTATAGCTATATGAGATTTTATGTTTTAATTTAATGGGTTAGGGTTTAATTGTGAGGCAGGTTAGGCTCAAGTTTAGATAAAATTTGTGGCGGATTGAGTTTTATCTATAATTAATTTTAAATAATTAAAATGCAACTAACAAGTTTTAAAAAATCATTTAAAATATTTAATTTCTATTTTGTTGAGAAAAGGACAGTTTGGACCCAAAAATGGATGACAAAAAGTATTTTAGGTTGAAAAGATGAATAAAAAGTATTTTTATACTATTATCAATAGTTCAAAAATATTTTAGGTCATTTTTCATATTTTTAATGAAAAAATTACGAAAATAAAGGCAAAATGAAGTTTTAATATGTCGCATAAATACAGAATACCAGAAGAGTAATTATCAAAAATTGAGTAGTCGGGTATTCGGTGGGATTTTGTGTTGGGCTGGGTCATTCACCCGAACCGATCAGCAATTTCACCAGCATTACCAGAAGCAGAGCGGAAGAGAAGAGAGAGGGAGAGAGAGGGAGAGGGGGGAGTACAGTGTCCAAACCAGAAGCAGAGCTGTAAAATCCAGAGAAATCTGATCCAATTGAATCAACGAAAGAAAGGAATCAGAAAATTTTCGAAGAAGAAGGAAAAAGAAAGAAGAAAAAGATGCTGCCCACAACTTCAAAAGGTTTAGGTCGAACGAGCTCTCATGTCCGACCCAATTCAGTATTGCCTCAGTATCTTCGCAAAATAATCAAGGTTTTTTTCTCACTCTTCCATTTCAATTAACTCTCTAGTGTGCTATCGACATGTAGCTTGTCTGATCTTGTACAGATCAGATCCCGATCTTGGTATCTTTTGTTTCAATTAATTGCCTTTCTGTCCATACGCTTTCATATTATGGTACTTCTTTGTATTATTCTCTGTTAAGATTTTAGGATTTGTTAATGGATTATAATTCTGGTAATTTTTGTAAATATTGGATTATCATATGTTTAAAACTAAAAATGAAAAGATGATTAGATTCAGATACAACACAGTAAAGAAGCTAAAAGGGGAAATACATGAGTGGCAAGGAGGAGGAGTAGTAATGTGGAAGATTTGTTAAAATATGATATACTATACTATTCAATCACAAGTGGAGTCGGGGAGGATACAATGTATGTAGACTGTACCACTACTCAAATAGAGAGGTCAAAAGATCAACAAATCCATGTGAAGACAAAGAAAATACTGAAGCAATCATAGCAACTAATTAAGAAAGTATTGCGAAGCCTACAAGAAAGGAACAATAGCAATAACAAAATAATGTGATAATTGAAATATAATAAACAATATATGAAAATTGGTATCAAAAGGAAGAACTATAGGAATACGACTAGTACTACGTCACACTCAAATAAGCCTAGACCTTTGAACGTCAAGACAACACTCCACTAGTTCTTAACCTTCTGTCTTAATACGAGACCTCTACACCTTCCTATCTAAAGTCATGTCTAGTAATATTAGACAATACCTCTCTCCAATACCTTTTCGGCCTACCTCTACCTATCCTCGTACCTCCTATATCCAACCTCTCGCACTTCTTCACTGGGGCGTCTACACTTCTTCTCTTCACATGTTCAAACTATCTTGTTCGCCACGGAAGCTACTTTTACCTTGTCTCCAATTTCCTCATTCCTAATCTTATCACTCCTAGTGTGCCCGCATATCCATCTAACATCCTTATTTCCACAACTTGCATTTTCTGCACATGGAAACTCTTGATTGGCTAACACTCTATGCCATATAGTAACATCCCATATAGTAATAAAGATGGTCTAACCACCCTTTTGTAGAACTTGCCTTTAAGTTTAGGGTACTCTTTTATCACACAAGAGTCCGGAGGTAAGCCTTCACTTCGTCATATACTAAACAATTCAAATTTTTAAGAAAAATGTTATTGGCAAGTAATTGTGAGAAGGTAGAGAAGAAGAACCTATGTAATGGCAATACGAAGGAGTACTATTGATGAAAAGCTGGGGCTAAAATATGATCAAGGAAAAATAGAGCAAAGGGTTAAAAAGGGCAAGTCGGTGCACTAAAACTCTCCCTATGCGCAGGGTCCGAGGAAGGGCCCGACCGCAAGAGTCTATTATACACAGTCTTACCTTGCATTTCTGTCAGATGCCATCTCCAAGGCTTGACCCCCATGACCTCTTGGTTACATGACAACAATTTTACCAATTACTCCGAGGCTTCCCTTCGAGTAAAGGATGGAGTTTGAAAAAAAAAAGGTTAAGGTTTAAATGATAATATTAAATAATAGTAGCTGGCCCTAACACCACAGTTATTAAAAAGAAAAGAGATGATATTATTAAATAACAGTAAGGGCAAAATGGGGAAGAGAAGTGCGTAATAATTCCACTACATCAAATTAGTTATTTGGTAAAATGGGTCTTCATGTGTTGCGTAAAAATGGATTTAACATTGCAATACAATAATTGTTAACTAACTATGATAACATAACATGTTATTCAATATAACAATACTACTGTATGAACACACAATCCAAACTGCAAGTGTGCTGGAGACTATATTCAATGCCTGAAACTCTCTTCTTAGACAATCACATTTTTCTTTTTATATCAACTTAGAAATCTATGCAATAATATTAAGATAGCCAACTTCAGTTTGCCATTACCTGGATTCACTGGTCTCTGGTTTCTTAGATGTTTCTCTCAGTTCTATTGTAAAATCACTCTAATGCTTCCAGAATTCTATTTAGACCTACTAGTTTGCAAATGTTAGAACCTCCTGCAGTGTAACTCCCGTCATGAAGTCCATATTGTTTGATAAGTGTTTCTTGATTATATGTTGACAAATTGTAGTGAAACAATGAAGCAATGTGCTTTGTTTTTCGAGGAAGGTGACAGCCTGAAGCAATGTGCTTGTGTTGTTAAAATTATTTAATTCATTTGTTCAGAAGGGTTTTCATTTCCGGTAACCTCAATGCTTTTTCTCTCCTCCTTTAAATGCGTGCAGTGGCAACAGATGGACATCGAATATACATTTTGGCAAATGCTTCATCTATGCACCTCCCCTAAAGTAGTGTAAGTATTATGTGTATCAGGCGCCATGTCCTTTTAAATTTAGTACTACAACTAATATTTCATCAATGCTGGTGTTAATGCACTTGCATTATCTTGTGTTTTGTTAGTAGTGTAAGACTATCCAGTCTAGTGATCATCTTTTATGGGGCATCAGTTAACAATATGTGATACTGATTTGAGGACAAATGAATAAACATTCATTTTCCTGTGAAATGTGTACCATATCTATTTGTTGGTGATCCAAAACATACTCATGTATAAATAAGTATTGCATGAGATAGGTTGTCTTGAGTGGCATTACTTGGTATGAAAAGATTAACTTATTGAAAGACTTGATGGAGTGTCCAAATAAATAAGAAAATGGAAGGAGAAAAAGAAAGAGAAACTATAGGAGTTTTTGATAACAAAAAGATAGCACCAAATGCCCACTATGGGGCTCAAAAAGAAACTCTAGGAGTTATGTTGCACAAAACATTGTTCTCATCTATTCTGAAGGCCAGGGAGAGAGATTCAAATATAGACAGAGATGCTAATAAGGGCTATGATGTGATGTGTGACATTTGAAAGAATTTTGTGGAGTGTGGTAAGAATAGGTGAAGCAAACGGAGGGGTCAGAAATAGGTGGTATTCTGCTATTATAAGTGCAACTGCAATGGTGAGGAAGCTTTGCAGTTTATAGTAGTTATAGATAGTGAGCTTACTTCTTTTAAAGGGTTCCATTTGTTTTACTGGGGGTTTGTCTGGAGAGAGACATAGGAGAGCTTCTGAAGGAGTTGAGTCGAGCTTCTATCGGTTGAGGAGTAGTGTCCGCTCCCTTTATTTCGTTTGGTGAGCACAAAAAGTACCTTGCTAGACGATTGAGTGGAGTTTGTAGAGAATCATATTTTTGTAGATTCGTTACCTGTTTTTGGCCATGTTATGAATGAATATATATTTACTTGATTAAAAAAAAGCTCACTTGTTTTGACAGTTTTTAGGTGCCTTTTTGTAATTTCTTTCATAAAGATATTTTGCAAGTGTGTCGTTCTAAACATTGGTAACTTAACTTTCACTAATTGAGAATCCATTTCTTCATTGTCATTCAACCGTTCAATTCCAAGCTATAAAGCAGTTGGCTTTTGTCTTGTTTTTTCGAGGAACTAAGTATTGGGATGAGGAAAAGAATCTGCACAACAAAATGTGAGAGCGGTGGTGCATTTGTCTAATTTTCATCTTTGAATTTGGTGTTGATATGCTACAGTATAGGAAGATATCATCTCTTTATACAATGATGCTCAATTTAATTCTGAATTACTGATCTTGTATTTGCATTTGTTTGCGGCATTGGACATTTGATTCAGATATCAGCACACAAAGTACCACAAGCGTAAGTTTCCTCTTCTTCTTTTAGTCTTTCGTTCATCTAATGCAATGTGATTCTTTCGTATTGAAATTGAATTTATGAATTCTGCTAGTTCTTCTCAATCCTTATGGTTTCTTATTCACTTTTTGTTTGATACTTCATGCCTCCCAATTTCACTAGTATCAACTACTTCATCCATCCCAATCTGTATGATAATTCTTATGTTGGGACATTATTAAAAAAAACATCTTTTTGCATCATTCCCTTAGTAATATTGTTGTACACAGCTTATATAAAGAAATCACTATCTATACAACTTTCTCAACTTTTAACTGGTCAAGTTTATATTTTATGTGATATTTTCTCGTTAAACTAACTTTTGAGCTAGTACTACTGATAATTTTTTGATAAGCAAGTGAGACTTGTTTGGATAACTGCAGCTAGATGATGCATAAGAGTGTAGCCAGGAACCTTATAAATCTTCAGCCTCCAGCTGTTATAATATGTTAGGTAGCTAGTAAATACAGTAAACTATCAACATCATATCCCTTTTGTGGCTTGTGGCTAGTTTTATTAGTATTTACTTCGATTACCCTCTGTTTGTTGCATAAGTCGAACTAATATCCTCTGCTTCATGCTCAAATCACATAAAATGGGACAAAGGGGGTACTGTTAACTGTGGTACTTCCTTAGTGTCAAAGCACTGTCCTATTTTCATTTGTATTGGTTTTCACTAATGCTACTTTCATTTGTATTGGTTTTACTCTGACATCTACAAACATATATTTGAGGAACTCCCAACATAAAATTGCACGATACTTTCTTTTCTAAATCCTTGGGCTGGTCCAAGGGGCCATTTAAATTAGGAGGGTGAGAGTTATATGTAAGAAAAACCCTTTAATCTGGTGCACATGGTTTGAACCTTGTCTTTTGATGTCTTTGAAGCAAAAGTTGATGAGTGTTAAAAAGAAGTTGAATTTTCAACTTTGGTAACAGTTCCACCATTTTTGGATATATTGATATGTTAAGTGTAAATGTTCTCATCTTTACGTTTTGCAACTTGACATAAGCACACAAACCTGGTGACTTGAATATCCATTTTGTGTTGTGTAGATCTCCTTCACAAGTATTGGCGTCTGATTGCAAAGTAGTTTTCTACTTTTATTACTGGAGTTCTACTATTCATCTGAAGTTGACCTCCTGTTATTTTCTTCTTTTCTCTTATAGAAACAAAGAACCAGTGGGCACGCGATGATCCTGCATTTATAGTTATATGCATTCTTCTGTTGGTGGTTGCTACTTTAGCATTCTGCGCTGCGTATGTTTCCTATACTCTGCTACTCATTTTTGGTCTATGATCACAGATTGGTAGACTCAATTACTTTGCTTTAGAATTGTAAAAAGTTGCCTTATCAAGAGAATATTTTATGATGTCATAGATTGGATGAAATTAATTATGGTTTAGAGAATTCCAACATTCCCATTTTAGTGTACTAAGATCATACATGTTTGCCATTGCTGAGCTCAGTTTTATAATGTTAATGCGCTCCTGTTCAATATGGACTTCTTTGTATTCTTATTTCTTGTGTTCTTCTTGATGCTGAATCATGTTGCAATCTTTATCTTTCATTCATTTCAGGTACGATCATAGTGCAGGACATGCTGTTTTTGTAGTTATCTCAGTATTGCTTTTTCATTTTGTACTCACCGGAGCTACTTTGGCAACATGTTGCTGGTAAGGCTTATTATCGTTTGGATATTCAATACAACCTCATCGTGGTTCTCTTGCTGTTTAACTTAGATTAATCTTGAGTAATTGTACAATTTTCTATCGTTACTTATGGAACGATGGACCTATAAGCTTTCTATCCATTTTTTAATTAGTTGGTTGAACTTGCAATCAGATCTCTGTTGGGAACTATAGAAAGGAATCATAACATATTCCAAACAGTGGAATTCTCACGGTTCATCATATAAAATAAATAGGTGATAGGTGATAAACTTTGTCAAGAGAATATAGAGGGGTCACCTGATCATCACTACAACTACGTTCTACTTGTGTTATCCTTAGCTTTGTTTTACCAAACTAGAAACTCATAGCAAAAGAGTGCTAACCTTAATTGTAGTACCAATCTATGTTGCTCGGACTCCTAAAAAATCCCACCGGTTGTCTGTCGGATCCTCCAAAAATGGTAAAATTTTTTAGGTTCTGACACGGTGTGGCAGCAGTTTTTGAGAGTCTGAGCAACTGTTGTTGATTCATAATGTGCAATTATTAGCACCTGGAACAATTCCTAGGATTAAACCACTCCCTCTGTTCCTCTTTGTTTGGTACTATTTCCATATTAGTCTATTCCAGAAGGAATGGCCTATGTCCATGTTTTTTTTTTCCCTTAATATTTATAGCCACACAAATGTTATGACATGTTTAAGACCACAAGTTCAAAAGTCTTATAGCCACAAAAATATTACGGCATATTCAATGGTACATGTTTTAAAAGTTTCTTATTTCTTTCTTGAACTCCGTGTCAAGTGAAACTATGTCAGACAAAGCGGTACGGAGTGAGTACATTTTATTTCCTGAAGTGCTATATAAACTTTCCCTCGGTTTCTCTTTTCAAGTTTTCCATATTTATGCTGAAAACATAGATCTTTTATTGTATCATGACATTATGCTTGCAATATTTATGGTGATAGAAGTTTGTCTTCCAGCATAGTCTTGACTCTTGTGAACCATTATCCTTGCAGGTTCCTAACCAATAATTACCTTCGAGAAGAAGCTCCAAGCAGTCATGCAGTGGAACAGCGGGTAGAATGGCAAGTTCAGAACCTTTCCATATCTAACTCGCCATATACTTTATTCTGTCTACTTCTTTCTCCTCATGTAGAATTCTGAAACTCTACATCTAGGGTTAATAATTTCACTTTCACTTTCATTTATGAACTTCCTTGCTTACACACTTTATTGTCCCTCATGAAGGCTGTATTCATTTGATGTCCACTGCAACTCCTTCTTCCCTATGTTCGTTTTGCTTTATGGTAAGGGCGGGCAGCAGCGTTAAGATGAAACGTGCTGTTTGCACATCTTCAGACTCAGTATATTGATGGCTACTGATGGTTTCTTTTTCTATTTGAGGAAGACTGATGGCTTTCCTTTTTTTGTGGCAGTCATACATTATTTTCTCTCCCCTGTTTTGGTAGCTCATGGTTTTATTCCTGTTTTGCTGTCAAATTTGCTCTTCATGGTCGCAGCTTCCTACTATCATTACCTCAACTTTTTAGGTTATGATGGTAAGATGAATTCCATATCCTTAGTATATTTGCTCTTCTGAATTTCATGAAAATTCAACATGGGGTGATCTTTGTATATTCGAGACTTAACTTGTGCGGAAGCATTTCCATGTTTTCACCAAAAGCATTTAAGATTTATTTATATCAGCATATATCTTCCTGGCTACTCTCTGCAGAGATTTCCTGTGGCTAAAATTTATTGATTACCTCTGTACATAAATTATAGTGATGAATTTTCTTGCTTCATGATTGGTTTGTTCACCAGGAAACAACCTCTCTACCTCTATGAGGTAGTGGTAAGGTCTGCGTGCATTTTTACCCTCTCGAAACCCCACTTGTGGGATTCCACTGGGTATGTTGTTGTTGTTGTTTGTATGGTTGGTTTGTTCAAATTCAATCATTTCTGGTTTGAGAAGTCCAAATTAAATAAGTCATTAATTGTGACTGATGGCTATTGCTGTATGAGTTTTTCTTCCCAAGGTATAGCTTTCTCCAGAACAAATAGAAGTCAAATGTTAGTTGGAACAAATGTGTTTCATCCCTTGGTATCGTTAGCATGGTCTTAAAACACTCTTGCAAAACTTATGAGTATTCTGAGTGCTGGTGCTTTCCATCTATGCTAACTAGTCGATATGGATGATGAACTTACTTCGCTGCCATGCAGTATTACCCTTTTTGGAGAGGACAACATTCTTCCTATATCCAATTGGCATTGTCATCGTCCTTTCACCCATCTGTAAGTATTTGTATTTATTCCTGGACGTGTTGTCTTCATATTTGGTTAATTTGGTGACGATTTTTGTTTATTGCTTGTAGTTATTTTGATTGGCTTCAATCCATCAAGACACTTCATGAATGTCTACTTCAGCAGAGTGGTGTGAACACAAGCTAACACTGGATGAGGACATGTTAGGATGAAAGACGCCTTTCAGACAGCTCGTGAATAGGAAGCACATTATTGAAATCATCTGCAGAGGCTTTAATTGTTTATGTGATTGTTTAGTATCCCTGCTTAGGTAATTTTGATGTTATGAATGAGAAATATATCTGACGGGAGCCTTGTTTGTACTTCAGCATAAAACTTCACTCAATGAGTTCATTTAATGTAAAGATTTTATTTCTGATTTGTTGAATCATAGAGATGACTGTAGCATTGCTCATGAATTTTCGTTCTGCATTTATAACGTTTCCCATTTGCTGGTGCCCATGACTAAAATTAGCTTTTGTTCGGCGTTGGTTGAAACATTGGTCTCTATTTTTTTTAAACAGACTACAGAGGAAAGTAAGACAAACTGATTGAAATAGAGGGAGTAATATACAACTCATTATTCAATCGTTATAGATGAATATAGCATTTGTTATAATGCTTGTGGTATTTTCATGATTGACTTTGTCAAGCTGATACAAGACATTTTTCCAATAATTACATGAGAGGACTTTGGATGCGTTATATAAATTGGTGAAATTGGAGGACAATCAAATCTCACTATCTTAAGGGTAGTTGGATTTGTTAGGTTGCTTTAGTTCATTAAGCATTGATGAGTTATATTGTCACATCTCTTATTCAAAGAGGTAGTTGAGGAATAAATAAAAATTAATGTCCGATTCTCTGATGAGTTTTTGGATCAATATAACTTGTATTTCAGAGTCTAATCTTACATACGTATGTACGAGTAAAATTAAATATATATTGAGTTAGACATGCATAAACTTACCATCTTAATTCAAAATCAATGTCTAAAAATTTTTCCATTTTAAATTCGTTAATGATAAAAACATAGTAATAAACTAATAATTTTGACGAGAAGAGGAGGTCGCTTTCACGTACCAAACAAAATATGGTTGGTATATTTCAAAATCATCAACAACATCAAAAATAAAGTCTCACACTTATATATTAATTTAATTAAGAAAGAAATTAAAACATAAAACTTGTAAGATTCCATCACCAAATACGATAATGCAGGTACAAATTAAAGAAAACAAAATACAAGTGGAAATAAAAGGATACAAAAGATGACGATATCATAGTTAAGTATTTTAATTCTCTCTTATATAGATATTTTATATTATAGCCTTTTATTGATGAACCATCCAAATTTCATGGTTTTTTTTTTCCTTTCTTGGGGTGTTATTTTATTACTGATCGAGCTTGCTTCCAGCAACATCGACCACAAATCTGTACCTCACATCATTTTTCTCCAGTCTTTCCATTGCAGTGTTGATGTAATCCATTTTCACTATCTCAATTTGAGAAGTAACACCTTTTTCTTTGCAAAAATGAAGCACTTCCTCTGTTTCCTTCATGCTACCAATGAAACTTCCAGTGATGCTCTTTCTCCCTAATAAAATTTTAAAATCTAAGTATAAAAATTGCAAACTTAGAAAACTAGTGCATACTACTGTTGAAGTCTATTTAAGATGGTGCAGGAAAAAATTTTATTTAACCTTTAAATAATGGAGTAATAGAAGGTTCCAATAAAGTAATGTTTAACTAATCCATTAGCTTTAGTACGTGTATGGTTAATTTTGCTTATGCTGTCCATTATTCTGGACATTATTCCTTAAAGACACAAAATCCTATCAAGCCTACAACGGTTTTGTCCTTATCCTTCTCATTATTTGCCGCAAAAATAGACAATATCATGACTTATAATATTTCCATATGGAAAAACTATGGCTTCTTTGACTAAATGACCACTCTTTCATCCCCTTTGTTCCTTCTTTTGTCGTATATTGACAAATTCTACATGTAAATTTTCAAATTTCATACTTCAAGACACTTATTATACTGTCAGAATAAATAAGTTAAATCGTGACTTACCGAGCATAACCATGGGGGTGATGAATTGCATGGGGGTATTGATGACTCCCATCAAGATTAACTTGCCATCCACTTTAAGCAAAGATAGATAAGGTTCAAGAGGATGATTAACAGGGACTGTGTCAATAATATAGTCAAGTGAATCAGCAGCCTGCTGCATTTTGTCATTGTCAGAACTAACAAGATATTCATCAGCACCAAGGTGGTCTAATGCCTCTTGTCTTTTCTTATCTGAAGAACTAATGACAACAACATGATGTCCCATTGCTTTTGCTATTTTTACTCCCATGTGTCCAACTCCTCCAAGTCCCAAAATTCCACCTCTTAGTCCACTTTGGTTATAACCAAAATGGTTCAATGGACTGTAAACTGTCACACCAGCACATAGTAGTGGTGCTGCTTGTTCTGGGGCCATACCCTCTGGAATTTTTACCACAAACCTACGTACACGCGAAAAGAATCAGTTCAGTCTATTCTTGAAAATGATTTAGCTTATATATAATGATAAAGTAAGAAAAATCTAGGCTATATTATCAATGTAGTTTAAGCATATACCAGGTTGTCAATCTTATTTTCTTAAATCTAACGAATAATATTGCCAGCGTAACTTTTTATTTTTAAATATTATTAGTTCACTAAAGGTTAATTGCATGTGTATATATATTTTGGTCAAGCATGTATAGGTGAAACTACACTAATGGTGTATAAATTGAACACAATTAGGTCACGTATAAGCAAGCCTCTATGATAAGCATTTATTAGAATCTTTTATTGTGAGAATTTTTTGAAAAACGAAATCATAGGTTCAATACTAGATCGCTTACTCTAATAGCACTCACCTATAACATACAAAAATGTCTATTAAAGTCAACTTATGATAACATAAAGAAAAATCTCTTATCTCTGATATTATTATTTGTTTCTCTCTCAGAATATTAAACTATTTTATGATAACAACATTAAGAAAAAAAGTTATCATAAGCCAATTTGATAGTGTAATTTTTTTTTTTACTGTCAGAATATAGATTGTATGTAAGGTGTGATGGCTTACTTTTGTTCCACAACCATGAAATTAGCAAAACCACCTTGGGTGGGCTTGCCATCAGTGTAGACATCATTGCAATTCCATATCTTCTTGGCACAATATTGCTCTATGTCTTGCTTGCAAGGCCTGCACTTCTTGCAACACCCAACTAGCAATCCTACTCCAACTGTGTCCCCCACTTTGAATTTTGTTACCTCTGGCCCTACCTCCACCACTTCTCCAACAACTTCATGTCTACATCAAGTTTCATCACCACCACAAAATTTTAAAAAAGAAATTACAAAGGGATAAGGATCAAAATAGATAATGATAGCATTGAATTAACATATGAACATCTAGGTTCAATAACTATATGCTTTTATTTCCATTTCGAGCTGTCATTCCTAATTGAAATTCACATCAATCAAAGATTCAAAGGGTTGCAATGTTGTAGTTGAAAAACAGGAGAATGATTCTTTTTTTTCTTTATTAGGGCTAGGGGAAGGAAAAATGGGAAGAAGATTATTGTCTGGGGAATCAAACCCCCATCATCAACAAGGTAGAAGTTTAAATAACCAACCAACTGAGCTGGTAAGATTCCGTGTAGAATAAAAATTGACCTCACTATTGAACTCTGTTTTTCCTTCTAATTAATCAAAAATTTTCCACCACTATGGGGTTCCACGGTGGTCTTCACTTACTCACAGAGGAGCTACATAAGTGGAGGAGTTCACTATTTTTTCCATTAAATAATTATAATGCGCAAATAAAGTAAAGATAATATACTTTTCTTTTCCTTTTTTTCATATTCATATAAATAATTGAATATCTTTGATAATTAGTGATAAGATGATTCATAAATTACTTCAAATGCCTTGTTCGAAATAGCATTATTTTGCATTTTGCTTGATGAGAAATTTTTGCTCCGTCACTGTCCTTTTTACATACACAACTCATACTCTCAACTTATTTGTGGGAGGTAGAAGTGCTTTTACCAATTCTCATTTAAAATGCATCTAGGTGCACTAAACTTTTGATATATGCGGAGTTCATGATAAGATCGAATCATAAGAATTTATTGTACGAAATCTAAAATAATACTGCAGACTGTTTCCATCGCTTGAATCACATCGCTTTGACCTGGACACATGACAATAATGAATTTACCTGTCATATCAATGCTCTCCTTTAAGTAATTTTCACTTGTCTAATAATCACTCTATACTATATATAAAGGCATATATCTAATATTATGATGAAATAATAAGTACTTTTTCATAGTTGATAGGAGTTTCAGTTGGTTCAAGTCTGAGGACTTTACACTGATATGAAACTTTTTGGTTCGAATCCAAATTTAATCTAACCACAATACCAACTAAAAACCGAGTGGTAACCCAAAAAAGAAAGGCATATATGTGCAAATTCAGAATATAACAAAGTGTATACACTGGAAAAAGCAGGGGAAACAGAGAGATGTAAGAAAAGTTACCCAGGAACCATAGGGTAGTTGGACATGCCAAGGTCATTTTTAACCTGGTGAAGATCACTGTGACAAAGTCCACAGTACGAAACTTTGACTAGCACATCTTCAGGCCCAGTGTTTCTGCACATCATTTTTTCAAACATTAATAATCCTAAAATTTATTAAATTATTATATAACAACAAATGAGAATCACTAAGCTCGATCGACTATATGAATCCTCACTGTCCATCTTCGCACATACCTTAGAGTGTAGGTATAAGGTGAAAGTATACCAGAAGGATCTCTTGCAGCCCAGCCAACAGCTACTTTCTCATCTTTCAAGCTACCCATTTGCTTCTTTGAACTTGAACGTTAGAAAGAAAATAAAGGAGAATACTCAAAAGTGAAAGAGAAATAGAAGAAGTGTGAGCGACTATACTATTAATAGCACCACACACATATATATATAGTTTTAAACAGGGGAAAGGTAGAGCTTAGGTGGCCTTTCTTTTATAAAAAAATTGATTTATCTCAGTAGCTAAGATATTTAAATTAAAGTTACTTCTATGATTAAATTGATTAAATGTCCACGTATCGTCATCCCCATACAAGATGCTATATCCCATAATTAAGCTAAATATTCGTCATCCTACCACCTAAAATATATACTCCGTCAATCACCTTTTAAGTTGATACGATATTTAATATTTTTTTTTAAAAAAAAATTTATCATTTAAATTAATTTTGAAATATTTGCATAAACGAGAATTATTTTATTAAAAGTAAAATTAATTAAATTATTTTTAATTAAAATATGATAAAAGGGATAAGAAATCTCATTTTCTTGGGAATCGGTATTTTCCCTTTCACCAACTTTTATATTGAAATTTTTAGAGGTAGAGTGTTAGTTTTATTTTTCTGTTTTGGTATCTCCTTTTTTTTTTTTGTTTTTTTTTTTTTTTTTGCTTTTCTCTTCTTTTTTTTTTTTTATCTTTTGCCTCTTTTTTTTATTTATTTTTTCGTCTTTGAAGGTCATTTTGAATTCTTGATTTTGAAACTTTACGTCTTTCCCTTTAGACAATTTCA
>JAABOM020000001.1:36282089-36302954 GCA_011800125.2 Solanum clarkiae | reverse complement strand
AAAAATCAAATTATTATAATAAAATTTTAAATGTATATACATAAATAGTGTTAATTAAATAATTATATTAGATATAATGCATTTTTCTTTAATTATCATATTGTGTTTTTCAAAATTAATTAATTTAAAATAGAATGGAGCAAGTATCATATATGGAAGGTCATACGGATGACGAGGGAAAGACCTGCAAACAACACATTAAAAAATTAAATAAAGGACAGAGCATCCAAATATTACCGGTTGATAACATAAAAAAGTTATACACGAACGCTACTTTTCATATACAGTACTTTTCTATCGTTATCTATTATTGAGTTGATATAAAAATTTAAAATTAATAAATAATAAAAATATAATTAAAAAATAATTATAATTAATGATAATAATTGAAAGCTCTGCCAATGAAGCTTAATGTCTACTAGAACAATTAGGAGAAACATAGATGTAAAGAAAAGATAGGAAGAAGGAGAGAAAGAAGAGAGAATTTATTGAATCTGAATCACTTTTACATTGATACACTGATACCTTTTTAGTGTGACTGAGATGTATTTATACACCTTTTAAGTAATTGACTTGTAACTGATTTATAACAAACTCTTAACAACTCTAACTAACCAACTAATTCACATTATAAAGCCTGACAAGTTGACTCTTTTTGCTAACACTCTCCCTCAAGCTTATGATTGGAATATTTTCTTCATTCCAAGTTGATTGAGAAGTAAGTTGTGTTGAGCCTTTCCCAAACCTTTAGTAAGCGGGTCAGCCAATTGATTCTTTGTACTTATATGATTTGTCTTTAGAACTCCTTGGCAGATTTTGTCTCTAACCAAATGGCAATCAATGTCTATATGTTTTGTGCTCTCATGAAAGATTGGATTAGCAGCAATTTGGATAGCAGTCTTTCTATCACAGATCATATTTATAGGAAGATCCAAATTGACTCCCAACTCTCTTTATAGTCCTATCAACCAGGTTATTTCTGCTACACAAGTGGCCATGCTTCTGAAATCTGTTTCTGCAAAACTTCTGGACACAATTTCTTGCTTCTTTGACTTTCAGGAAATAAGTGCTCCTCCAAACTTAACTAGATATCCTGTAACTGATCTTCTGGTTTCCAAAACATGCTCCCCAGTTTGAATCACAGTAAGCTGTGAGTGTATGATTGTGTTTTGCTGGCATGAATAGGCCTAGACCAGGAGCTTTTTTTATGTATCTGATCACTCTTAATGTTGCCTCCATATGTGATTATTTGGGACAATGCATAAATCGACTCAGGGCCTGAACTGAGAATGCAAGATCGGGTCTTGTCATGGTGAGATATAGAAGCCTACCTACCAATCTTTGATAAGTTGTTGGATCTGCGAGAACTTCATCACCTTCTTCATCTTTGTTGTTGATCTGCTCATCATACTTGACTGATATAAGCTTCTTGTTCATTTCTAGTGATGTACAGGCTGGTTTGGCTCCCCTTAATCCAGATTCAGAGATTAGATCCAATGTATACTCCCTTTGTGACATGAGAATTCCCTTGTTAGACCTTAGAAACTCAATCCCCAAGAAGAATTTTAGTTCTCCTAAGTCCTTCATTTTGAATTTCTTGTGAATTTCCAGTCTAGTGTTACATAGAAACTGATAATTGCTGCCAGTTATCAGGATGCATCTACATATACCAACACTACTACAATGTCATTAACAACCATATTAGTGAACAAAAAGTAGTCATGATGGCTTTGTGTGAACCCCATTTGTACTAGTGCTTCAGTCAGTTTCAAATTTCATTGTCTTGGTGCTTGTTTGAGCTCATACAAATACTTGTGAAGTTTGCAAACCTTGTGACTCTCCCCCTGTCTGGCGAACCCACTAGGAATCTCCATATATACCTCTTCTAGTAGATCCTCATTTAAGAATGCATTCTGAACATCCATCTGATATATAAACCACTTCTTTCAAGCTGCTAATGCTACAATAGACCTAACAGTCAGCATCTTTGCCACAGGACTGAATGTTTCTCATGATCCAGACCTTCCTTTTGACTAAAGCCCTTGGATACAAGCCTAGCTTTGAGTCTTTCCACCTGTCCAGATGCTAGATACTAGATCTTGTAGATCCACCTGCACCTAATAGGCTTCTTATCGGGTTGTAAGTCTATTATGCTCTATGTTTTGTCACTTTCCAATGCAGTAATTTCCAGCTGCATGACTTTAAACCAAGCAGGATCTGTAGCAGCTTCTCTGTATGATGTAGGTTCTACCAATGCTGAGTAAGCTTGCAAAACTTGCTGACAAGATGGTGATAGGTAAGAATATGTGATGTGATTGGCTAGTGGATAGATGTATGCATTGTGTTTAATCTGGTTACAAAGTCTTAAAGCCATAATGGAGGCCTGCTTGACTTGTTGGACCTTCTAGGAGGAACAAGTACAGCTGGTACAAGAGCAGATTCCTCAAGTATGATCGGAGTAGACTCTGTAAGAGTGGAATGTGAGGAGGGTACATTAGGTAAATTGGGATGTTCAGTAGGAGGAATAGAAGGAGGAGGCAAAGTATTTGTTGAGTTTTGTGTAGGAACAGACATTGGTAAAACTGACTCAAGAACTGGAAAGATAGGATTAGATGATGCTTTCATTGTCTTAAAAGGGAAAATATTTTCCTGAAACACCACATGTCTGCTAACCAGAAAGGAATGATTGTGAATATCATATAGTAAGTAACCCTTTTGAGTAGAGGAGTAGCCCATCAGACAGCAGGAATGACTCTTGAAGTGAACTTATCAGAAGGTTTAGGACTAGTTGCATAGCACAAGCAGCCAAACACTCTGAGATGGGACAAGGAAGGAGGGTGCATATACGTTTCTCATAAGGAGTCATGAACTGTAGCACTTTGGATGGGAGTCTATTGAGTATATACAGAGCTGTGCAGATGTACTCACCCTAGTATTTGAGTAGAACAGCTGCTTGGAACATAATAGACCTAGCTATTTGAAGAATGGTTCTGTGTTTTCTCTCAGCAACACCATTTTGCTGAGGGGTATAGACATATGTGCTTTGGTGAATAATATCAAGATCACATAATAAGTTTTTTGAAATCATGACTAAAGAATTTACAACTATTATCAGTACTTAATGTTTTGATACTAGTAGAAAAAAACATTTCTTACTTGAAGTAAGAACTATTTCATACCATAGTATCTGCTTAGAACCAATCAGAAACACACAAGTGTACCTACTGAAGTCATATACAATAGTTACAAAAACCTCTTTTCATTATGTGTAGATACTTTGTAAGGTTTCCAAATATCACAATACAACAGTTCAAAGATGTTTTTTGATGTATGAGAGCTTACTGGAAATGGAAGCTTAGTACTTTTGGCTAATGGACAAACAGTACAATGAGAATAATCTTTACTACCCAGATTGCTAAGATAGTCATAACTCATTATTATATCTATAGGAGCATGAACGAACCTCTGATGCCACACATTCACAGACTCAAAAATTAGAAACAATATTTGAAGAATGATTTTGAACTTGACTTCTTCTATTACTAACCAGCTGATTTGGAGCTTGAGGTGGTCCTTCTCTTAGTATGTAGAGGCCAAGTTCTTCCTTATCAATCCCCTTGACCTGACCAGTGTAGAGATTCTGAAAAACACAGAGGTCAGGAAAGAAACTAACCATGCAGTGCAACTCCTTTGTGATTTGTGATACTGACATTAAGTTACTCTTAAAGTCAGGGAGGTATAGGACATTAGATGTGGTATGACTTGCAAGTGCTGTAGTGTTTCCTATATGAGATATTGTGACTAATTTACTATGAGGTAAGAGGATCTTATTTCTTGGATTATCAGCTTTCTTAGCTTGTCTAAGTATTCCAGTTTAGAAGTGATATGATGAGTAGGTCCGTGTCTACTATTCACTTCTGACCTTCATACTTACTCAGATAAGCTCTAAATTAGACTACCTGCATCAGCAATAGCTACTTGGGCTGAATTTGCTCCTTTATTATCACCATTGTCTTAGACAGCAACTTCAGAATCTGTTGATATTGGTTCTGAGTGAAGAAGGCAGCATGGTGTGATCCAGTGTTGGTATTGACCTTGTGATCCTGTCTTGGGCTTTGTGATAGTTCAATTTGATTTGCATATGCTCTTGAGTGCTGAGACTTTCTATTAGACTTGAAATCAGTAAGGTAACCTATAATTTTATAACACTGGTCCTTGGAGTGACCTCTGCAACCACAATGTCACATTGTAGGACATCTTTTCTGATTTTGTAACTACCTCCAACATTTCTTGTGCTTCCGTTGTATCCTCCTCCAGGGCCACTTCCTGGATAAGAATTAGCAGGAACACTTTCCAAAGAACTGACTATATTGTTGTGATGTGAGTTTTTCTGACCATATATGGTTGTACCTTCTATCAAATAGGTGTAAGATGAGGTTACAATAGTCATATCTCTTTGACTCTCTTGATCCACTAGTAGAGGATAGGCCTTGTTTAGTTTATGGATAGAACTTATCATCAGAATTTGACTTCTAGATTGAGAATAAGACTCATTAAGTCCCACTAGGAACTATAATAGCCTATGATATTCACTATGCTCACTAAATTTCTTAGACTCAAGACCTGGAGATCCAGGACAAAACATTATGACATCATACTCATCCCAGAGTCTCTCAGTTTGGAGAAGTAATTTGCAACTATTATTGTGCCGTATGACAGAGTGTGAATCTCTCTGTGTAAATGAAAACACTCTAGATCCATTCACTGTATCGAATCTCTCCTTTAAATCCAGCCATACTTTGCGTATATCAGAAGCATAAACTACTGAGCTAAGAAGACTAGGTCTCACAACATTCATGATCCATGACAAAACCACTACATTATATCTTTCCAACTGATCATGCAACCCAGATTCAAATCTAGATTTAGGGAATCTGCCATCAATAAAACCTAGTTTACTTTTACCAACCAATCCAATCCAATCCTAAATGACCTACTGCATGCATAATTCTCAGATCCTGTCAACTGCAGAGAGATAAGAGAGCCACCTGGAGTGTCTGTAGGTTGAAGAAATAAATGATGATTCTAATCGATTATTGGAATTGTAGCTGTACGTGTAAATCTAGATTTTGTTCCTCCTTCAGATGTAGCAACATTCTCCACTGGAGTGTTTTTTTTTTTTGTGTGTGTGCTTCTTTTCACCTGTGCTTCAATCTGTACAACAGATGTGTGAATTCGACCTTATCTTACCGTGATCGAAAGCTCTGATACTATGAAAGCTTCATCAATGGAGCTTAATGTCTACTAGAACAGTTAGGAGAAACATAGATGTAAAGAGAAGATATGAAGAAGGAGAGGAAGATGAGAGAATTTATTGAATTTGAATCACTGTTACATTGATATACTAATACCTTTGTAGTGTGGCTGAGATGTATTTATACACGTTTCAAGTAACTGACTTGTAACTGACTTATAACAAACTCTTAACAACTCTAACTAACAAATTAATTCACACCATAAAGCTTGACTAGTTGACTCCTTTTGCTAACAATAATATATCAAGAACTAAGTATAAAATTATCTTTAGATTTTATAAAATGAATAAATTTTATTAAATATAATATATTTTTAATATAGTGAACACGTAAAGATAAATGAAAGAAATAGTTGACACAACTAATCTAAAAATCAATGAATGTGAAAATAGATCGACCACGTAGTATCAATTTGGATATTTTCATATGCAAAGGACCACCATAAATGTAGAATCTCGTTTCTTTGTTTTTTTGCCTGACTTAGGATATTTATATTGAAATTAAATTAAATTTAATTTAAATTCGTACATTAGGTGACTATTTTTTAGGATAATGCTCTCCATATATTTTTTTTTCATATTCTCATAGATTCAAACTTAAAATTTCTAAATGAGAAAAAGGAGCTCCCATATTTTGCTACTTTCAAATTTGACTTACAGAAATTAAAGTAAAATGAATTCGATTTTTAGTTATTATTCCATCACAAATCATATTGATCACTATTTTTGCCAACTCACATGCTCTTCTCTTGATTGAAAATTATGCCATCTTTCGAATCACCAAATAGTGACGTTTGTCTAAAAATTTTATAATTATTCTGACATTTAAAGTTCAAATCTCATTCAGCTTTTATAAGTAAAACTATGCAAAAATTATAGAGTTCAAACTGTAAACAAGGCAAACACCAATAACTTCTCCTTGCAGAATTATGCCCAGAATTAATAGGCATCATTTAAGTATAATTTTTTCCTTTTGAATATTCTCTCCTAAAATTTATTACGTGCATGATATTAATGATAGTTATCATAAGTATTTTAGTACTAGTACTTTATTCATACATAATATATTTTTTATAAAGTAGTATTACACAATATTTAATCTATGACTATTATAAGGAAATAATGGCCAAGTATTTAGCAGATTTTAGAAAATTGAATTTTATTTTTAAAATATCTCAAAAATCAACTCAATAAATTGTATGACCAAATAATTACTTGCCAAAAATTATCTGAAAAAACATTTTTAAGTTTTATGATCAAATGGATCCTAAATATCCTACAAATCGAGTACTTTAAACACTAAAAAAAAGTCCAGACGTATAATACTGGAAAAGTCTAACCCCTGCAAATGCTAGTTCCTCTTAAAACTTCTTTTTTCTTCATATTTTGCGGTAGATCTATTGATTAAATAACGATAATAATATATTTAATATAATTCTTAAATAAAATTTAAAAAATATATAAAAGCACATCAGAATTTTGTCTATATTAAAAAATAAAAATATTATTTTTAACAAATCTTACTATGTATATATTCCTATATTTGGGAAATTGGAATATTATGTCACCACTTGGATAAGATATTTATCAAATGGTGACATTTACGTACGTATGTGCTAACAACACTGCTTACTTATCTTCTCGCAGAGCTTTTGGCATTTTTCGACCTACTTTATTTGATAAGAGTGAACTTATCGAGAATTAATTTGTTGAAATAAGGATAAATTCGTTAAAAAAATTTATAAATCAGTATGTCTGGAAATTAAATTGATGCTCTACCGATAGTAATTTTCTATTCCACTACGGTAAAGATGAAATTTATGTGTATTTTATCTTTTTAAGTTTTATTTATAAAATTGCATTCAATATTTCATAGGTGGTATGAACTCTTTACAACTGTATTCGGTGAAATAATGAGAGGTCCCTATCCGACTATTAAATTCAGAAGGTACAAGGCCGCATGCGCAAAGGGATGAGAAGATCCATAGGAGGGTTTGAAAAGTAAAATATTTTGTTTGTGATATTTTAACTTGAAATCTCGAAGTGAATTTTGAAGTCTCTAAGGCTTAAACTATTGATCCAATATCTAAAGATACATAAAAAAAAACATATATATGCTAGAAATATATATTTCATATTTAATATAATGATATTTCTAATAGAAAAATACTTCAAACATAATAATTATAATTTCTGTCTAACATATATTTTTACACCATAAATATCTATCTCATACATTTGTACACAACAATAATTTGATTTTGCCATTTGTACCATTGCATGTGCTACAAAATGCTTCTCGTATTAATACTAATTTTACATGAAAATAAGTATGTAATAATACTATTACTGCTAAATCTAAATTAAAATAAAGAGTGATTTTGAAATAAATTTTATATATATCCTCCCATGTCCACCCCTTTTGTCGCCACCATCTCTCCACTCCTTCTGCTGCCACCATCACTACTATCTCCTGTTTTGCTGTTGTCGTTTTGACTATTACCACGTTACCATCACTTTCTCCTCCGCTACTGCTGTCGTTCTCATGTGTTGCAGCAACAAAATGATCATTTGTTACAATAGAAATGATCATTTATTGCAGAATTTCTTTTAAAAAAAATTAAGGGCAAACAAAATGATCATTTGTTGCAATAGAAACGATCATTTGCAAAATATCTAACAATTATTTTAAATCATAAATTTTTAATTTTTTTTAAATATTATGTCAAATAAAAAATTATCATATAAAATAAGACGAAGAAAGTATTAATCAGCTATGATGTAGTAATAATTATGTTTGTGATGAAGTATTACAAATTTATTGAGTTGCTAACCAGACCGATTGTATGCTTCTAAATTTGAATCATGCTAAATTGCTAATTGGTATTGAACAGTACACTCAGGGTCAGTAAAATTAAATTCAACCCGTCTAAAGTTTAAGCGGTTAATTTAACCGATCTCAATCTAACTCATTAAAATTAGGTTAATATACATGTCGAATTGACTCGAAAGAGATTTTGTCAAAATATTTTTTTTATTTTTTTTTAAATTTGATATATTTTATATAGCCATAATAAAGAAAAATGTAATTTAATTAAGTACTAAAATATTAAAATAAGTAAAACTTAGTAAAAATTATGTCGGGCTGGGTCTTAACCTGCTCTCTAACTCATTATTCAACCCATTTTGATTCAAGCAAACTCGGATTGGGTTGAGTCTTGACCCGTTTATTTTCTAAATCCATTATAATCCTCTCAAACTTTAGGCGGGTTTATTTAATATACTAATTAAGTGTATATATGTTTTGTATGTGCATATTGAAAAAAAATTAAAAATAAATAAATTATTATATGTATTTATAAACTCGATGATATAGGTTAGTAATAGGACAATTCTTTACTATTTACTAACTTTTTACCTTTATCAACAATTTCCATATCCATATCTAGCGTCACTTCCTCGATAAGCTTAAGATGCGCCATACCACGTCTAATTACCTCACCGGCTCACCCCAATACTTTTTAGATCTAGTTTTACCTCTTCTCGATCCACTATGTCCAGTCACTCACACCTTCTCACTAGGGCATCTCCATATTTCCTTTTCATATTTTCCTTGTCTTTCTTACGTAGATAATTCTATTTCATAAATTTAATAAGTCTATTTTGGATGCTAAGAAGTTTAAGAAATCAACTAGCTATTGTCAACTAAGATGTGTTAGTTTGGTTCGCAAAAATAACAACAATGAGTTGAACTATTTTGATTGATTTTTTTAAGTACAATATCACAAACTTTTGAGATTGATTTGACAAACAAAAGTGATGCCTCAAATTATTACAGATTGAAATTGGAGACATGGTTAATAAGTCAAATATGCGATAATTGAAACATAAATTTAGATTAGTTGTATTCTAATATGATTATGGAACACAGATGAAAAATAAAAATTAGAGATAGTTTTTTTAATGAATTTGGACCACGGGCCCGATTTTATTGAAAAAGGCTTGTAGCCAAAATCAGTATAACATTTTTAGCCCAAAAGCCCAAATCAGAATTAGGAAAAGCTGAGCCTAACAGCTTGATAATAAGTCCACATCTGAAAATTATACAACAATCCTCCTTACAAAGTATTTATTGGTTATATAATGTATTTTGTAGGTTGAATTGACTCAAATACTTATTATTTGCTTTTTGCTGAGCCTCACTTGAAACTACATGCTTATATTCCTCATCATTGACCCATGTTCTTTTGTTTTCTTCCTCGTTCACTTTAACTAATGTTGGTTTGATCTAATTTATGATTACAAAATGTGTTTGTGGTTCAATTTCAAAATATTATGATTAGTTAAGTTTCATTAGTCCGAATAATGAAGATTATGGTAACTAGTCTACACTATATATCTATATATGGCAATAAAGCTGCTCAAGTAGGTAGCAAATCGACTATCTACTTGGACAGTTTGAGGGTATATCAGTAATTTTATTATGATTATTTTGTTTTAATTTGTTTGCCTTATTACTAAATTTTGTATATATCTAAAAATTACATAAATTTGAAGAGTTAATAATTTTAATATAATTTTTAAATATCTTGAGATAATTTTTTTTAATTTATAGTAATTTATAAAAAATATATATTACTTTTTTCAGCTCAATTTATGTTCCATTTTAAGAAAAGAAACGTACGACTCGCAATCGCTTAGAAAATAAGCGCACATTTGGAATTATTGGCAATCTCCGCACTATTTTGATATGTAGGATGACCAGGTACAATGTAACCGGGAAAATCCAATATAGGCATGGTTCATGAGGAGTTGATATTCTGACCAATAAAAAGAAGCAGCATTGCTCGCGCTTCCCTCGTCCCCCCAAATACGAATCTCTAAACCCCTTTGCCCCCAAATCATCCCTTTTACCTTAGCGACGATGGCATTTGATGGGTTCAGGCCGTTGGACGAGAAGTCGCTGGTGGAGTACATAAAATCGACTCCTGCTTTGGTTTCAATTTTGGGCGATCAGTTCGATAAACTTGATATCAAGGAAGTGGGTGATGGAAATCTCAACTTTGTCTATATTGTTGTTTCCCCCTCTGCTTCGATTGTCATCAAACAGGTGGCCTTGATCTCCTTCTCTCTCTCTCTCTCTCTCTCTCTCTCTCTCTGCTGCTAGTATAACTATTCGTCATGTTTTAGTCCACTCGCAGTCAACGCGGGGCTATGAAGTATTTTAATTATTCAGATTTGTTTTCCTCAAACAAACCAGAGATGAATCTTGTCCCTGACTTGTATAATTACGCTGGGTATGTTATTGTTGTCGTGTAGAGATGAAACTGTCATTTAGTTACTGATTTTCTCTTTGGATTTAGGTGATATACACTAGTTTGACCGATTGTAACATCTTATTGCCATATCTTTTTCGCGTTACCTACCCACTTAAGTGTAGTTTCTTACATTGCCAATGATATCTGTTCCTATTGTGTTGTTTATATTTCTAAATGCGGATGGTTTATGCAGGCTCTTCCTTATATTCGATGCATCGGAGAGTCATGGCCAATGACAAAAGAACGTGCTTACTTTGAAGCCACTGCACTAAAAGAGCATGGTCGTCTGTCTCCTGAGCACGTACCTGAAGTTTACCATTTTGACAGGACTATGTGTTTGATCGGTATGCGTTACCTTGAACCTCCTCATATTATATTGAGGAAGGGATTGATTGTTGGGATCGAGTATCCATTGCTTGCAGAGCACATTGCTGACTATATGGCAAAGACTCTTTTCTTCACCTCCCTGCTTTATCTTACCACAACGGATCACAAACGTGCAGGTGAGTCATATTAATCTCAATCGAACTGCATATAGTTGTATATGTACATATGTACGCACTTGTGTTTATGCATCAGGCTTTATGAAGTTGTTCAAGAAACTTTCAGTTAGATGGGTCGGTGTCAGTTCTGTGAACATACATACTTGGTTGTTATAATCATATTTCTTACGATGGTTAGGCTATATTAATGAAGGTAAGCAATATTACTGGAATTTATATAAACTTATGGTAAGAATGATAGATATTGTTTGTACAGCATGTGCTCTGGTTTCTCCTGTTTAGTAAAAGTTGTATTCGTGGGGGCACTTATTAGAAATCAGAGTTTGACCAGGAGAGCTTTTACACTTTCATCAACAAAGTTCATCTGGTGAATTACAGCTTATCTGTTTCTGATTTAAATAAATGTGTAGTGATGAGCTCTGTATCAGCAGATCTTAACTGGCTCATCCTCCATTTGTGTGGCATTGCTGCACTTATCATCAACTATTGCACTGGCTACCTGCTAAGTTGGTTTAGCTATCTTGCAAAATTGGTCAAGTCTTTGCAAGTGTTTACGATACTGCAACTTTAAGTTTATGTTCTTTTGTACCGTTATAGTTCTTGAGCTTCAAAGCTTAATAATGACGAACAAGAAATAGGAGAACATATGGGAAAATGTGAAACTTAGGTCAAAATAGCTGAGATTCTGATTCAATGACTTCGGAACTAGTACTACAATTATTTATGCAAGTTCAACTAACCACCCAACTGCCACTAACATCCATACTAATGTCTGGTATTCAGTTAGTAACTGCCAGGTCCAAAGTGTAATATCTCAAACTTCTCTATCTCTTTTATTTTGAAACAGCCATGCACCCTTTTCATTTCAAATGTAGTACAACACCTCAAGCCTCATGTATTCTCACTCATAGCATTTACTCTCAATTAGACACTTGTCTTTTCTGCTGAGAACGTGAAACAATTCATTATTATGTATTAGTACTATTTACTTTTCATGGCCATAACTGATATGTCTGTTTGATTTTGACGTCTTCATTTTTGCAGTTGCTGAATTTTGTGGAAACGTTGAGTTGTGTAGGCTCACTGAGCAGGTTGTCTTCTCGGACCCCTACAAAGTGTCACAATATAATCGCTGTACATCTCCTTATCTTGATGCTGATGCAGAGGCAGTCCGCAATGATAATGGTTTGAAGATTGAAGCTGCTGAGCTTAAATCCAAGTACGTTTGTGATTCTTAGAAGATGTTGCTTTAATGCATCTAACTAATTTGCTCGACTTTTATCTGTTTTTGTTTTCTTTAGCGGATAAGTCACGACAATCTTTATGTAATACTTTGCAGGTTTTGTGAAAGAGCCCAAGCTCTTATACATGGCGATCTCCATACTGGTTCTTTGATGGTCACTCACGATTCAACCCAAGTAATTGACCCAGAATTTTCTTTCTATGGGCCAATGGGTTTTGATATTGGAGCATTTATTGGAAATCTGATTCTGGCATACTTTTCCCAAGATGGACATGCAGATCCGGCCAATGACCGCAAGGTATATCTGTTGCAACATTTTTCCTTTCTATTCTCTGTTTTTGTGTTACTGCAATCTCCTTTTATAGTAAAGGTCTTTGTCCCCCTTTTTGGTTTCTCTCCTAGTACATGATACTCTCGTCCTTGACTTTGGTGATTGCTATTCTGGGATTAGAGTTGTACATGGCTTGCACTTCCTCAGATCTAATGCCAGATTGATTGATCTGGAGAAAGTTGTGACATGTCGTGAGGCTGCTTAAGAGTTGTATGACTTGCACCTGCTCAGATATATGTCCTAATGCCCGAACCAGTTCAAAAAAAGAAAAAAAGAAAAGGGGGGGGGGTGTGTGTGTGGAAAGAGACACGTCCTAATGCAAATTAATTCATGGTTAGGCTCCTTTCTAAAATTGAATATTCATAAAGAGATTTCAATGAGTTCATAAATTTCTTCACAAGCTAATAAGTATTCTGTATATGTAATAATTTCAAGTGCGATTTATTGACTAATAAATTCTTTAAACTTGTTCAAATAACTTCCTGTGAGGTGAAAGATCCGTATATAACCTTCATGTGCTGATGAATTCTACACCATTTGAATATGAAAAAAACTATATGCTTTGTGAACAAAAGTTAACAGGTCACACTATAGTCTCTCTATGGAGGAGGTCTTAAATTAGGAGGACAAAGAAATGATACATTATAAAGTAGTCTCATGTCTTTTGTCCCAGTGCTTCTTGCTTAAATTTCAGCGATGAGTTCCTCATCTTATAAGTTTTTGTATATGATTTTTTCTGGTAAGGACATGTTGATGTGATTATGGATTGATGGATTTGACATTTGTTTCTTTCTTCCTTATTTGCGAAGTCAAGAATACACTGACATAGTTTTTGGACTTGTGAAATTTGCATTCAGTCATATAAAGTTTGGATTTTGAAGACAATAAAAGAGACTTGGAATCTCTTTCACCAAAAGTTTGTTGCACTCTGGGATGAGCACAAGGATGGGCCTGGTGAGGCATATCTTCCTGAAATATACAACAACACTGAGCTTCGACACCTGGTGAAGCAGAAATACATGAAAGAACTCTTTGAGGATACCCTTGGATTCGGTGCTGCTAAAATGATAAGGTGATTGGTGAATTCTTTTTTTTCTACTCTTGGTTCTAATGCATGTTCTCTCTGTCTCCTCTTCTGTCTTCTTTTTTCTTTTTAAAATTTTTTGCAACACCTTGCACTGGGAAGAAAAGAAACCAGCTTGATTTCCATGACAATTTTGGTAACGGCACAAAGGTGCTCAATGAACAACGATATATGTGTCATGTGTGTGTGCACACGTATGTATACACATTTATGTGCATGTCTATTTATTAAGGTGGACCAGATGCAATGCTTTCTAATACCAAAAAAGTTCTTTTTCGAAAAACACATTCATGCTAAGCAATTATGCCTTGTTCTGGAATTCAAGAGCAATGTGCTTCTTAATCCCAAGAAAGTTCTGAAATTTTGGTGCTTGTGACTTAAATTCTTTTTCTCCTTATAATACACAGGAGAATAGTTGGGGTAGCTCATGTAGAAGATTTTGAATCAATCAAGGATGTTGCCAAACGAGCTGATTGTGAACGGCAAGCGCTTAACTGTGCGAAGAAGCTTCTGAAAGAAAGACGAAACATCAAGAGCATTGATGAAGTTGTTTCCATAATTGAGCAAGTTCAGTTTTAATGTCGAAGTTAAAATGGATGATGACATGTTAGCCGTTTGACTAAGCCGTTGATATGTTTGCTTTTTAAACTAAGCATTCTGGAGTCTCTGAGGTTTACAGAATGCATATTGATAATAAATAATCTCCTTTTAGGTATGCATATTGCTGAAAATGGTGAAGTTTTCTTGGTTCAATAGTTCTATTGGTGGAACATTATCATTTTCAGTTTACTTCAGCACCAACTTCAAATTTTTCAGATTCTGTTCTCTTAAGTTGATCATGGACGCGCATTCCAGCAAAGCATGACTTTGCTTTGTGGTGACATGCTTCTACTTATTTGCTATGGATATCTGATTTTTCATATATAGGTGGTACACATTATTCCCACAACGTGCTTTGATCCCTTGTTTAAGACGGAGAGTAATACAGTGTTGTGTTAGAACCAAGCAACTTCTAGCTTTGTGGCCTCTACTGCAATTCAAAATCTGCAGAGGCCACGGAGAGATCCTATAATCTTTTGAAGTTCGAATAGAATTAGATGCACAAGTAACTAAAGAGAAAGAAAGGAAGTTTCTTCTAGGATTTTAACGAAATCAGAGTAAGTTAACCCGGGACAACAATTCCTCCTAAAAGGTTCAACTTGACCAATCCCCTGAAATATTAGTACCAAATAGTCTCGAGCTTAAGCGTGAGAGTAAAGAAATTTTTGATAGGGAGTGTTTTCCTCTTAAATCCGTCCTAAGCAGATTAATTCAGCTAGTGAATTTTGAATGCCAAATAGTTTAATTAGAAAAAAAAAAAAGTCAGATGAGTGAGATAACTTATGCTCGCAACTTATAGTTAATCCCTTGTACTTATTCTTATTATTATATTTATATAGTATATATTTTTACCATTAATATTCAACAAGGCCATGACATATATAGCCTTGAATTTGTAAGAAGGCATTAAATAGTGACATTTTTTCATTGTCAGTCTAATTAAGGAGACTCATTGACTTGGCGGAATTTAGCTTTGTAATCCCTCCAAAGTTGATCAACCGTCTTTCCCAATAAGTCAACAAAGAACTGATTACTATAACCATTTCTCATCTTCTTGTTAAGTTGTGCCACGAACCCACTTTTCAAGCTGTTACAGTAATCAAGAAATCGAGCAGTCACGTCGTAGCCCTGGTCCCATCGATCTCCCTGCCCGGGTTTCACCCAGTTGCTAGGTGCATAACCAGCTTTGAGCCTCACATAATCAGCAATCCCTTCAATCAATCCACCAGGAGCCTGTCCGTTCCCGTTCCACTGCCAAATGTGTGTACTCTCGTGGTATAATACTCCAGTGATAAATCTCTTGACGTTACCAGAGAAACTCTGAATGTACCTATAAAGCACACAAATTTATATGGCACAGTTGTAATTTTGTCATGTGCATTCACTCTTTATTTGTTGAATCAATTTATGCATACCTGGCGCTAACATGTATCTCGTTGTTGCTAGCATATGCTATTCCGTCCATGTCATCGACGAACATGCTAACTTTTTGCACGTTCTTACGGTCAGCAGGAGTGTTCTGCTGGAAGACCTTCCATATGAATTTAGTGGCAGCTGCCAATGTTTGCTTGCTATATTGGGCACCGATATCGCGTTTGAAACGGGCACCACCAGGCGTGTTTGTGGCCCTGTTGGTGACTGTGTAATCGACTGCATTGGTTTTTTGGGTGAATATTGCAAGAATTATTAGAAGAGAAGCAAGCAACGAAATCATGTTAGCCATATCTTTGCTTTAAGTTTAGTAGTACGTGATACGTCTCTAATTAAGAAGACAGTCTCTTATATATAAGTTTTTACATATTAGGATTACATAAAATAGTGATACCGGTCTAGCTCAGTTGAGTATTTACAATTTTTTTTTTCTTTAAAGAAAAAGACCAAGTCAGTTGAGTGTGATAAGAGGTTTTCCCTTCCTTATTCCCATTTATATATATGTTACAGTTCTTTTCCTGTTTTAACATTTGCAAAATTGTTTTTAATTTCTTTTTTTTATTTTTCAAAAGGATTCTTGCTTTAGATCAATTTTGCTCGCTAAAGGTGTAGAATCTATATCTACATCTATATTAATAAGAGAGGACGCAGTCTTTGTCATTGTATTACTTTGCCATTTGTAAATAGTTAGCTAACTAAAATTTGAATTTTAAATTTTGCACTAATAGTAATTTGGATAACAATTAATTTAAATTTTTCTATAAGATTTTTATTATCACAAACATATAGGCAACAAAAAAACATATTTTTTCAGATCCTCTATTGTAGAATAACAAACTAAATTACAAATTAGATTTTTTATCTTTGTATTTTTTATAAATAATATTTATTCAAATTAATAGAATAATTTGTGCATCAACCATTTTCAATGAATAAAGAATAAATAATTATAACTCTTGTAAATTAAAAAGCAAAAATTCCCACTATTTTTGAAGGTATAAACTTTTTTTTTCTTTTTTTTTTTTTTTTTAAAAAGTAAGATGAATTTTCAATGTTACTTTTTCAAACTAAAAAAACCAACCCACGTAATTCTATAAAAAATAACCCACGTAATTGCTATTAAAAAAAAATCGTAACACTACAAAGTAGCTTTTTTTAAAAAAATTGAATTCAAAGTGGTTAATTATCTGTTCTATCCCTCATCTCTATATATACAAAAATATATTTAAAAAATTAATGAATCTTTTCTCCTTTAATTGTGTAATGTTATTTTTTGACTTCTATTTTCATTATATTTATCTTTATCTTTATTTATGGGTGAATACGTAGAATGTTTGAAGGTATTCTGACTAAATTAATAGATGAGAAATAACAAAATTTGATCATTGTCTAAATTATGTATTAAGAATTGAAACTAAATTAAGTTACTATTACTATTTTTATTTTATTATTTTATAGTGTATATTTTACATATTTATCGAACAACATATTTGAATATCTTCATAAGAATTAAATCCGAAAGATAAAATTTTTAAAAATAATAAAAAATAAAATTACAAACACACACACATTAAAAAAAAAAAAAAGCAGCTGTGTTAATACATTTATTTAAGTCAATAAATAAAAATAATAAATAAATTAACATCACAATAATCTCGTGCACGTTTCAATCCCCATTATCCATTTTAAAATTAAATTTCCATTTTTAAAAATTACTTAAAACATTATGTGCATTTAGAATTTTTACTATAATAAAGAATAATACTATTCATGGTTTTAATAATTACAATTTCAATTTTTTTTATTCTTTATTTTAAAGAAAAAACATGTGTCAAATAAAATAGGGAGTTTTTAAACTACCCACAAAATTCCAACTTCTAAACAAATTGAAAAAGTATTAAATTAACAAAATCTAAAAAATTAAATCTACAATTTAACAAACGTATGTTAAACCGCAATACATTTCTTTGGGTATATGCAGTTACTATTTACTTTATTTTAAAATTTTCAACTTTTTTTTTTAAAAAATATTATATATATATATATATATATATAGGATAGACAAAAAGTACCACGTGATATCTCTACAAAAATTCTCAAATTTTTAAAAATGTTAAAAAAGATAAAATATTATATTTTGCAAAATAGCTTGAAATGTGAGCATTATAAATTTCTTTATTTTCCTATTTGTTTTAAAAGATAAATTGGAGTACAAATTCGTATTTTTCAAAATAATGTTAATTGTCAATATAGTAAAAAAATACATGATTATTTAGTTTAACAAACAAAAAAAATTAAAAATTTTATGGTTTAATAGTTACAATTTTTTTAAAAAAAAAATCTTTAGTTTAAAGAAAAAATACGTGTCCAACAAAATATGAAATTTTAAAATTACCCACAAAACTCCAACTTCTAAACAAATTGAAAAACTTTTAAATTAACAAAACTAATCCTGATATTCTAAAATAAGTTGAGAATATACTAGCTTAGGCTCAACATAATTATATTTAGTTGACCAAATGTATGGATCATCATGAGATTACTTAGAGGTATTTTGTTATATGACTAATGATTATCAATGTCTTTAATTTTTATTTTTGAATACTATTTTTAAATTTTATATACTCAAAATTTTTCATGCATCGTGCGGGTACAAATACTAGCATGATATGAAAATAAAAGACTTGCTTCAGCTGCTGGTGAACATACACAGAGAATTTGACTATTGAACCAACGATTTTTATTTAAAAGCCGCCAAGCAAGAGAAATGAAAAATTCAAACTGATTTTTAAATAATCTATGAAAACACATGTTATTGCTTGATTACTTGATCTATATACTTGTATATATTTGAGCCTAATTCAACAATCCGATTCATCGTTTTTTTATGTGCTTTATACACCACATCATATTATTAGGACATTAGTTCAATTAGATCGATATGCATGTGGTGATTTTATTGGATAAAGATTAGTTGATTTTATTTACTATATCATTTATATAGATGTTGTATATCGAGATATGATCATTGGACCGGTTCATTGGATAATTCCTAATTATTAGAATCACGTTTAAGATCTGTGTTTCCATGAATTATAAACGATTAACTAAAACCCTGGCCAAAAGATTTGAATGAAAAAAGAAAATATTTCTTAGGTCAATCAATGGTCAATTCTATTTTGATATGCACATGAAGTCGAGTTGATAGTTGAACTTGATTTATACGCACAGTCGAAATCCATAGTACTAATACATATGTGTAGATCTTATAGGTACGTAGATGTGGGGGAAAAGGTGTTTATGATTGATATGTACACAGTACTTGCCTTACAACGATCAAATTTGAGAATCACGAGCTTGATTCTTTTTTCATGTGTCAACATGTGATTTTTTTTTTCAAACTCAATTATTATGATATTGAATCACAGAATTTTTGCTTGCTTCGATACCAAATTGAAGTATGGTCATCTCATCAAAAAGTATAATCAGTTAAAAACATCATACTTTTAAATCTCTTAATTATACGAGTTTGTGTTTTACACGTATAAAACACAAACGTGTATAATACCAAAGAAAACAAATGATAACATAATCTCTTCATGACATGTAGCTAGGTAATCCAAATGGAGAACCTTATTTTGTTTATTTATTTTAAAAAAACATAAGTACATGTAACCATAAGCATTATTCTGTTGATCTTTTCATATATAATACTTAATATTAATGTGCATGGAAACCCCATATATATATAAGTCTTAAGCAGTTTTATACTTGGCCTTGTAATCAGCAAAAAGCTGTTCAGGTGTCTTGCCAAGCAATTCAACAAAGAAATTGTTAGTATAGCCATTCCTCATCTTCTTATTCAATTCAGCTACAAATCCATTTCTCAAACCATTACAATAATCCAGAAAGCACCTTCATCCCATCGACTACCTTGACCATTTACTAGCAGCATAACCAGCCTTTAGTCTCACATAATCCGCAATTCCTTCTATTAACCCACCTGAAAGCACTCAAAAATTCGGATTTTAGATTAGTCAATTCTGTTATTTATATATATGTAGTCCTAGCTGTTAGTAAGTTCTATTTTGTGGACTCATATATTAATATGTTATACATAGATATACTATCATTAAATTGATTCATCTAATAAAGTATTAAAATTTTGAGTCTTAAAAGTAAATATATATTAATGTGGATTTATTTTAAGAAACTTAAAAACCCTAGGATCTTTTCTTAAGCCTGATGGAGACATATTGAAAGGTAACTTTTAATCTGAAAAGACACTACAACATCCTTTAAAAAGAACAGTTCTTAAATCAGTAGGGAAAACACGTACAGATGGCAATTCTAACAGTAGTTAGTTCCAAAACATTGAATTTGGTCGAGAACAGAATTTTGTTCGGTTCCCAAGGCTTCTGGGCTCATTTCAAGCCCCTCAGTAGATTTTGATAAAATATGGAACAAGGAAGTGGGACCATATTTAGTCGTAATGACCTCGTATGAAAATTTCTTATATGTTTTTCTCTTCTTCACATCTCAGAAAAGAACTATTAGAAATCACAACTTCAAGGTTTAGAAAATCTTACTCTTTTTCAATCAAAGTTATAGCAATGGAACAAAGTTAGTGTTCTTTTCCATTCTTATAAATTCTCATGTCTAATGGTTCACTTGAAAGATCTTGGGTGAATTCTTCAAATTTTTTAGCTAGACACAACGAGTTTACATAACCCATTGTGTCTAGCTAGTCTAGATCCGCCACTGACCTGGAGTGGAGGAATTGCCAAACCACTGCCAAACATGAGTTGCCTCATGGAATATGATTCCGGTGAGTTCAATTTTAATATTTCCAGAATAAGACTGTTGAAGAAGGTCTTAGGCCTAACTCATACCCCAAAAGCTAGCTCAAAGGGAGGAGGATTGCCTAAGCCTTATAAGGAGTTCACCCATCCTATTAAGGACCAATAAAAGTCCCACATTGGTCCTTAATAGGATGGGTGAACTCCTTATAAGGCTTAGGCAATCCTCCTCCCTTTGAGCT
>JAABOM020000001.1:36257604-36281989 GCA_011800125.2 Solanum clarkiae | reverse complement strand
CTTATAAGGCTTAGGCAATCCTCCTCCCTTTGAGCTAGCTTTTGGGGTGTGAGTTAGGCCTAAGACCTTCTTCAACAAAGACTGTATGTAACTTGTGCCTATATGAATTTCATTGCCAACTGTATAAGCAATATATCCACTAGTAGTATTCTCAACAAAAGTATTCAGAGATGTGTACTGTTTCTTGTCAGCATCAAGTGTTTGTTGAAAAATAGCCCAAATGAAATTTGTGGAATTGGCCAGTGTCTGCTTGGTGTAATTTATGCCAACTTCGTTACTGAATCGGATGCCTCCAGCTGTCTCTGTTTGTCACTGTACGTTACAGTAAGTGCATGGCCTCCTTTTTGAGCTGCTAGGAAAAATAAGCAAATAATTACTATGGATAAAAACTTAGCCATATTAATAATGTTGTTGTTTTGGTGTATGTCTGATTTCGATCATTGGACTATATATTTATAGTATTTTTACTAAATAAACAACTGTCTGCCATATGGTTAGGAGAAGACGACAAGTGGATCACTAATGGGGCAGAATTGAAGTGTGAAGATTTATTGCAGGTCCAGTATACTAGTTGAGTTTGGCCGGTTTAGAGAAAAGATTTCTAAATGGCCGCGGACCTAGTCTTGTTCCGTTTGAAATCGATTCGATTAATTTTCTTAAATTCATATAACATGACGTATCACGTAAAATTATGCTTTCATATTAATGTTCTATTTTTTTAAAGAAAGATTTTGTGAAGAGTCATGCTCGAACTATCATATATTGTGATGATGATCGGTAGCTTTTTCTCGAAGTGATAAGGTTAAAAATTAAAATCTTATGCTCCCTTCGTTCATCTTTATTTGTCCTTTATTGATTTGATATAGAAATTAAGAAATAGTAAATGGTAGAGATAATTTTAGCAAATCCCCCTTTAAATATAATAAATATAACGTCTTGAAAAATGTAACAGGGAAATAATTATTATTAATGATAAGGTTAAATTAGGAACTAAATGTAAAATTCTCTCTTGATTTCATAAAGTGAACAAGTATTGTTGGACATTCTAAAATACTACAGTGGAGTAAAGATGAACGGAGGAATTAAGTATCTACATTTTTTTTCTTTTAAAAATTGGATAACATTTCTCTAAATTGTTAATGGTAGCATTTTTGACTTTTTAATTAATAATTTTTTCCTCTTTTAATGTGTGTATATTAATACTGATAGTACTCTCTTCATATAGCACGCAATCAATTGATTCAATCAATCTCAATAAAAATTAGTTTTTAACTTATAATTTTAAAATTTTAACAAATTTAATAACAAAAACTTAAAAATCAAACTGATCAAATTTATATTTTAAAACAAATTGAACCATTACTTTGAAAACATCAAATTTCCTTTAAAGAACATTTTCGCTTGAAAAATATAGGGAGAAAAGTCAAAATGGATGGAGTAACATTTTTTAATGAAACGATCGATTGACTTCAGTAAATTTTGGGAAGAATGCTATTTAAGGAAGAATTAATATGATCGGATTATATTTGAGTGTCTATATTTTACATAAATTACTAAAACAAAAAATCAACTAGCAGCAAGCCACACTTATTATAATCTGTCTAACAAATCGAATATACGTCCCCCTCTATTGTAGTATTCTATATCTTCTCTTGGACGTTGTGTGTACTGATTTTCTAAAAATATCTTTTAATGCTAAGTGAATTTGCAACAACAACAAATTAAATATAAGGTACGTAATATAAAAAAATAAAGTAATTTGATCGAAATCAAATCTAACAAACATGGTAATCTTAGTGGCTCAGTTGATTGACTACCTGCTCTCATTTTTTGTTGGTGAGAGTTTAATTTCCCACGTTGTAATCCCCTCCCATTTCCCCTGCCCCCCAATTTTTGAAAAAATAAAATAAAAAGGTGTGAAATTAAAACTGAAAAAGTTGTCTGCTCTCTTTTTTTCACAAAGCTAGTGACCTTTACCACGATGACTTGGCCCAGGATATGCTCTCTGGTTAAGTAAACTTTCTAAAACTGAATACATCAAAGAATCTTCCTCCTTAAGGGCTCTTAATCCCTCCACTTTGATGCAATTTGAAAGCCACACAAAAAGGAGAATCATTGCAAAGGCGTTCATAAAAGACTTGAAACTCTTCATTTTTTACGTTGCTTTGAAACTCTGCGTACAATATACTCTTCTCAGACCCTACTTGTGGAACTATACTGGGTATGTTGTTGTTGTTGTTTGTTATTTTTTCGCGATAGATGCGCACTTGCAAGAGAGCGATCAACCAGAAATGCGAAAATTCAAAGTTTAATTTGTGTTTTTTACAAAGAAGGATTTGTGAGTATATAAAGGTGACAAAAAGTAGCATGGGGGTTGGTGTTTTGGTTACGTACAAGTGCAAGAAAGGTATGTTTCTTTGACTTTTGGTTGTTCTACTACTTTGACTTATATTTAAGGCGGAAGTTAAAAGAATTGATATTCTCTTTTCAAAAGATTGGAATTATTTTTGGTTTGAAAAACGTTAAATCATACATGTAGATAAATGTGGCGCATGTTATGAAAGAATTTTAACAAAAAGCAACATTCACTGTTATATTTCTCCATCAGCTCCTGACGGAAATCGATTGGTATACCATAGTCAATATATTAAAGTTTTTGTGTAACTCTACCCATTGATCTCTCTTTTTTTCAATGATCGTGGTATCTAAATGAGCTTTTGCACATCTCAATTAATTCCACTGAATACTTGCTCCTTTCCCACCAATAACAAATTTTAGATAACATTGTCTACCAATTTCTCTTCTTTTTAAAAAAAAAAAAGAAAAAAAAAATTGTTTTTCACATTTTAAAAAGGGGAATATTTGAAAATTGTGACTATGATAAGGAAAAAGTTGTACTTGTGACTCATAAACTAGTTGTCTAATCCCTTCGTCCATTTTTACTTGTCCGTTATTGATTTGACACAGGAATCAATAAGTAGTAAATCATAGGGATGATTTTACCAAATCACCTCTTGAATATGATAAATATAAGTTTTAAAAGATGTAATAGTAAAATTACTATAATTAATGACAAGGGTAAATTAGAAATTATGGGTAAAACTATCTCTTTATTTTATAAACTGAACAAGTATTGTTGGGTGGACAAGTAAAAAATAGACGGAGGGAGTATAAAGGTTGTTATCTAAGACCAAATATTAATGCGAGGATTTGCCGTTCACATTGTTTATCCAAGACTAAATATTGAATAGTCCGACTTTCATGACCTACACATAGGTCGAAAACATGCTTCCTTCCTGCCTCCAACTCCCTCAAAACTACACACAAATTGGTATGCTCACTGAATGCAGGTACAAAAGTTTCTTTCTTGTTGTACAAAGTCGGTGTTGAAAATTGGACCAAAGAATTAGGATCCTCAGTTGCCTACTTTTTACCCATGTTGCGTAAAGTGTCGAATATTAAATGGACTAAACTTAAATAAACCGACATGGCAAATGTTCTTTATTTTTACTAACAGCACAATATTCCCTCCTCCTCAAATTGAATTTTTAAGGGTTTTTTCAAGATTTAAAATAGTGCCTTCTGTTTCAAATAAAATTTGAGATTTTTTTACAATTCAAAATAGTTGAATTGTTCAAAGTTGAATGTTTGAAACTTTTTTTATATTTAAATATTTTTCTTAATATGTATGTACTGATTCACAAATCACATTGTGTATGAATCCATTTACTGCTATCAGATTCACCAAGTTATCAATTAATCCTTCCACTCACTTTTATTTTTCATTTTTACTTGAGATAAATTTTCATTTTTACATCATTTTCAGCGTATAAAAAAAACAAGTATATCTTTTCCATGGTTTACCCTTAATTTAAATACTATTCTTCAAATTATTTTTAATAATCTAATACGAAACATCAGTTGATAGAAAAAATATGATAAAATACTTAGAATCATTTTTTTTAATAAATGTGTCAAGTTAAACAATTTTACACGTAAAAAAAAAAATAAAGAGAGTATTACCTATTTCAGTTTGGCAGCACGGATATTAACTCATTGGAATTCGAATTCCATTAACTTTAAATATGTACAATTTAAACTTAAAACTAAATTATTAATTCTTGAAGTTGTGCTTTAACATAACATTCAAAATCTATAAAGTTAACAGTAGTACCGTTTCAACTTTTTAACAGTCCAACATATGTTGCACGCTGTTAGAAAAATGCAATGGCAAAACGTGCAGAGTAGTATGAGCACGAGCAGGTATTCTTCAATTTTCCTAGTCAGACCAGGTAAACTAGACCCAAGATATTCAGAAAATTATGTACCTGACTAGACACAGAATATACTTTCATTACCATGAAAAATCAACACACACACGGTTCCGTTTGAGAAAAGATATATTCCGGGAAATAACATATAATCTGAAAATTTCTCGAATTCTCAACCATAAACTTAGCACCATGGATTTGTCTGCCTCAACACTGCATCATCAGAGCAATCAACAACCATGGAAACTGCTCTCCTCACTCCAACCACCATTTACACTGCATTGAGGCCTGACCAACAACTCCAAAATACAGAAAAATGCAGGCTCCTAGGATTCGTTTCTGTAATAATAAAATAAAAGATGAGCATTATCATCACTGGCAAATTAAAACTAGAAACGAAGGGAGAGGAGGGAAGAGAATAGCATAGATTAAGGCAGATAAAAATATCCTTAAACAGAAGAATCAAACAAGTCGAGGACAAACAGGCACTGAATTCCATCAACCAGCTTTGTTGACAGCACACAAAAATAGCAGTTGGTAACAACCACACTTTTGTGAAACAGATGTAATCAAACGAGTGAAAGCATTTTGTGGTAGGACAGGAGCTCCCTAGATACATCACTCGCAATAATTCAATATTTTTACCAAAAAAGAAACAGGTTCTCAGTTTGAGAGATGCAAAATCTACTAGCCTGAGCAATTTTCTTACATCCTCCATCCCATTTTATAACGTGCCCTTTGACTTTGGCATGGGGTTTAAGGAAAAAGAACAATTCTTAGATATTTGTATGGTTGTAAATCATTCATCAAGGGCAAAAACAAAATTTTAAAGTTAAATTGTTACTCATTATAATAAGGTGACATTCTTTTTGGGACAGACTAAAAGGAAAGGGTGCAACATAAAAATGAAATAGAAAGAGTAATAAAGTTGGTTCAAAAGTCTTACATGCAAGGATACCAATGGGAGTCCCAGGGCTGATTTCAATTAACCAGACATGCTTCCTGAAAAGTAGAAGCATTTTTGAAAATGAACTACTAGCACAAGAGATCATCAAAGATAGGCTGAGATCTAAATCAGCCAACGTGGTGGTTATGCGAGATATGCCTTCCTGAAAAGTAGAAGCATTTTTGAAAATGTACTACTAGCACAAGAAATTATCAAAGATATAGGCTTTGATCTACATCAGCCAACGTGGTGGTTATGCTATATATGATAAAGGCATATGATAGAGTTTCACAGGTGTCCCTAACCAAAGTACATAGACAGTTTGAGATGATTGAAATTGGAAAAAGAAAACAATAGATTATATATGTATTTATTTAATCAGGACACTCCTTTATTCTTTTGTTAAACACAAGCAAATCAAGTAAAATTCTTTTTCTGTGCAACTTTACTTGGATCTAACTAGAGCTCCAGTTTACCACTGAGCTCTTAAAATAATGTAAACAGCACTACTTCCATAGGTTTAATTATTGAAAAATATAGAATGCAATTTTATCAGGTCTAAGTAATGATGATACAGAGGACAAAAGCTGTCTTCTCACAGGGAGATGGCAGAAACAGATGCCACTTCATCCTTTTGTTGTCTAGTACTTCTCCAAATATCAATTTTGATGCCTTGTAAGACACAAACTCCTTTCACCGTTCTGCCTAATCGTGTGACTGCCATCTCATCTAAAAGTTTAAATTATTAGAAGAGTATATTTGTACTTAATTGACTCTATATGGACTCCATTCCTTTTTCTGGGGCAAGCACATTAAAATACTAATCTCTTAACAGCTTCTGCCACTTGGATAACCAAGTGGAATTGTGAAAGCATAGCATATAAAAGCTCTAACTGCTAGAAAAGGAGATCATCATTTATTTGATTGTTTTACGCATTTCTCGTTAATTGGATTCGCAATATTCAAAAAAAGGTTGGCATCAATTATGGGAAGTGAAAAATAACCTTCTTGTTTCACTTTTCAGCCAGATAAATATCAAGGATGTTGTTAGGGTTTTAGAGAAGGATCGAGTCACTGGACAATGGACAGGAAAATCTAAATCGACTCGAACTTTCCCTTGCCTTTGTTCAAATTCTTAGATTGGCCTATTTTTATGTATACAATTCAGCTTGTTGAAGGGAGACTAAAACCTTAGAATTCAATGGAAGAGAGAACTCCGATCTCTTGTTTTTTGCTAAAATATGACTTACTGATTTATTCGTCAGAAACTCCTTTAAATAGGAGTCTTATTACAGCAAAAGGAAGTTTAATCTTTATGAAAGTAGGAAACGTAAATCCTATTCCAAACTAATAACTCTATAGCTAGTAGGAAACCTAAGTCCTATTCCAAACTAATAACTATAACTAAACCTAATCGTTATGAAGCTATGAAACATAAATTCTTTTCTAGAATAATTAAAAAAAAAGCTACTAATTATATAATTAAATACTTAACTTATTGGTTTCATGCATCCACAACAGATGTTCTTGATCATCATCCATACAGCACCTCCAGAAAGTAAGCCTAAGACAAAAATGAATACTTTGCTTAACTGATTCAAGCTGTTCATCACCTTATGTTATCCATCCATTCATTTGCTTAACTGATTCAAGCTGTTCATCACCTTATGTTATCCATCCAAGCAATGAAGCCCCACTTGACTTCAAGCAACAGGGACAAATGTATACCCTACACAAATTGGAAATAACACTTCCAGCATAACACAAGGTACCTACCCTGATGATCTCCAGCTCTATCAGGTTAATCTGGGAAGACATATCAGACCCAATCCGCCCCCCTGGTCCCCCATTCTGACTATGATTTCACTTACCCCTTGTTTGGATGGTTGTTATCCATTGTATTGTATTGTATTGTATTATATTGTTAGTTTAAATACAATGTTTGTTTTGATTGCTACTTAAATTTCATTGTATTGTATCATTTAAATCTATCGTTAGGTAATGACTAAACGACTCATTTTATCTAACAACCGATTTGGTGCGGTTGCATTGCCACTTTAATATCTTCTCATTTTTTTACTTTATTTATTATGTAATGATTCTATTTTATCATTCACCCTATCTTTCATGGTATCTACCACATATCCTACAATTTCTTGTAGGTTTATGATTCAAATTATTGATTTATGACATTATGTAAAGACGGAGAACAATACAATTGATCCAAACTTTGTAATCATTGAAACAATACAGTACGATACAATATCATACATTACAACACAATACAGTACATTATGAAACAATACATAACAACCATCAAACAAAGTGTTAGAGAAAAAATAAGCAAAAGATAAGTACAACAAATCCCACAAATAGGGTCTGGGGAGGATAAAATGTACGCAGACTTTACCACTACCTCATAGAGAGATAGAGAGCTTGTTTCCAAAAGACCCTCATCTCAAAGAACATATGAAAATAAAAAGAAGATACAAAAAATCACAATGGAATGTGGATTAGAAATAACCCTCTTATCACATCTTGCTGTACAATGACCACTTGAAGGTTGCAAAATCTTCAAGTTCAAAAAAAGGTTGCAAAATCTTGGGGAAAAAAAGTCAGTACTTTAAAGCATCAGAAATCGGGAAAAATCTCCCAAAATAAGGAGAGATCTAGGTCCTAAGACACATGAGAAGAGGAGAAATCAAGAATAAGGAGAACTTACATGTTCAATAAATTTCCCAAGGAAGTTGAAAGCAAGATTGATAAAGTGTTCACATTTCTTAGTAAATTGTCATTAAGAAACTAGTCATTTCCCAGTTCCAGGAAATTCAAAGAAAGATAGCTAGTGTAGAATGAAGAAGCACTCACATGCATAACCAAAGGCACTATCTTGAGAGACAGGACGTCAAAGATAACAGAGCTCTTCTAACATCATGTGGTACTATCAAAAGTTCACATGATCCTCTGTTAGACCAGGTGCGAGTTCTTGTACCAGAGGTCCTTTGCATCGATACAATTTATAAAAAAGAACAAGTGAGCTAACAGAATGCCAACTTGTAGACATAGAGCACGTGATACTTTTTCTTGGCAATGAATGCATGCCACACATCACTCCGTCATAGAAGCTATGTCAAAGCTGCCACCATAGTTCTCACTAACCAATGCCTACAAATTGAGATAAAAATTGATCAGGCTAGGTCAAGTTAAAGCAGATTCTAAACTTGAATTTGCTATTGTATTTTAAAAAAAAAAAAAAGAGAGGATGCTATGCATCGAAACCAAGGTTTTCAAATTCAAAGACTAGCCAGGATGTCACACTCATTCTATTGTATAGCTATTTCACATTTTCTCTCATCCAGATATAATAATAATATATCAGCAAAGATGCCCTAACATTATACTTAGCCTTTAAAAGCAAGTCTTCTTAATAACTATCAAAACATAGATTTTACCTACCAATAAAATTTTTAATATCATTTAACTTTAACGAGATTTTGCAACTAAAAAGCCTGTAATTACCAACAAAAAAAGAGGAACAAAGGAAGTTATTTTCGGCAAAACAACTCCATCCTGAAAAGCCACGAATCCAAGTAGACAGCATTAGGAGTGTGGACAATACAATTTGGGGCCTAACATGGGGTAAACCATGAATTGGGATGGGTGTGGCTCTGATATCATGATAAAGTATGTTATCATCTCATCTAAAAGCTAAGTTGTTACAGAGAGCATGTTTTTTGTTTACTTAATTCTTTCTGCTACGTTACCATGATAGCAAATGATCCTTGGTCAAACCCAACTCCAAAAGCTAGCTCATGAGGTGCGGATTGCCCAAGACCATATTAAAAGACCAATTTTCTCTCCCATAACCAATGTGAACTTCAACACACTTGTTAACTAAAAGATTTCCATGCAAAATCTATCAGCAGACCAATAGATTGGGTACTCCCTACTTGCAGGCTTCAAGGAGATTTTGATAGGTTTGGCATCAAAGAGGATACCCAACATCCAATACCAGTATCAGATACAGTTGGGAATTTGCCAACCATAGAAGAATCTAGATGGGTAGACTTCAATAACATTTTCCAATATTCATAAATGAAGTACCACTATGTATTGTAACTGCTGTAAGATTGTAAACGCACACACAGCATTCTTATGAAATATTATCACCCTCATTTATTGTTGTTTATTATATAAAGAAAACATGTTTGAATTGTTTACATGAGAACCAAAAGAACGTGAGCTAAATAAATGAGCACATAGTTATTCATTTAAGTCGTGTTCCACAGGCCTGAACAAGACATTGGAAGTGGTTCTCCACATAGTAGAATCTATTAAACAACACTTAAGAAGTAAAACTAACCCTAGACCGATAGAATCTAGAAGAAACCATATCAATTAATGGGTTGACAAGAACAGCAGGACAGCCTGCCCAGTGTTCCGGATGGTTAAATTCAATATCTAGTAGAAATTCTTTCAACAATGCATACAAGTCATATCATTCTTCTGGGACATGTCATAAACAAGTAAAAACAGTTTACGATGTGATATCATAGCAGACTTTAACTATAAACAAAAAACATAAAGGGACCGAAACTACTATCATGTGCATAGTCTTGCAAGGCCGACAGCTAGCAAACGTTTTTGCTTCCTACATATATAGCAAAATTTCATGATTTCCCCAGAAGTATGAGAAGAATATTATCCGAACCATATTTATAACACAATATATGGATACGCATCTCAACAAGAAAATAAATGGAACTACTTTAAGTTACCTGAAAATGTGGAAGCAAGTTGTTGTAAACGTCTATGAAAACTTTTGACCTTGCAGTTAACCTGATGTCACAATTTCAATAATGTCAGATCGCGTCTACATTCATAATATCACAAAAATGCATTTTCCCTGTTATACTTTCCACGTTTACTTGTGCTATCGCTCTCAGTAAAAGAGGTAATTTTAAATTTTAAAAAAAATGAAAAAGGTATCCAAAATATCCAAGCAACAGAGATATTGATGAGATGTCATATCATTATGCAAGACAAGGTATTTACCAAAAGCACCAGAAAAAATGACAAAGAAGAGGAATAAGTTGAAAAGACAGCTTTCAAGAGTCCCTCCAGTTAATCTTCCTCACCAGCTCTTGGGGGAAATGTTGCCATTCTTGAAAGTAAGCGACAGCAGAAGACCTTACTCCTGTTCTAATACTTAGATTTCTGATAATAACAAAAGCATACTTCTTTTTATTTACTTATCGTGGAAGGACAAAAGCATACTTCTTTTTATTTACTTATCGTGGAAAGAGCAAGCATATGACAGAGTAGCACAAAAGGTCCTTCAGTGGGTGAGGGAGAAGAAAGGAATTCATATTAAATCTATCAATGTCATAAAGGACATGTATGAAGGAGTCATCACTAACATGAGAATTATAGTAGGAGATACAAATACAAAGAGTTGGCTCATAACAGTGGGTCTCTACACAAGGGATCAACATAGAGCCCTAACTTGTTTATCCTAGTTATGGTTGAGTTAACCAACACAATAAAGATGAGGTCCCATGGTGGATGTGCAATTCGCTGATAATATCATGTGAATCAACAGAGCCAGCAAGAGTGTCAACCAAAAGCATGCACTATGGAGAAGCAATTGAGAGTAAGGATCTTATAAAAAATAGAAGTAAAACTAAATATATGCACTAAGTTTAGTCAGAAGAACAAAGTTTAGGTGAGACTAGATGAAATTGCAGTACCAAAATACAAACAATTTGGACATCAAGGCTTGTTTTTTCAAGAGAACGGAATAGTAAATGAAGATGTTGCTCACAAAAATAAAACTGGATGGTTGAAATGGAAATATGTTACCAAAGTCTAATGCTGTAAAAGGATGGCTGCCAAAGTGAAAGGTAAATTCAACAGAACAACTATAAGACCAACAATATTATTTGATAGTGAATGTTAGGCTGCATAAATCCAACATATTTGTAGGATAAATGTTGCAAAGATGCGAATTCTTCAAATGAATGTGCGGCCATACAAGATTCGATGAGATTAAAAATGGTCACACTCGCCAAAAAGTGCAAATAGCATGCAGTGAAGATAAAAGGAGAGTGGGTCACTCGAGATGATGTCATGTGTCAACCTATATATGCACCAGTATATAGGTGTGCAACTATGATGAGTGAGGATGCTAAAACGAATGATGGGGTAGACTTAAAATCACATGGAAGGAAGTTGTTGTTATTGCTATTATTATTTATACATATTAAATTTATTTTTAAATTTTTATGTTTGTTTGGTATGATGATGACATGAGTTGAGCTTAAATAGAAATATGAGGATTCATATAGCTGACCCCAAGTTATTTGGGATTGAGGTGTAGTCATCGTCGTAGTACAGCAAAGACCGCATTTCTGCCAGTCCGTATCCTTCAAAATTTTATTTGAGAAGTCTTATCGAAATATTTACTTGGAAAACTACACTTAGTGGTTGTATAATTTCCTCATCACCTTGGGTTCTGCATGTATAAAAACACATTGAGTTTCTGCTTCAGGATTCCAAGGATGAAAGGAATACAATAGGAGCATTCAAGAAAGAAATTTAAGATAGGATAGAGGCATACAAATACAGAAGCAAGTGCCAAGAGAATAGATGTGCTGAAGAAAATGAGTACATAATGCACATAAGTTTTGTCTCTGGTACATACCTTTTTAAAAGGCAATAACAAATGTAAACCTCTTCAATATCAGTTGAAACTTTTAATTTTAGATACTGCTTGATAAGCTCGCACAAGCAACTAACAGCCTCAGTCCATCCTTCAGTGCCGACATCAGGGAGAAAATAAATCTGAGACATAGTTCTCTGCAATAGAAAAGATAACTCTGTCTTTGCCCCTGCTCTTTCATACATCTCTGCCAAAACGCACAAAATATGACAATTGCTGGCTTTGAATATGTCAATCCATTCAGGTGGATTTCCATCCCACAAATCAATGCTTGAAATAGAAGGACTACGGTTCTCATATTTAGCACAGACCAAGGAAGCATCTAGTGAAGATTCATTGTTCCTGTGTGCAGGAAGAAGTTCAAGTATATCCGTCCTCAACTCCTCAGGCAATTCTTGAAAAACCAATGTGTCTACTTGACTTAGAGAAGACGGCATTAGACTGATGCCTCCTGAGACAGGAGCACTAATAACCACATCCTTATTTGGTACACTAGCATCAGACAGTGTCTCACTTTTCACATCAGCAAAAAGCTTATTAGGATAGGAGACCACTTGGATTTCCTCTTCATTATACTGATGCTCCAATTATAGCCACCAGAATCAACACATTTAGTTTTAGAAACAAGATAAACATCATTGCCAATACTAAACCAGGACAAATACTAAGCCAGCCCAAGAGGAGAAAAACTGAGATACCTCATGAGCAGCAAAAGCTTTATCAGCTGCAGCAGGGGAAACAGAAGATATGTTTTCTTTGTCTGATACGCCTATTTTAAAAGATATGAGAAGTGAGGCAAAAGCTCACAACAAAATGATATATATGTATAAGCCAATTGGGTTAAACAACTGCCTTCTGTAATTTAAAGGAATGTATCCTCACCTTTGCTTCTCTTTTCAGTAATAAAATGACCCAATTTTCCATCGTACATGCCATTGATTTCTGAAAAGACCTCAGGAGGAAGAGACTCTATAACTCCTATATCAAGCTCGTTCATAGGAGGAAGAGTTCCACTCTGTCTAAAACCAGCAGTACCAGAGGGGGAAGCTGCTGTCATTTCAAGGAAAGGTGTACTTGAATCACCCAGCAACTGAGCCTGGCGTTCATCAACCCTGTTTTTACCATTATCTGCAATATCAGAGAAACAGATCGAATCCGAATCATCCAGCATGTAAACTCAATACAAGTTCAGGTGATACTTTTTAGTTAAGAACTTGTTGAAAACACAGAATCAATGTTGGAATAAGTTGATATGAAGAAACAAAATAAGGCCATCATACTAACTCTTTAACAGAAGCATTAAAAAGGAGATTTCATATCCATCAGTGCTGCTGCAATAAAATTCCCATTGAGTTTCTAATGTTGTAGAAGAGAAAGGAAACAATCTAAGATAAAAAATTATGATGTCCTCAAGTAACTTTAGGACACGCAAACTTAAGAATTCCTAGACCTTTCATGAGCCAGGACACAGCCAATGCAAGGAACTACAACAGAGTCTTAGTACCAGTTTAAGTGTGTTAGAAATACTTCTGTCAAGTAACAGGCATAACTAGAGGCAATAAATATTTGGACAAGTCAATGAAAATAAGTGAAGAAGTCAAACCTGCATCAGCACCTTTCTCATGACTGCTGCTTCGGTTTTGATTACTGGTCTTAGCAGAGGCACCAGTGAGCCAAGATCTGATGGAGTAACTCTCTTTCCCTGGATTTATGTCAATGAAATTATTAGAAGAACAGTTCATAAATGACATACTGACATCACCATAACAGGCATAGAGAGAGATATGACGCAAAGGAAAGACCTTGCTTAGAACTATCCGCAGTTTCAAGCTTTGAGACCTGCAATCCCATGCCTCGTATGTCCTCCACATCTGCACAGCGATAGTCAAAACAGCATTTATTTTAGAAGAAGAAAACAGGATAGACTGCAAGTCATACTGATATCATTCTGGTCTCTGGGTACGTTTTTGTTGTCTCTGAACAAAGAAATGATTGATTTGGAAGCAAAATGGAAGTTTGTTGCTCAAATTCATTGTACTTAAAAGGGAATTCTAACATCCATAGAGAATTTTTGGTCTGCAATGTTCAAAATTCACCAGAAGTTGATCGATTCTGAAACATCTAATAATTAAGCGAAAAACGAAATGCTGCTAATGCAGAAACCAAAGAACATTAAAGTTGCACTCAAAAGCTTCATCAGCATCAGAGTTGCACCAGTATATTTTAGGCTATACATAAGGTTTTTGAAGTTTCATGCAAATAGCATTGTCTAACAAATCTCAAGCCCAACTCAATTAAAAAAAAAAAAAAAGAGTAACATTCTTTTGGGAAAGGGAAAAAAAAAGGCTTCTCCAAGCTGGCTAACTCTTTTCATCATCCAAACAAAAAGGACTCCAATACGAAATAGTTAAAAAACGAATCTCAGGACTTTTTGGTTAATATGACTCTCAAAAGACAAATCTTTTTTCTTGCAATAATTTGGCTAAAATCATGAAAAACAAGTGGTCGAGCTTTTGCATGAGAGGAAACATGCATCTTTGCTCTTCACCATTTCTCCCTCTTTGTTGAGCTAATCAGCACAGAAATACCAGTAGAGAAAAGCTTGTCTGTGTCAATACAAAAAAACTATATCAAAGAGCGAAAATACAGTGACACTACCTCAGCCCTAAGAAGGTTGAGGATTTACGATTATTATGCTGACTCTTCCAAAAATCAAACAAGGGACAGAAGTGGAAGAAGAATAAGATACAAGAAGCACAGGATGCTCAAAGGATTAGTTCAGTGTTATCTTAGTAACATCATGTATCAAACGGATTAGTTTACTGAAAGTTGCTCGGACATGGAAAGTCACACAAAAAAGCTGATATTCCATCCCAAACTGATATGACCTATTTTGCCTATTTAAGTTTAATTTGACTAATTCATCTAAATCTAGTATTAGAACTATATGAAAATAATACAGGGTTATATTTTTCCATTTCATATGACGAAAAAATATTTAAGAATTAAAGTAAAAAACTATTAGTTTGACTCCAAAGCAGATCAGATAATCATTTTGCACAGATGAACCAAGATATAAGCAAAAATGGGAAATAAGAAAGATAATCCAGACTAAACCACAAGCACGCCCATAACTTTGAATGTAAAGGGAATTAGTCTCGATGAAAAAAGCTAAACACGTTATTTATTAAGTGACACTGAGATCAACTAAAATTTCTTAAGATAATCCATTTCCATTTTGGCATCCACCCAAGAAATATATCACCTAGTGTTTTTGTCTTCACTGGAATTTGAACCTGATCACCAGGGTTGGCACCCAGTTCACTGAATCACTAGGCGACACTCGTAGTATGGATTTAAACCCTTATTTAAGAGTGTAACATTCAGAGGGAAAGCAATTACCCACGTGTGAAGTCGTAAAAAGCTGTGAGACGATTCTCTCAAGCACATCAACACTATCTGTAGCCATTGGCACCTACAAGTGGCAGAATGCAATTAAAGGAAAATAGAAATGTCTTCAGTTAGAAAACATAAAGATTGAGGTTATCACAGAAAATATTATACCGTGACAGAATGGCTCAAGTTATCACAAACACCACAGCCCAAATACTTCACTGGCTCCCCTGCATCACCCTTTCTTTTCTTTATCTGTATTGACAAATATAGGTGCAAAAGCAACATAAGAACCAACTATTCAACTAGTTTATACTAAAAGAACTCTGAAATGAACTATAATCTCAATAAAAATTAATGGCTTCATAAGGCGGAAAACAGAGAGAGACCTTTAAGGTAAACTTCCTCCCTATCACTCCACATCCCTGCAAACGTAATGAAACCTCCTTGCAAAGGTTGAACAGAAAATGTTGTACCTGTATTGAGAAGGTGTTTAGTGTCACAATAAGCATCAGTATAAAGGACCCAAATAACAATGTTATTCAGTGGAGAGCTAACATCTTTCAGATTCTTGAACCTCACACCCCAGTTAACATCTGCACCAATGGATTTGCTTTCCTGCAACGTTATTGAGAGGTTTATAAGACCACTGACAGATTATAAACAAAATGACAAACTTCATGATGCAGATTCACAAAGCATGTAACTAGTATTTGCTTCCTTTGGACAGGTACTAGAACAACTTTTTAAGACCACTACAGAAATACGATGCAAGTGTAAACGTACTATATTCGAAACGGAACCAAAATTTGCTCTGAAAATATTATAAATATATACACACATGCACATACCCAATACCACTTGAGAGACTTGCTTATATTGGCACCAGAATCAATGACGCAAATTAGAAGCAAAAAGCAGCACAGGAGGCAAAATAAACACTCATCAATCATTAATTAAGTCTCCAATATTCAAAACACTTAAGAAACAGTGAAATAAAGGGGTCAGTGGGAGTTCGTGAGTCAGTTATGTGACTATGACAAAAATCCGAAAGAAAGCCTACAGTAAGAAATTTGTGTTGGTCCTAACCTGTATCATGCCAACCAACCGATCATCTATCCCTCTACTATAGTTCCACAGCATACTGCCAGTTTTAGAACCAAAGTCCTTCTGGAGAGTTTCCTGGAAACATAACAAATGAATGGGAGATATATACAGTCCAAAATTGAGTATAATGCATGTCATCCCCAAAACAATACATGCCACATATACAAAACATTCTCTGTGCCACCACGATTGGTGCATCGATAAGTATCATATAAAGGAGAAAAGCATCCCACTCGACCGGCCAAATAACAATAAAGAAGATTGAAAGTGTTCACCAATGAGAAATCGCTATAAGTCTGGAGAAATTCTAAGAAAAAATAACCAATCAACGAACGAACAAGTGCTGTAATGTGTTCGACATACTTCTTTCTCAAAATAAACTACCCCCAATGCCAATAAGAGACTTCTTAAGCACTAATTGATAGTTTTCACAAGACAAGATATTCTCATTTTATCGAATGACCATACATTTGGAAACATTTTAACCATGAGTTTAACGAAACACCACCAGCTGAAATAAACTACAGGGCTGAGCAAGCCAAATAGGTGCAAAAGCAGTCTTAAATAAATAATGAATCCTCTATTTCATTAGCTCTAGTTAATGAAGGTGCCAAGGATGCTTGAGTTTACATGAGCAGGAATGTTCCCATGAAACAGGGGAACAAGTGGCAAAGAGGACTCTGACTCAATCAGACAACATGAATAACAAACCTCAATTTTCATTGATAGCTATCCAGTTAAGATTACTTATTAAACGTGAAACCTTTCTTCAAAAGAAATGGAAAATATAGTTTCATGGAGAGCTTTGGATGGAGAAAGCAAATAGACAAGAAGATTAATCCACCGAATGCCTCAAACCCCAACTGGCGTAGGCATCAAACAATACTTCACCACCACCACCAGCACTACTTCCTCCTCCTTCCATAATGTAGGGAGATCAGATTAATTCAACTAGTATCATCCATCCAAGACTGCAATCCGTGGTTTTCAAGGTTGTCACTCCAGCTTCTAAATGCTAGGCCACCTGACTTGGTAAAAATTCTGCTTACGAACTCTTACAAACATACCCCTTCAATTTGCAGTACCTTCCTGGTAGTAGCTTTAAGAAAATACCATAATCTTACTATTTACAAAAACAAAAATACTAACAAACATAAAATAAAAGGAACAAGAAGATCTCAGTAGCAAAAGATTCAATGATTCATGTAGTACTCTTATAGTGTTTCTTCAAGCATGAAACGTATCTGAGAGAAACCACATAAAAAGAGATGCAAAACACTGCTTGCTGTACACAAACTATAAGTAGATAGAAAAGCAAAACCACGAGGGCAGTAACCAATATATTGCAGAAGGAAACAAATACTAAACAGTGAGAACCTTGGAAATCATACGCAGCTGCCCACAAGTTGTGATTTGTCTCCTGTTCAACTTCTCTTCCAACACATGACCGATTCCAGGAAGTGCTTTTACTGGAAGTTCACGCAGGTTCTCCTCCACCTAATATAGCCAACAAGATAAATCCGCACAGTACAATCACAATAATTATTTTACTTCTAGAATGATCTTCAAGTCTTGGTTTTCCTCTTTTGCCACTACACGCAGTAGAGACTAGAATATAAGATGACCAAAAAGGGAGTTAATCAACAAAGATCTAAACAAGAGAAATGTGTTTGATATTGAATAGTAACTGTGGACAAAACAAAATGATCAAAATAGCCCTTTTCTGGGACTTATCGTTAATAAAATATTCAGAAACAGCCTCTCTACTTTTATGGTAGTGGTAAGGTCTACGTACATTCTACCCTCCCAGACCCCACTTGTGTGATTTTACTGGATATGTTGTTGTTGTATCGTTAATAAAATATTCGCAAATTCTTTTTCTTTTTTATAAGATAATAAGAAAGTTGTAATTAATTTTTAAAAATTCGCAAATTCTTTTTCTTTTTTATAAGATAATAAGAAAGTTGTAATTAATTTTTAAAAATAGTAAATACAACTCGAGGATTCATGTTGATTTCCATCTAACTCCAGATTCTTGCAGTGGAAAAGGTTAGTACATGTTTGAACATGATGAAGACATAACCAAAGTGAAAAAAATAGAGCCTCATGTGGCAATAGAGAAACATCTCACATGGCAAGGGCATGGAGAAGCCCTGGCAGAAACTTCGCTTTATGACAGTGGAGCCTATAAAATCTGATTTGACATCCAGGCATGTCCTTTCTAGAAGTACATGCAGATTCACAATGCATAGAGGACTATCAGGTTAACTACAAATAATTAAAGGGAAAGGCAATGACATGTAACCAATAAAAATATAGCTGCAAAATATAGTTTGTAATCCAGTAGAAGAAGCACATATTTAGATGATAGAGATCAGGACATAAGTTCTCCCCCCTTCATACATCAAAAAGACAGCTACAAGTAAGCTACCTTCTCAGCAGGGATGTAACACTGCCCATCTGGTTTTGCAATCCTAGTAGCAAGACGTGCCATAAGCATATTCCCAGCAATACCAGCACTGGCAGCACAGCCTGTTGCATCAAGAATCTCCTCTCTGATCACTGAGACAAAAGATTGAATGTCCTCCACTCCAGAATCAGTGGCATCTAAAAATGCTTCGTCACAACTTACGGCCTGCATTCAGTAGCAACTATCAATCAAGAGATAAGAACATCATGAAGTTGTTCAACCCGTAATTTTGAGGCCATACCTGCACTTTGTTGCAGTACTTGTGCAATACGTCGTAGAACCGATCAGCAACCTGCAAATGAAACCAGATTTTATACGACTCGATAGCCAAATAGGAAAGAACCCAATTACACGGGGAAAAAGAAAAAGATGAAGAAATTGAAATATCATGACGACCTCCTCATAAGCCTCGAAGTCATAAGAAAGAATGACTAGGTGAGGGCAACGTAACTTGGCATCTCTGACAAACATTCCAGCCCTGACTCCTATGAGAAAAAAACTTGAATGACGATCAAATTTCAAACACGGGGTGATATTTAAGAAAAAGTTGAATTACTGACTGAAAGCCTGACCATAACTCCTAGCAGGATAACTCGCTGACGATATTTCTGCTGTTCCGCGTGGATTATCTGAATGGCAAATGGCAACAGGTTTATCCTTCAACTCAGGGCGATTTCTAATGACCACAGACACAAAAAAGCAATCCTGAACAAGTAAAGTTGAACTGATTGTTTTAGTAAAGAGAATTACTACAGAGACTAGTATATCATATACATGACATTCCTTTAGATGAAGGAGGGTGAGAAGGAAGAGGAGCCAGAACATAGATGCAGTCATGACAACATAAAAAGGACAAGTCAAATTTTCAGACCATCGGAGCAGAAATTACCATATCCACATGAATAATGATTGTCTTATTTGCGGCTGCTGAAGGACTAGGGCCTGAACTTGTGCATCTAAACCCACCAGGGAAGTTAGGGAAGCGTTTACGATACCGGTTTCTCCAAGTGCCAATGAAATGCAACCTAGAATGCTGAAGACAAAAGCACACAAGGAATATGTTAACCACTTTGGCACTAGGTACTTTTAATATTTGATATGCAATTACTTATCAATGTGCACATACATTTATTTACATATTAGTTATACAATGCAATAGCTGCAAATAAACAAATTCAAAATAACAGAGCCACAAGCAAAAGCAAGTAATCTCATCGCATCAGAAGGCACCAGAAAAACTAGATGCCAAGAATTGAACAGAAATAATATAAGCAACACAATATTTAGGTATGAGTTGGCTGTTTGATTCTTGCTATTCGGTTTTTTCTCAATTGAAAAAAAAAAAAGAATTGAGATTAGATATTCCACGATCTCGAAAGGTCCATCATTGTATCATCCGAGATCCAGCAACAGCATAAGCAAAAGGATAAAGTAAGTTGACAATGGTTAGTCGCTAAAGGAAATTTTAACCCCCAAAAAGAAGGTTGCTATGAGCATGTGGATCTCCTTTTGGCAATTATTGGAAAAACAAATACCAATGTCATATCACCTTTAACATGTTTTTCTTTATGAGCTCATCCTTGTCTATCCTTTGAGCAAAGGCTTTTTGCACATGAAAGGCCCCTCTTTGGTGCCCTATTATGATAAAAATAATATATCCTGGCATTTCACCTATCAAAGGTGTTGGATATGCATAACATCCCACAAGCTATCAATATATTGTGTGTGTGTGTATACTATATCCCACATTGTCTGTATAAAGGGCATTCCAGGCAGATCATCTTAAGATAGTCGACACATTGCCTCAAAGTCCAGATTGGATTTTTAGTCTAACACATCTATCAAAATCAACTCCTTAAGCCCGTTTTCACACTTAAAAGTCCACAACAAAATTTACATGACGATAATTAACTTAACAGTGATAACAATATAAACTAACTTTCTAATAGAATGGTCTTGCAAGAGCAAAGCCAATATCAAGATAGCAGCGTGTACCTTAAAGTAATTTTCCACAAAATTAGTATCAACTAGAGTTGAATGATGCTGATTAGGAGACCTGGGAATCTTTAAATTTGATGGGCCCGCGTTAACAGGATCACTCATCCAGTCACTACAAGCTGATGCATTGTTATGAGGACTGGAAGGTGCTGAAAATGGAGCTTGGCTTCCATCAGTATGACTCGATTCTTGCATCGCCATGCTACAAATCGACTCTTCAACTCTATCTGCATTGTAGTTTGCTTGCATTAGATCATTGGATTCTAGAGCACAAGGCTCCAAATCTTCTGCAGATTGCCACTCTTCAAAGGATAATGAATCTTCAATTGGTCCAGAATATGACGATGGGCTCTCAACTCTAGATGTGGCTTGGATAGTTGAACATGTTGTCGTATCATCAGAAATAGCACTATTTTTTGTGAAGAAAGCAGATAGCTTCGGCTGGTTATTAACTTCACTTGCAAGCTGATCAAGCTGATAAGGAACCCCTGAAAACAACAAAACGATGATAGAAGAGCTAATAAAACAAGGGGTCAACTTGCTGGTTTGCATTAAAAATCAAGTCATAAAAATATAAACTTACAATTCAGAAGCTTATTTGCAGCGACCGAATCCAACACCCATGTAGGTTTGACTACTGGAAGTCCCCTACTAAAGGACCTAAATCAAATTCAAACAAATATTAGAACAAAAATCACAACTTCTACTTTTCAGCAGAGATACAAAAGTAATAATTTGATGAACTTGGTTTTACACTGACCTTAAATTCTTGACCTTACTGTCAGGAAGATTACTACAGATTATATGAGTAACACGACGCCTAGAAAAATAATTTTCAAAACGGCCTCCATGCTTTAACATATATCCTCGAAGTTCCTGGAAAGATATTGTTGAAATCAATAAACTGCAAGAGAAGCTACCGAATCTTCCATCTGAGAAAATCCAGTGAGATACAGACGAGAATATGATAGCTATATAGTCAATGTATTGATTACAATGAAGATGGATCTTTGTATGCAGGTTTACAGGCAGATTGAATGAACTCCTCTAGTCCTCTTACAAGTAAGAATACATGTAATTGTTTGTTTCAACAATTCAAAAGTTAGAGAAGTTTTTTATTGATGAAACAGTATTCGACATCATTCATCATTCCATTCAGGATCTTTTAAGTAGTAATCTTCAAACAATCATACCAGACTATTCCCATCATGAATTAGACCAGAAGGAAACCATAATGTACTAAACCTGACTGGAAGGAACCGTGTATCCATCAACAAAAATGGATACACCCTGAAATATAGGTTTTAAAGAACTTGGACCACTGAGAGAAGTGCTTGATGCCTCCGCCTCAAACTGCTCGTGAAGCTTCTGATTCTTCACGACCATGTAACTACAGCAAAGTTGTCAAGAGCCACAATAAGAAGATCAGGAAATCAGCACCAAGAACAAGTTATATAGCATACACTATACACATCAAATTAGAGAGGCAGGGTGCGTTTATCAAGTAAATTGACCACATAGAGGAGAAATATTGAAGTGAAAACTCTAAAAACAATCCATAAAAATCAATCAACTAGTTGGACTCACCTATAAAAATACTCTATATTTGTTCCATCTAGGTGGACTTGTTTCATTCCAACAATTAACGTCTATAAAGTAAGAAGAACAATATTTCTTGATGATCAACACATTCGACTGTTGGTCCGTCTTGAACTTTTTTGATGATCTCACCTATAAAATTACTCTACATTCGTTCCATTCTAGGTGGACTTGTTTCATTCCAACAATTAGCGTCTATAAAGTAAGAACAATATTTCTTGATGATCAACACATTTGACTGTTGGTCCATCTTGAACTTTCTTGATGATCATCTATTCAAAGCTTCAAATAGTCAAGATAGTGTATAGCACTAAGAACAAGTCATATAGCATAGACTATACACGTCAAATCAGAGAAGAGGAAAGGTGCATTTATGAAGTAAATTGTGCAAGAAGCAATTGACCATATAGAGGAGACATATTGAAGTGAAACTCTAAAACAGTTCATAAAAATCAATCAACTACGCCCAAAACCAACTAGTTTGACTCGCCTAACAAAATACTCTATATTTGTTCCATTCTATGTGGACTAGTTTCATTACCTGCCGAAATCGGAGAAGGGTGAACTATTGAAGGCAGGGCGAGAAGCAGAGCGAGAATTGGCACCCCAGGCCATGCCTAGGGTCTTTTGACTCGCCTTCTTCTTCTTGCTGCTTTGATTGCTGCTGTTACTGCGGCATGAATTTGAGGTTCGTTTACAATTGGAACCGGAGTTCGCAGAGCGTGAGGGTTCCATGCTCGTCGCCGAGTTCTTGCCTCCATTTAAATAGAAGAAAGCAGGAAAATACTCCCACCATCCCGTATTAATGGAATTTATGAGTTAATTAACACATATTAAAAAAAATATAGAATTTGCATCATATTTTTCACTATTATCATTTATGAAATTATAAATATATAGTATTTCTTTTGTCTTAAAAGAATTAAATTTATGAAGTAATACATACAAAAATATTCAAAGATAACATATGCACATACTTTTCACTATTGCTCTTTGTAAAATCATAAATACGTAGTGTAATTTATATCCTATAAAATATAAAAGTTCAATAAATGATAAATGAGAAAAAAGTTTAAAACACTTACCTTCAACTTTGAATAATTATTCAAATATTTTGAACCTTGAAAAAAGTTGCAAAAATTCAAGTAATATGAGACGAAGAGAGTGTAATTTATCTCTTACAAAATATAAAAGTTTAATAAATGAAAGGATAAATATGAGAAAAATTTCAAACATTTTTCTTGAACTTTGAACAATTCAACTATTTTGAATATTAAAAAAAATTCAAAAATTCAATTAATTTAAGATGGAAAAAGTATTGTTTAACCTTGTTACATTTTCTTTACTAACATTTATATTATTTTTTATCTTTTTTTAAAATTCCTTTTGCACTCTTTTTTTTTAAATTTTTGTCAATTTAAAATAATACTTTGTCAAAAATATTAATCATGAATCGAAAAATATTGAACAAAGTGAATTATAATTTTTTAAAAAATTTCTTCTTAAGTTTTCAAGCATTTCATTGAATATATATATTAAAACTTGAATAAAATACTTAAATCTTTATATTAATAAATAAAATTTTTTATAGTAATATCCAGGATAATGTACCGCAAATAAATGGCTAACATCTTATTAACTAGAATCAATCCTTACTTTAATAAATAATAAAATTAGTAGGATTAGATTCATTTTCAAACATTACAACAAACACATTAAAGAGGATATATCAAGTAATCAACTACTTAAATTAGATTCTATAATTGTAACTATTATTTTTATTTTAAGTTTGTCAATGTATTACTTATAAAATTATGTTAACAATTCATATAATAATTCAGAAAAAAACATTTTCAACATTAAATTGAAAAGATCTAAGA
>JAABOM020000001.1:36216725-36241349 GCA_011800125.2 Solanum clarkiae | reverse complement strand
ATTTAAAAATTTATTTTTTAAATTTATTATTTTAATGATCAAATTTAATTTTTCATTCATTTTATTGGAAAAAATTATCATAGATGTTTTTCTTTAACAAAGACAAAAAAATAAATTATAATGTTTCCAAAAAGAAAAGAGAAATAAAAAAAAAGTGTGGATGGAATAAAGAGAAAAAAAACTTCTTTTCTGCAATTAATTGTAATTTTTTCTTTTGTCTCGGTAAGAAAAAGTAAATTACAAATGATCGCAAAAAATAAGTATGTTTCTCTTTGTTCCATTCACACACATTTTTTCTTATTTTTCATATTATTCTCTGGCTACATTATAATTTTTTGGGGTATGTGTGATAAATTTTAAAAAAATAAGTGAAAATTAAATTTGATCATCAAAATAATAAATTTAATAAATATTTTTTAAGAAATAATAAATCAAAAAGTAGATTTAAAATAATTTTTTCATTATATGAACTATTTTTGTAATAGTAATGACATATATGAGATAATTTTGTAATGATAAAAATATATATGTGTCTTTTCTATAATAAAGAATGTATCAACTTTAAATCCTAAAGTTAAAAGAGATATCTCAGTCCTTTCTTCCCTAAAAATAAAACAACTTGCCTTTTCTTCCTCGCCTCCCCACCTTTGACATGACGAGATTTGGATAAAAATGGTAAACATTTAATAAAAGATAGATAAAATAAAAATAATATAAGTCTCGTTAATTTGGTGGAACTTATGAATATTTTAACAAGAATATGTAGAGTAAAATTGTATCAAAGTTATATCCCGTTAACATATCTTGTGAACATTAACAAAATATGTAAAATGAATGTTATATTAAAATTATATCCCAACGGTATAGCTTGCAAGAACAAGATAAAATTTGTCAATCTGACTGAAATCATAAATAATCTAACAAAATTGATAAATAGAACAATATCTGTACTAAAATTATTCCCTCACTAGACGTAAATTATGGAAGTGTCATTTTTCGTTCTTGTGAATATGTAATTGTAACTCAAATTTAATATTTTCCCCTTTCATATTTATTTGTCCCTTATTAATTTGATACCAACAGTAGAAGTGGTAAATGATAAAAATAATTTTATCAAATCACCCTTTGAACATAATAAATACAATATCTTAAAAAAATATCGTAGGAAAATGACTATAATTAATGATATAGATTTATTTCTTAGCTACTTCTAGGATTTGGCTCCCTCCATTTCGTTTTAATTTTTGTGTTATTATTAAAACGGAAAACACATGTTCTATTCTAAATGGAGTATAACAATTTAGACAATTAGCCATTAACCATATTTAGGAAATAGATCTTGTTGTATATAATTTTTCAAAAACTGTAATATTTCCTCTCGAGCTAATCAAATTGCAAGGTCCATGCTTGTGGTGGGGAAGGCTACTATGCTAAATAGGAAGAAGCTAAAAGGAGTCAATTTTTTCAGATTATTGAAAAAATATGTAGAACAAAGATGAACAAGTATTGCAAATGTACGAAAGTACTAATCAGGTTATTAAATATTTGAAAAAAAAAAATGGTGAGAATATATTAAAGAATTAAACTAAGTAGCTAAATTGTGGAATATCAAATCTTTTGGGTGCAAATATATACAATATTTATTATTCTAACTATATATTAATTAAATTTGAACCATTAATTTTAAAATGGGACATGCATATAGCCAAGTATCCCATATCCAAGTGTAGTAATTTGAAAAAACAAAAAAAGAGCCGAATTAAATAAATCCTTCATTCTTCAAAATAAGTGGCGTGGCGTTTTCCTCTAAATTCTGTGGACGCTCAATAATTTGTGCATCAAGTTCTTTGAAAAGATTACGTAGATATACTATAATATGAAAATATTTACTATTTATAATAATAATAATAATAATTTTATTATTAAACGCTTATAATACATTTATAATATAATTTTAATATACACTATAGAGAACTATTTATAAAACATATATAAAATAAGTTTTATTGATAAATCATACATTTATTATACACTTTCATATACACTGTCTCAAATTCTTATTAAACAAGCACACTATACTTTTAAATACTTATAATACATTATCATAACATTGCTATATATTCTACAAAATGATAATAAATAAAAAGTATCGCTAAAATTAGTAAGTTTTCCTCATTTTTTAATTCGTCAAAATTAATTAGTACCTTATATATTGAAAGTTATATTCATTAAGGGGCTTGTTTTTTACCAACTTAATTATCTTTTTCTTAATTTCGTAACACTTTAATTAATTCTAAATTCCACAAGTCTTATTTAAAACTTAAGAATTAACGACATTCTATTACATTATTATTAATATCTTTAATTTAAGATTGATTAGAAAATTATATTCAAACGTCTTCTAATTATTTTCTTAGTCAAATTAAAATTTATATATGCGCGCAATAGTGATAACTCCATTTAAAAGAAATCATATGCATTTTCGTGGACTACAAGTTTACAATAACATATATGCATGGAGAATATACAACTTTAGTCTACCGCCAAGTAATTGATATAGGTAGTAAAAATTAAATAACAAAGTCTAATTCACGAGAGTCCATCAACAGGGTCCTTACTTCGTGTTTAGAAATTGAGCGTGGAATATCGTATACCGTAAAATCCAGCTGCATGTATATTCATGACTTTTCAACAAATCATTATCTTCTCATGCATGATTAAAAACTTCAATTCTGTTAATATTAATAAATATATCAAATTTGTGTTGCCCTGGTTGAAACCCACGCTTCCGTTTTGTCATTGAAACATGAAAGGTTGCTAACTCTCCACACACTTTTTCTAACTCTATTAGAAATTTGGCTTATATGCATGCATGACTCCAACGTCCCTCCTATTTACACCACATAAGTCTCTATCCCAATTAACTGTAGTACCATAAGAAAAAACGAATTAAGATTTGGATGTTTTCATTCAATAATAACATTGCAATTCTGTCCAAACAAGAAATTACTCCATAATTTCTTATTTATCCTACTTTTTATTTTAGCTTATTTAAAATATTTTTTTCTTTTTGACAACTATTTAGTTCTAATTTTTCACCAAACATGTTTAACACTATAAGATTAATTAAAAGATATTTTGCTCTATATTTGATTAGACACCATAATATTTAAACATTCTTCTAATTTTCTTAAACTCTACATATATTTAGTCCAAACAAAAAAAATTGACAGGATACACTAAAGCTCCCGTTATATGTAGAATTCGAGAAAAAGTCAAATCACAAGAATCTATTATACGTGATTTTACCTTGTATTTTTGGAAAAAGTTTGTTTAGAAGGTTGGCATTGTCCAAACAAGGGAGTAATAAATAGAAACTGAGTGAGTACTTGTCAACCTGGAAAAAATTAGTGAAACATATATGGAGCATTTAATGCAGTTGAACCTAAACCTCACATGTACAAATCCTTCCTGTTATAACCACTTAATCTATCGGACAAAATTACCTCCATGTTGGCCACCCTATATTCACTCGTTCACTTTATAAATTCTCTCAATTAGCTTCTTCATTTTATAATAAAATCACCTAGCTAGCTCCCACACTTCATAACAGACGACAAAATAAAACACAAATTATGGATGTTTGGTCTTGGATATGTGAACTTCCTGACTCAGAAAAATGGAGTACTGGAAATGAAGATTCCATTCTCATTTATAATCTTGCTACTTCCATAACCAATTCCAATCAGTCAATTCAATTCAGAGCTGAGAAAAAATCAGACCCTAATGACACAGAGACAAATTCTTCATTGGTTTTCTCTGTATGTTTGTTGGGGTTTCATGACACTTCTCAAGAAGAAGTGACTATCTGGGTTTCTGACACGTGTCCTCTTTCCTCGGACAAACCATTCTTGCCACTCGTTCTACAGCTCCTTCAAGAAAACATCTCACGTGCGCCCACTGCGCATGATAGCCTATGCCCACGTTCACAGCTCCAGAAGCTCCAACCCGACCCGGTTTCATGGATCCTCGACTCCCACTCACCAGAATCATTCTCAAACTTCTTCAATCTCATCTTCCTCTCGCGACTTTTCTGGATGTTTGCCTTCGACGCGCCTCCGGCGGTGGGGTCTTTGTTCTTCCACTCCTTGCTAGCTCCGAACCTTGAAGCCTTCTCATGCAAGCACGCGCCCGTTCTGCGAACCTTCTTTGTTTCAGTAGGAACTGACGTGGAACTCTGTTTCATGCGCACGTTCGGGTACATGTTAGCAAAATGGATGATTTTAAGGGAAGTTGGCGGCGTAGGATTAAAGTCGTTAACGTCGTTAGCATCTCATTACCTTGGGTTCTCGTACGCCACGGAGGCTCACGGGTTATGGATTTTAAAAGGATACTCGCCTGTAAAGGCAATGAAACACACGCGCATGAATGTTGACAAATCTCAATTTCCTATAATTGGGTCGAAAGAGATTGCACTGAAATATACACTGGCCCATCAACAGCTTGAGGCTGTGATACAGTTCGAATATACAGTTGGATTCTTTGATGGGTTTATCCAAGTTAGGGCCCGTCTGGATAACATACGTCTTGGTGTGGCAAGATTGGGCTTTAACAAAAATGAGGACGAAGAAGAATCGTATTTGCAAGAGAAGCATTTTCCATCTAGGATTCGAGTTTGGGTTGGGCCAGAAATAGGTGCGAATTATGTTGGCGGGTTAAGTTTGGGCCGGTCCACTAACAACGTGGAGCGCGAATTTGAGATGCAAAGAGTTTTGAAGGGCAATTTCGTAAACTCAAAACAATCAGACGTGAAGACAAGGACAAAGATGGCAACAAAATCAAAGATGAAAAATTGGAGGTGGGACCAAGAAGCGGAAGGGAATGCAGCCGTATACGAAGCGATCCTATATGACCACGTGTCTGGCTGTGAAATTGCCACGTGGAAGCCGGTTAATGGTGATGATAAGAATAATCAACTAATGAACAATTTTAGAGGAAGATATTTTGGAGGGAATAGGGCATTTAGTAAGAAAGGTGGTTTGGTATTTGCAGGGGAGGAATGTGGTGAAGAAGTAATATGGAGATTGAGCAAAGAAATGGAAGGAAGTGTGTTGAAATGGAGAGTAGGGGGTCAAGTATGGTTAAGTTATTGGCCAAATAATGTCAAAAGTTCATATTATGAGACAAGGCTTGTGGAGTGGTGTGATGAGGTAGATTTGCCTTTGATTCCTGGGAAAATATTTTAGGAATAATTCTAATTATGTATAATACTAATATATTTGTGTAAGCTTGTGTACATTATGTATGTTTATGGGAAATAAAGATTTCATATTTGATGAAGTGTGCGCAATCTCTATTTTATTTTATATTTCTTGTATATGTTTATGGGAAATAAAGCTTGTTGGATTAGTAGTCATAGTGTGAAGATCAATTCAAGAGTATTAAATGTGTTATCTATTTTGACCATGCACACCAATCATATAAGTCCACAAAAACTCTATAATATTCTTCTAAAATTTATTTTGTGTGGACAACATAAGATAGGGACAAAGAATATAGATTGAGAAAAATCTAAGAATAATTAGTCCAACAGTCATAATTTGGGCAAAAATTATACATTTTTTCAGTCGATAAAAAATAATTACACTCGTTACCTAACTATATACATATATAAAAGACCATTTTGTATATAAAACATATGTATATGTGTATAAAATATATATAAGATTTATATTTATTGATTATCATTTTCATTAACGATTAATCGACTATTTATGTCCATTTCTCTTAAAAAATTTCCTTAAATCTCGTTGTAAGAAGTTGCCATCAAATACGAAGTTACCCTTTTCTTGCATATGACTATACTATATTGTCTTTTCTTCCCATAGGCGTTATATTTACAACTTCAAGCATTTTCCATTAATTATCATGGTGAAGTCACAAAAGTGAAAATGTTTATCTAGTAATAAAAGTGATTGAGTGATAATAGTGTAGTGAAACACTAATACGAGCAAGTTTTATTCTACAAAATGACTATTGTTATTTCTTTATAGAGTTTTATGTTTTATATCTAACAGGTATCATCAAAATTTTAGGATCATTTGACATGCAGGATGAGATAAGTAAGGATATCTATAGAATTATTTTTTTATTTGAAATAATAATCCCACTATTTTAATAAAAAAAAGAGATTAAATACTTTCATGATTATTAATATTTTAGATTAAACATAAAACAAGATAATATTAAATTTCATCTTACGATTCTCATCTTTATTCCACATGCCAAATAGACTTAAGTTTGGGAGAAAAATATTGACCATACGAAGAATTGGGGACTTATTATGCAACTAACCATACTCCCTGGATTCACTTGGGCGAGTGCACGTTCATCTTCCTGGTCAAGCGCAGCACCGTAGTATAACCCTAAACCCTAATCTAAACCCACACAGACCAATTTTGCAGTGTTTGGAGGAAATCAACAGAATTCAGCAGCTATGGCTTGGCGTGGTTCCGTTTCGAGATCACTTATTTCCACCGTTAGGGCTTCCACTTCCCGTTCATCTCCGACTATCAACCGTGTCCGCACTCCTCCGATCTCCGCCCCTCGTTCCAACACGCGCCGCTTCTCATTCTCCAGCCCCAGGTTCTCCATCTAAAACTTTTTTTCCGGACGTATTGAATATTGAAAGTAAATGCATATAAATAGAGATGACTAAATATATAGAATTTACCTAGTGGACTCCAACTAGTTTGGGTTGAGTCTTATTTATTGATGCTATTGAATGATGAAATGATAGTAGAATTAGATAGGTGAAATATAGCAGAATGAATGTGAAGATTCGTGCTGATCCACTGCAGCTAGTTTGTGATCGAGGCATGTTCATTACTGTTATTGAATGATGAAATTAAACTAGAATTAGATGGGCAAAAGATAGCTGAATGGATGTGGAAGATTCATACTGATAACTACTGATATTTTGTGGTTGAGGCACATCAATTATTGTTATTGAATTATGAAATTGAACTAGAATTAGATGGTTGAAATATAACAGAATGAATGTGGAAGATTCATACTGACCACCGCAGTTAGTTTGCGATTGAGGTGTATCAGTTATTGTTATTGAATGATGAAATAAAACTAGAATTAGATGGGTGAATTACAGCAGAATGGTCGTGGAAGATTCATACTGACTGCTGCAGCTAGAATGTGTTTGAGGCGTTGTTTTTGTTGTTAAGAATTCGATCGATATTTGTTACTTTTCCTTATCAGAAAAGAAATTCGATCAATATTTTACTTAAGATTTGTTTCATCGCCCTTCTCTTAAGAATTGACAAAAAGAAATATTTTGTCACAAGTTTTTTTTATCTGGTGTTTTATCACAATTGTTTTATATCTGGTTAGGACATTGGGAGCTATGGGGTGTACTCAGTCATTGTTGCCACTGCACAATATGGTGGCTGGAACTCGATTGACTTCTCACTTGACAGTTAACGTGCGGGCTTGCTGCGAGCTGTATCATGGTACCTTCCAACGTTCTTGTCAGGATCGCTAGTAGTTTCTTTGTGAGTCTTGTTCCGTTTTTAGGATAGAAGAAATAAAATGATTTTGTTTGGAAAGCAGTTTTTGACTTTTGTTTACATGATTGGGTCTTTTCTGTCTTGAATTGCTCTTTTCAGCATGCTATTTGCGCATAGTGAGAATGTTGTTTGCTTTTTCATTGGTGAACTTGAGGGGTGTTCTAGTTAAATATTGTTTTTGTTTGTTGATATTGGTTGATAAGAAGGAATTGGGGATTTATAGGGAGGAATGGAAAAGATGGGTGATGTCAGCAGCACTTCCAAACCTTCAGTTGGACATTTTGCAGCATTGTAGGTTTCTTATATTCCACCTTCTTTTTTTAATGGTTTTTGATTGGTAATATGATAGCATCTTAAGTTAGCAATTCTGCTTTGTTGATGAAAATAAATTTGCATTGAGTGTTAGAAATGATAGGTCCTCAGAGTTTGAGTGCCCTTGTATAAAATAGATAGTCATTTGATCTATAGGGGCTATTCAGATGTCTATTTTCCTTGCAGTTCTATTTGTTTACTCTTCTTTCTTATGCTAAACCTTCTCATGTCTGGTTTTGGTAAATTTTACCTGTGTGATCAAAGCTGTTTCATCAATTTAAGCCTAGTGTAATCATTGGTGTTTAAGGAACTAATAGTTTCTTGCCAATATTTGTCTTTTTTCTCTTTTCTAGTATCAGTACTCCGGTGTGAATTGAAAGTTATTTCCAAATATTCTTATTCATTTTGTAGTAACAGAATAACAAAAATTACCTCATAGTTCAAGACAGTTTTTTTTGTTACTGTAGTCTGTAGATCTGTAAGTAGTCCAGTTAAAGTGTATGTTTCTATAGTATAGTTGAAGAGGTGATCTGTGAATGTAGGACTTCATTTCAAATGTTCTCCATGGACCAGTGACATAGCATAGCAGATTTATCAAGAATTAACCTAATTGGTAATCAAATGGCTCAAACAATCAGGCGGACATTATGGAAGTACTCTAAAGGGAATAAAGGTTAAAAAACAACAACTCAGATATGTTGGGAAGGACAAAAAATTCACTGCCGGGGGTGACCAACTCTCTTATAATTGACCAGTCAGAAGTTGATCTCTATCATGTAATGGATTTCCAGTCTTTGAGAAGTTCCTTTAGCACCCACACAAGGGTGGTTGGAGTCAAATTCAATCCGATAAGATGCAACCTAGGAGGACTGGGTGCAACTATAGGGTCTAGCCATTTATTTGGTACAGACAAGCAAGTAAAATCAGCCATATTTTAAGCCAATGAAAATGTAACTTAACATTTAGGTGAGGGAGCTGCCCCAATGTAGGTTGGCAGGCTGTGAGAGATGGTTCACAAAAGGCGCAGTGGTGGTTTGAAAGAAGCAGATGGACTACACTGTTGTATTTTACTAACAATCTCTAATAGAGACCTTGTATGAGCTTCAAAGCACCAAATAATAAGATTTGGAAATTCAAGATTTTTCTCCCTTATTCCTACCAAGAACCTATATACAACAGGTGGCACCAATGTACAACGAATGGAGAAAAGTCTCTCATTTTCATCTGACCTGTTGTGGTGAAAAGTGTGTAGATAGACGTGAAGATGGATCTTTGTTGGCCCACCTAATCCCATGCTGTGGAATTATCTTATTTGGGATTAAGAGGGATTGTAAGGTCAGTTAAAAGATATAACATATTTAATGAGTCAGCATCCTAGTTCTCATCGAGTATAATACAAAGACGCATACATTACTTCAATGATCCTGAATAGAGTCAAAGAACCAGGAATTCTATATTTTGTAAAAACCTAAACAAGCAGACTTCCATGTAATTTAGAAACATCATTATGTATTGAGCCTCCAGTCTTCCCAATTTGTGGACTGCGACCATAAAGCAGATTTTCTTGAGCACCTTTCTCTAAATACCTTTCTCCTTCTGTTCATTCGCCTGGTAGAAGTTCAGTTTGGAAGCACTCAAATCCACTTGAAGTGCTGTAATGTACTTCTGATCTAGTTTTACAAATGCACCATTACCTTGATTTATAGCTTTGAGTGCTACATGGTATGTGTCATTGAACAAGATTTCTATGTCAAAGAGTATCAGCACGCTACCATGTGTTTTTTATGGTGGTCCTAAATTGCATGAGTTGCTTTTGAAACCTGGCCGTCTCGCACTATTAGAATTGCTTTAGTAGTTCCATAGACTTGTGTTGACTCACAGATACCATATGATTTGTCTAACAGGTACTTGAACACAATTACTGGAGCAGCACAAAGTTGCTTGAAGTTCATGGTAGTCTTGATGGGTAAATGCATCTCTGACAATCTGTTTCGGATGCATAAAATAATAGCTGTAATCTTTGATTTTCACATTATAAAGATAAACTCGAAAATCTGTTTTTGACGGACAGTGTCATAGAGATTAAATTAATTTTCAGCTCAGTGCTTATTCGTGTTTGACTTATCTGATGTAAGCAGTTTAAAATCTTCTTCTGCCTCTCTTTTGCAATCTTGTACGGTTATGCTGGCTATTGTGCACATACTTTAGGAGCAATCATGCGCCTTTCTGTGTGCCATCTTTTATTGTTAGTGCAACACTACACCAGACTACAGGTTATGATGAGCAGATGCGCATAATTAATTGTTATTTTTTTTTTCAAAAAAAGGATTTCTATAGAACCTTTACTGCTACGTTCTGGTGCCGATACGAAATATTGGCCAGTGGGAGCAATTTTTAAACTTTCTAATGAAAGAATAGCTTGTAAAATGGAAGAGTTAAGTCTATTAAGTCTGGATCCTTTTAAAATTTGGATATGGTATGATTACGAACTGTTTTAAACTTGGGTAAGTTTATAAGTGAAAAATGTTAAAACTATTTTAGGTGTATAAAGCAGTATTATATCTTACTAGTTTAATCTTAACACTCCTATTCCTGAACTACTCCTCAAAGTTGGTAAACCTTAGTAATGAAAACATACCACCATGAGTAAGGAAGATGTGATGAAATAATTGAGATCCTTCCTCGCTATTTTTAATTAAAGTTAATGAGTTTGTATATGGAACCAAAAAAAACATTCAGGAGCACCGACCACCTTACCCATTTGCTTATTTGGACGGATTTAGATATTGAATGATCAAATGGGGGAAAAAAGTCCGTCAATCACCATATCCTTGGAATAAATTCACTTTTATTTGTCTGGACTTTGCACTTAATTTTAAAAATTAACTAACGAAGTATATATTTTCTCATAAGATCCATATTAAGTGATGTGTCTTCTTAAAACTCTTGGGAGATCATTAATTTTTTTCTAAATGTGCTAGTGGACAAATAATCAAAAAGTTATTTTTAATATAACGAACAAATAAAAATCAATGAAAGCAGTATCATAAATAGACCAACAAAAGATTGCAAATCTGTCAGTTTGTTTTGTTTTCCCAAAAGAAGAATAAAAGGCTTCCGACATCTACTACTTGATGTTGCTACATACCTAATCTTCAAATTCCTCTTGATCTTTTATTCATGGAATTTGATCTGACCGTTAGAATTCTGCCAAAACTCACATTCCATAAATTACAAAAAAAATTATTTTTTTCATTTCAAAATAATTGAATTGTTTACTATACAAGATAGATATTAGAAAAAATTTTCAATTTTACCCTTCATTAATCAAATGAATATTGAAAATTAGCATGACCATTGTTAATATTTTAGAGTTTGAAAAGGACAAAAAAAATAAAGAAACATTATTAATTTATGTCTTTAATTTTTTTCACGTCTGTCATATTTCAACGATTCAATTATTTTAGAATGAAGGGAGTATTAAAATTAATGTAATGAATTACTCAACATTCAAAGACACTTGTCTTGTCTTTTTTTTTTTTTTAAACCAAAACTAAAAATGTTTGAACGCCAAAACAAAAATGATTCACCTCTAAATCAGCACTTTAAAATTTTATTTGAAGTTCAAATATTACAGCACATAGAAATCATTGCAAATTCAGTATTTTAAAATTTTAATTGAAGTTCAAATGTTAAAGTCCAGCATATAGAAATCATTACCCATATTTGCAAATACTTAAATATAATTTATGCACAACAAGCTAATTATTACTTGCGTTTAGTGGGAAAACTATTTCCTCAGATCTATTAGTGATTTTGTAACCCCTCATGACAAGGAATGGTCGAAAAAGATATCTCCTTCCTAAGAGAAAAGTTTAAGTGAACAAAAAGGTAATTTGGCATTTTCCCTAAAGGTGGTCCTCATGATGCCCCTATGAGCTTACCCATGATATGATACCTTCTTTCTCTAAAGTATGCTAGCTAGTCTCATGCAAGTCATCAAGTACTTCATTGATCTTTACCACAGTTGACCTTGCACTTGCTCAACTTTATTGAATAATTAAAGATGCTATCCACGTGGGTTGCGATAGGATGATTGAAAACTCTCCGCTCTTAATCAGAGCTTTCAAATTCGAGCTTTACATACAAAAAAAAAATCTTGTCGCAAGATGTCATCCACCAGAAATGAGCCTTGCAATGCATGAATCTGAACTAATCGGAGCTCCAATGCGAGTATCAAATACTAAATGAGAAAAGAATAAAGATCTCCAAGTTACATAAGTACTTTCCACCAATAAAGACGAATATATATCATTTTCATTATCTCATTCTATCCATCCGCCCAATAATCAACAACACCGCCTTACTCTTAGGATTTCATTCTTTTGCCACTTAAGAAGGCACCATTTTGGCTCCCAATTGGCCAAGCTCCAATGCTAAAAATTCTCCTCATTTTAAAGAGGCCCTCCACTAGAAAGAAGTGTCTTAATCGAAGAACTTTTCTTTTTTAAACTTAGAGGATTCCTCCATATCTTTTTGGGAAACCATAGTTCAGAGGAAAGGTTCTTTGAGATATAGGAAAGGACATATAGATTGACTAGTCGCATCATCATCGTTATCCTCTTCAATATGCCTTACCTCATTGATTCTTCCAATTAGATCAGCAAACCTATTGCTTTCTTTTAGTACCTAATCTAAACCAAGGAATAAACCTAACTGGTACTTTGGACCACATGGAAGTTTGAAAAGTTGAAATTCACCACTTTGGGTGTACATATAACAGAATACACTAGGCTCAATAAGTTCTTTCTAGTACTAGGTCTAAGGACAACTCAGTTTCCAATGACTAACTAGTCACCTTTTTGTGCTAATAATGTACCGATAATTTTCGTAACCCCTGATCCAGGGAGAGAAACGTCAAACTGCCAGCATCAAACAGTGTGACCTACTGATCAACATAATACGTCAAAAAAAAAAAAAGAGGACCACAGGGTTCAACAAAATGAACTAAGTAATTTATTCTCCTATGAGTAAGTTATGATGGGTAGAATTATTTGGTACCTAGAACACGAGCTGGCTCGAATACCATCCTTGATTTTTAAATAAGGAGTGTAATGATGCGACCCACAGTAGTGTTTCATTCCTGAAAGTAAACTTATGACAGAACAAGATTAATCAGCAGGAAAATATCCTAAACTATTGCTAAAAATGTCTAGAAAACGGACAATCTTAATGTATGTTGAACTGAATATCGCCTTCAACATATGTGACAGTATAGCACTTCATTACAGGAACCTCAACCAAATATTCAGTGCTCCATAAAAGGAGAAACATCAATTGACAGTAACCAAATGATCGTTCAAGCTTCAGCTGCAGAAATTTCTTTTCAGATAACAGTGGTAGCCAGGTCAACTTGTTTTTACGTCGACTATTCGACCGAATACATATTACATCTTAACAGATTCAGCAGCAGAGGATTTGATCTGTTTCTCAACAGAACAAATATTTTTTATTCAATTATTTTTTTACCAACTCCCTCCAACACCTTAATTATTGAGAGAGGTGGGGTGGGGGTGTCTATATCTCATGGTAAACTGGGCTTTCTGCTGTTCATATACAATGCCCACTATCTGTCAGGAAAGAAACCCCAACATGAAGACACCCACATAGATCCTCATGTTTAGAAGAAAATAGTAAACAAAGTTGGAAAAGATGCTATCTCATCTCTTTCCTATTTAGTCACTATTATTGACAAATCTTTGGACCCTACCACTCCATGAGACATTGAAACAAGGCACACTCAATTTAGTATGACTCTACCACCACTCACTCCAACATCTACATTCTGCTTCCTAAAGCTTCTCCTTCACTCGTTCTTTCACAACGGAAACAAGCCACTGCTGGTGGGTTCCATCTTTATAATACTCCCACACCTACTTAATATGAAAGTTTTCGCAAGCTACAAAATATTACCCCAACACTAGCAATAATAACAGGAAAAATGATACGAGAGAATCAGAGCTGGAGATTTTTTCTTGGAGCTATCGGGCAAATATCCTGCTCTAAAAACCAACAAATTCTTCAAAGTGGGACAGGCTTCAATATCAAGCTGCTGCCAAATCAAAAATCTCTCTTCTAAACTAATCTCAAACCCATAAACTTCAGTCTGTGATCTCTAAATTCTTATCATGCTGATTACTAGTAAAATCTAATACATTCTATATGACAAAATCCACAGTAAAAGCAGCTATACAGCAGGCAAAAGAAACTGTAGGATTATGATTAAGACCACAAATTGAATCACAGTGATTCTCAACCTAAATTGTCTCCAATGAGAAACTGTTAAAGGCAGAATTATTTGATTAGATAAAAGAGAAAAAGAAGTGGGGGAATCGCGGGCTTGACAGGGACTGCAGTGAAACATGACATAAGCATTGTCCCCTGGAACACCAAGCCTCACTAGGTGGGGACAGTGAAAAGAGATATGATAAATTTCAATACCTAATCTTACCTTCACCTCCTGCATGATCTCAATTTTATTCCCTGCCTCTCTGATCTCTAGCCCTTTAAGAGTGTCCATTTGGTCAGTATCTTCATAAAGCCCCTTCCTACATCTACAAATTTAAAATTGGCTCTTCAGAAAAATTGTCAGGGAGGGAAAGAAAAAGGACTTCTGCATAAGTACAACTGCCAGCAGAATGAGAAGTGCGGAGGATGGCAGCCGGGGAACTTCAATACTTGATCAAGGTGAGTGGTTGACTTTGAGCTTAGGAAGAAACTCACCTTCAACATGTAAAGAATCTGAGTCACAGACAAGACCTACTCCTGGCAAGGTTTTTTCATGTAATTTCTGCATGAGGAAGTTCTACAGTTCACAGGCTCTGGGAGGCCACCAGAATGCTCACAAGAGAGAAAGAGGGGCAGTTAGACAGTATCAGTCCCAGCGGATGATGACAATGATGGCTTTGCCTATCAACAATCCCATGTTCAGATCTCTTGGCATGGTTCCCCACTCGCTTGTCCATAAAACAGGTAGAGATGTGAGTACAGCTGTGGCAAGGTTCAGCGAGGCTAGTACAGGCTTTCAAATGACATCTCATCCCAATCCAGTAGATGAAGGATTTGACTTGAGATGGCCAGGAAGTTTTCGACTTAATCCACAACAATCAGAGGATCAGGCCTCAAATAAAAATAAGATTGATCTGAATCTCAAGCTGTAATTATTCTACTCATCGATCACAAATGGAACTATATTCTATCCTCTCCTGCAACAGCTTCAGCTTGGTTCATCATCAGTACATGAACTGACTGTATGATCTGCGAGACCAGTTTAGTGTAAAGGAGTAGAGAAGTAGTTCTCCTAAACGTCAAGATTTCCAGCTTAAACCTGTCAAATGAATGATACCTAAGATGTAATATGTACTTTTCAGTTTCTTTTTATTCCTACTGCACCAAGAACAACTTTTTAACATCTTACTCTACCCAAATACTGGCAGAAGGTTATTGAATATTCATTTATAACTTTTTGGTAGTATGCTCTGGAAATCTAGAGCAGTATGTTTAAGCTCAAGAAATTAGACAAATTCCGATTAGAATTTTAGAGGAAACAGCAATATCGTATCTAGGTTTATTGATGAATTTAAAGAGACACAGTTGCAAAGCGAAGGTAGAGAGAGAGAGAGAGAGAGAGAAGGGAATGAGTGCATGATTTGGAGCTCTAATAGTGCAGATGGAACCTATGGAAATCCTCATACTGAGAAAAATATTTGATCAGATGTAATTCCAATTCCTGGTTAGCAACATCTAAGAGAAGGAAATGGATAGCTAGTCTGTTGCCTTTCGTTCCCTACTTTTTTGTTATTTTAGATGGTAGTGTTCAGGACAAGTTGTCACAGTACAGTAGGAAAGAAATGATGGGCCTTCACCTCTATTACTTTCAACATGTCAAATGTAAGTTAGACCTCTTTCCACTATCACATGCCAGACGAACAGAAATCAAAACGCCTTTTGGCCAGAAGCAGCAAAACAGAAACCCACCAATAGCACCACTCAAGAATTTTGTTGAACTTCTGCTGCGCACACATGAAACACAAGTCTAATATAACATTTTATACTTTACCGTTCAAAAATCACAGAAGTCTAGGTCTACTTTATTCTGCACCAAAGCCATTATCTACAAAGTGTTTCATAAGGTTGATGTAAAAGCATGTCGGTAATCACTCTAACTTTTCAGAGCTGTACCCTACTGATACCGGATTCTACAGAAATAGCTGACCTGCTAGTCATCAACTCACAAATTTCAGATTGTCTAGTACACAAGAAATAGCAACGTCAGATGATGTCTCATTGTAACACCAAATGCTCAATCTATTGTAACTTCATTTACATAATTAGGAACCCGCATGACCAGTTGAAGTTATAATATTTCAGAGTCAGTAGCAAGAGAACTTGACTTCTCAATTTGGCAATTTTGAAGTTTTGAGCTTCTCAAAAACATTGAGGAAGAAGTGGTGCTTCCTCAAGTTATTGCATAGCATGCACTTTGTTATAAAAACTTCTCTGAGAAAGAAGTAGTGTAACTTCTGTATGACGTGAGGCAGTTAAAATGTAGGTCCAGCACAGGCCCTGACATCTTCGCAACCCTCCCACTCATGTTGAAATTTTGATGTTACTATCGATTGCTTTGAAGCTTTATATTTCATGCAGTTTGATAAACAGCACCAATTGACCGCCAGTTTAGATATTAAAAGTCAACAATTACCTATAATAGGCAATGCAAGATATTGTCCATTATTAATTTTGTTAACAATGGTACAAGATTCTAGAGCTTACAAGATCCCTTTTACATTGTACAAACTACCACTCACCAACTCTGACTGCATTTATTTGTACATGCTGCATATATGCTTGAATGACTACATAAACCTTTTTGATCTGCTCTCCACTATCTAAGACATACCAGTATAACCCTATTCAACCTAGTCTCGCTGCTTGGCTGACTAATGGAAAATGCCCTTTAGATATCATCATTTCCCTAGATGTACTAGCATAGACCACCAAAATCCTAATCGACTTTGCAATCTTCTGGAATACAAAGATCAGAACCACAACCTATAGGAAGGCAATCTCTTTTACATTCTCTAATAAAACCTCGACAAAGAGAAAGCATGGGGAAAAAGGTTGGGTAGTGACTGAAGTTTAACTAGTACCCTGAATCAACCCCACCACACTGGAAAGGAACACTTCTATATACTTGTCCTATGTTTGCAACATGCCCTTTAAAGTGCAGCCTTGATTTTTTTGGGTAACAAGCACACGAAATAGTCCTGTGATGAAGGCAGTGAAATTTAAACTGAGAACCTCTATCTGCTCTGAAATCATATTAAACTGTATAAATGGTCTTATATAAAAGCACAAATTTTTGTATTATTCATTTTACTTCTGAAATAATGTTCATCATAACTTGACCATTATCATCATAAATGGTTTCTGTGTCGCTCATTTACCAACTAGCTCATCAGCAAGTTTACCAATAATGCTTGTTCCTCAATCAAAAGGTTAATGAACAATGGATTTTTTTATCCCAACCACAAGGGTGGAAGTTACACGAAAATATACTATGTGCTAGTGCAATCAAAACACTACCGCAACTTCTTCCAAAGGGAACCACTAAAATTCCAACACTTAAGCCCTGATGAGGGGCTGATAGATATTATTGTACACAAGCTTGTGAAAAGGCCACGGATGTATCATTCTGGGAATTAGAAAGTTAGACGATTGCAAAATAAATTTAGGTGGGAAGGTGTAAGAGTGTTAAAAATTTATCATCCATAGAGCTTTTATTACAACGGCGGTGTTCGGCCAACTTGCATGCACCTCCACAATTCCACCGGGACCGGATAACTCTGTCTATCAAGGTTTAGGTAAATGGGAGAAAATCACCTAGTGTTTTCATCACTCATACAACCTTTTGATTTTTTTCAAGAAGTCCCGAATGTAATAGTCTCTACTGTGTCATTTCACCTCCATTTATCCAAGGCACCAAACATGTTCTTGCACTCTTTGCATGTCTTGATGCGGTGTGTTTTCTCATCCCTTACACTTACATGGGGAAGAAAATCAAAAGTTGGAAAAAGAAGAAAATCAGAAGTTGGAAAATCAAAAAGTTCCATAACTTCTTAGAAGGTTATTATTGACAAAATTCCACAACTAGGAGGAACATAGAAGAAGGATCTGATACAACAATGTTGTGCACACCTAGTGCTTACATTGTATTTCGAGACTGAGCTTTTGAGCCTTATGCATTATGATGGGCAGCCTTTCACTGATATTGCTTGGATCATTATATGCAGCACAAACGGAAGGATATCCTTTCTGCAAAATTAAGACGATTTGTGAGAGAATGCTAAGAAACAAACTAAAAGCTCTTCTTATAAAACTCACTTCTTGTAACAAAACCTCATCCACACACTACTTGTTTCAAAAGAAGGAATTAAGAGCAACTTAAAGTAAATACGATCTAACACCAGTCATCCTAACATCCCCAATATATGAAGTGCTAACTAGATACAAACTTTGCAATCTGTTCCTCAATCTTTTCAGCCAGCATTTTGTTATGCCTTTCAATGTGAAGAATCTGTTCACTGCTTGAGGGAATTGTAAGATCAGGAAATCAGCAAGCATCTTGTGGAATACAGTTGCCACCATGTGTGTTCAGTTTTGTGGGGCAGAAGAAATTCCGGACGTTCTGATGGGAAAACTGTTTCTATACACCATCTAAAATACAAATGACTTTGATTTTTGGCTTTTTGGTGCAATATACAGGATGTAAAGGATGAGAAAACTTGTTTACTTGATTTTTTTTTCCTTTATAGGATGGAAGCAGCATGTGAGATTTATTGACTCACAGCAGGAATAAGAATTTGTATAGGAAACAACCCTTCTTTTTGTTTTTCGAAAGGGAGTTCTCAGTATTTCGTAGCAGCACTTTCTTAGTGTATTGCTGTTTATATTTATATCATTAGTTACCCATGTATAAAAAAAATTAGATACAAAGCGCACGTCCAAAGTAATGAACTTCCTGAAAACAGTTATATAAGAATAAAGATCTACTTCATTTAACTGGACCAATTAAAGTGAACTCTCTCAAAATCCTTACCATTGAAGTCATATAGAGAGAGAGTGCAATCCCATGTAAATGGTGCAGGCATTAGTTTCAAGGAATTTCACATTCAATTGTCGTTATTTTGAGATTTTGGTCAAAAGGAGCCCAACTACTTTTCTTTGACTCCTCCTATCTTATTTCCTTCTTTTTGCCTATGTGCGCTTGCACCATAGGCAATCTGTTATAGCGGTGTGGGTCGTTTCTAGACGTATAACTGACTCCTAGTAAAATTGATCGATGTCTAGTTACAACTTAGTCCCTGATATTCTAAGGTGGCAAGAGGTTTGATCTCCAAGACTTGTTCTTCTTGTTATTATTTGCAAGGGAAACATGAATTGTAATGGTCTGGTTATGAAGAAGATTATGATTTGAAATGAATTGTAATGGTCTGGTTATGAAGAAGATTATGATTTGAAAATGTGGGGAGTATAGATAGATTTCAACCCTTATGAGGGTACAGAGGACTGCCCACCTTCCCATCCTTTTCTCCTACGCGCTCTTCTCTTCTCTTTCTTTGTTTCCTGCATTTCTTCTCACTGCATTAGGATCTGGTTTCTTCATCTCACTACAGATGCAATCTTATTCCAAAAACTAATCTGTTCTTTATGAAAATCCTCCCTGAAGCCGGTCAATTATTCTGCTTTATGTAACTAATTTCTGCACCACAGTTTCCTAAACTAGTGCTGCGTCAACAACCCTTTAGGGGTTGTGAAACATGCCAATCAGTCTATCGAAGGAGTAGATGAATGACTTCTCCCTAAAAATACAAAGATAAAGTAACATCGAGATTGCCTGCTCAAACAGTGAATAAAGTGGTCTCTACTATACCAAAAAACCTACAATATCACCAGAAGTGAAAGACAACAAAGATAGCAAAATTAACAACTTTGAAATCGACAACAAATGTTAGCAACTGCGGAAATCTAGGGTCATCGACTCATCGTCACAGGCAGATAAATAGGTCTATGTAGAAGTGGGAGGGGTGGGGAGGTCTCCCTCGTACTACTCTTTATCTTTTAATAGGTCCCACAGTACATGTATGGAGATGATATTGAACTTACAGAAGACAAGGCTTGAAATGTGGCTTCTCTCCAGCAGCTTTCTCGAAGAATAAGTGATTTCAAATGTCCTTCAAATAAACAATGTAACCGAGTGTCTCTTAGCCTCATAAGCACCCCATCAACTCTAAGCTGTGTAATGCATCCAACCATCAGTAAAAGAGATTAAGAAACAATAACTCAGGCACAACAAACGGATACCCCCGCGATCCATGGCTTTAATTGTTTATATAGAAAATTTTCCAACAGAGACACTCACCCAGAAACGCAGCAATAAGAACCAACCACTTGGCATGACTCTCTAGAAAAACACAGAAGTCGTTCATCAGTGAATTGGAAGTCGGACATATTGATGACTTAATAAGATCCAGAATAACATTACCACTTTCACAGTCAAAAGTGAGATTCCATTATCAGCAAGCTCATCCTCATATAGGATGATCTGTTGAACGAGAAAACGAAATCAACTTGGGTGCTAGAAAGGTAACACAAGTAGAAATGGATAACATTACTCAGTTAGATGACCCTGAAATCACCAAATTCTGATTCACTAACTTCATCATAAAAGAGAATAGGTTCTTTTGATGTCAGTGCAACCAGATCAATTTTGTCCATGCAATCCTGCCATTGAAGACTGCAGCTGCTTTCATTCGATGACCCTCTTACGCACTAATTAGACAAAAGCAAAAAGAACAGTTCAAAAAACTTTGAGTTTGACAGCAGAGGAGCTAATAAGTAATAACTAAAGGAGATAGAAGAAAGAATATAAATAAAAATGTTCCCATTCAATAATTTCCAAGTGATCAGCGAATATTGCTAAGGTGTAACTCAAAATGCAGCATTCGACTGACTGGCTGGAGGATAGGGGACAAAATAACTGATGTTTTCTAACCAAGGGAAAGCATTAGACCTGCTGGCATATTAGCTCTAACAAAGTAGAAAGTGTAAGTGATTAATGAAACTCCCTCAAAATTACTTCAAATAAATTAAATTTCCAACTGATCAGTGACTATTGCTAGATTGTACTCAACAATGCAACATTCTTTACTGGAAACTGAATCATGGAACCCTGGAAGCTCATGTGGAGAGTCAAATTCCTTTCAAGGTTTTTTGTTCTGTCTGGCGGGTGATCAAGGAAAGCCTGCCTGACCCAAGAGAAGTTACAAAGAACAGGCCTTCAGATTTGTTCAAGATACCCATTAAATGGTCACAACAAAAGCAAAGAGCATCTTTTGTTACATGCAAGACAACTACAATTATGTGGCACATGTGCGTTTGTATCCTTTGTAAAATGGACTATGCCTAGTTCTACCATGGAACTTCTTAACTATGGAAGAGTGTGGATGAGAGAGGAGGTGAAGAAGAGTGGTGACAGGTCATTCTAGTTTGTGTATGGTCAATCATATGGAAGGAAAGGAATTCAAGATGCTTTGCAAACAGTAGCAACAGAACATGCAGAAGGAAGTGGGTGAACTGGTAGATTCAATAGGCAAGGTGCAAGTTTTCGTTTTGTTCAGGAGCCCCCTTAAGTGTATGTAATGCTCACAACTCGGTTCCATTTTGTAGCTGAGTTTTACTGTTAGTACAAGTGGTTACCTTTCTTTAGAAGAATAAACAACATTTGAGTCACTGACCGGAGGATAAGGACAAAATAACAGATGAAACAGCCTAACCAAGGTAGCAAGCATTAAACCAGCTGGCATATTAGCTTTAATAATCTAGAAAGTGTGAGTGACTGATAAAATGCCTTCAAACTTTAATAAGTGTTCAATGATATAAGATTCAGACCTCGGTATTCCTTTCGACAGTTTCACTTCCATTGTAAGGTGTCGTGAAGGTATAGTCATAGTCAAGCACAACCTGTTGCAACGGTTTACTGCAAACACACACAAATAAAATGAGAAAAGAAGAGAGAGAGTGTGTCAGTAAAAGAAAGAGAAAGGCAAAGAAGAAAGCGTTCTGTCAGACAACTATCACCACAGATATCAAAACCTCTTTCTGAAAGGGTGTTAAGTAAGCAATAAACACCAAGTAAAAGGAATGAACTGCTTTAAAGCATATGAGCTCTAGTTTATCTAAGTCCTGTACCAGAATCATACAATTGTCATCAACATTCTTTCAGGTCAGCAGCTAAAGTAAAAGATCACCATCATCCATGTCATTTGTAGGGATGACCCAATGCTGTGAAAAATTGGACATGCTCCTGAATTTTGTCATCTATTTTTAATATTTAGTTTGCTATATTGCAAATTATAGGAGAATGGATGAAACATTGTTCATCTCGGAGAAATCAGTCTAGCACTATAATTCCCTAAATGGAAGAACAATCTATGCGTAAGCACTTTCATAGAATATCTCTCAGAATTTAGGTATATTGTTGTAGCAATATTATTAGAATTTTGGATGATTTTGTGCTGAAGTCCCACACCCCGATCTGTACCCACCAATCTTAAATATTGGATCATGCCGAATCCAATCTCTAGATCCATATCCAACACCCACAACTGAGTTTGGGCAACATAGGCATGAGTTACTTGTCAAAGACAACACCATTCATGCAAATATCGCAAATGGAATATGAATACTATATCGGCACTAGCCTAGAATAAAGCATTAATGAAATATGGGTCGTAGCCCAGAATAAAGCGTGAATGTAAAGGTCCTAACCTAGAATAAAGTGTGAATGTAGGATTGTTGATCTCAATAAAAGCCAATGAAAATACTACAAATTCATCTAGTATAGTCGCAAACTTCACCAAGCCAATACCTCCTAGTAAAAGTAAATCATGTTTTCTCTACTTCTATCCCCCCCCCCCTTTACACATGTAACTTATATCAAAAATGGAGATGAAGGGAGAAGTTAAATAAAAGGGGATCCAGGGATGAGACAGAATTAAAAGAGGATCCAGAATAAATGATATTTTGAAATAAATATGAAGGATGAACGTCATATATAAAATGCAGTATTCTCGTCCTCAATTAAAAAATCTAAAGTTTTGGTTTCCTTATTACTAATTCCCCTGCTCACCCCCTCTTCCCCTGACCGCCCCAACTCCCAAAAAGAAGCCGAAATTGATACTCACTCCTGGTATACAATGTTAGCTGAATGAGTTCTTTAGGCAATTTAACACCACCACCCCAAAAATTGTTCCTCTAATATATCCAGAAATATCACCAGATAACTTTCTTTCATCAACTGAAATAAATTGGAACGCTAATAATACCTTCTGAATTTCCATTTTGCAGCTGCTGGAACTTCAACAGGTGGTAATGCCTCGTGTTTCCAACCAACAAGAGCATCGAATGCATTAAAGTGAATTTTTGTGCCCGTATTCACATGTTTAAGCACCAAAGAATTGTCCCCAAATACCATCTCTGGCAAGTGAGAGGTCTGAAGTTCTTCTTCCCATCTGTATGCATATCAAGCCATTTAAGGAGGAATTAGATCCTTTAAAGATATCAAAGAGATAAGTGTGCTTTCCTAGAAGAGAATGGACTATTATACGCATAAACATAAAAGTCCACAAATAAAAAAGTTCAATATAGAATTGCGTGGAAAATATTTCCGTGGGGCTGGGAAGAGTTTAAGATTTAGGAGTGCTTCTTCACAGGTCATCTGTAACATGCAGGAAGGGAAACCCTCAAATGTTTTCTGAACCAAAAATGCATAAGAACCCTCATCAATATGCAGCACTCAACCTAAAATTTGCACGGATCTGCATACATTAAGATAAGAACCATTAAGGCCTCAATGATGAATCTTTGAAATTCAGCATCACGAGGAGCTTTCCAAGGCAGTGCAAAAGATTCACGCAATACGAACTGCTATCAGTTCCTCGTCCAGGTATCTATTATGGATTAGAACAGTTCAAATTAAGTAGAGGAAAAGGTTATAACTCTAATTTGGCAGGAGCAGAAGTCTTACTTCATGTTGCAAATCCTAACTAAGTCAAGCCCTACATTACTACAGTAGCCTGTATAACTTTCTGTTTCCGAGTAGTTAACCAATGAAACTACGCAACAATCCAAAATTAATGCTTCCATCAGTAGTGAGTTCTACTCCTATTATACAGTCTAGTTTAAATTGCTTAAACATGAAACAAACAAGTTGCAGTCACGGAAACAAAATCGGTGCTTAATTGAACTGTACATATAAAAAGGGTAAAAGAGTACTGTTGACGCTTAAGAGAAGTGAGAATGGAACGCTTTCGAGACTCAATCTCCCAGCCGTGAATGCGGAGTCCAGTCCGTCCGTCCGGCAGAGGCTCAGCTCCGGCAGCCTTTAATTCTCTCTCATCACTCTCCCACTCCATGTTCCGATCGTCCGGCAGAGTACTTTAAATTTTTTTAAGTAACAATTCCTCCAAAAAAGACAAATTGTGGATCCAAATATAGTCATATAGATGTCTTCACGAAAATACCAAAAAAGTCAAAATAGTTTTCACAAAAACTAATGCAAATAATCCTTCTGTGATCCTTCAAAGTAAACTAAATTATATTAATTTAATAT
>JAABOM020000001.1:36193883-36209108 GCA_011800125.2 Solanum clarkiae | reverse complement strand
AGTAGCCATTCCTTTAATACTTCTGGCTCTCGGGAGTCTCTTTGTAGGATACTTGGCCAAAGTGTGACCTGTTAGCCCAGATCTCAGTATCTTTAAGGGGCAGATCCAGGACATCCATGAGGTCAGATAGATTAGCATTGGTGTCGAGAGTGGTATAGGGGACATGGGTTTGGTCAGTGGTGAAAAGTTGAGAGAAGGAGTTGGTGGTGTGGGTCAAGATGGTTGCAGGGGTGTCATAAGTTGCACCAGTAGTATCTTCCAGGTAGACAATCATGTTTCTTCTCCTACGGATGAGAGCAGAGGTGTGGAAGAAGTTAGTGTTTGCATTTCCCCCCTTGCAAACTAATGGATGTAAACAAATAGCGCGGGCTCTCCCTTCACTACCCCCGTGGGGATTTCCTCACAGAGCCAGGAGATCCCGGATTTAGTGATCCAGAAATCCTTTTTTTTCCTGTAGCAGATTCTCATACCTATCCAAGATGTCCTTTTCAAGGTTTTGGAGGAAAGGACTATGGTAGTAGTTGTCAGATTTTTGGATCCCTTTGATTCTAGAAAGGGTAGTTTTAACCTATTTGAAGAGATTGCCGAAAACATCCCTATTCCATTTGGTAGCTTCATTATGGAAAGTAGTGATGGACTTAAGGAGGTTGTCATTATTACCAAAGAAAGCTTGGACCAAAGGCATAAAGGTTGGATGCCCACACCACATGGGCTCCATCCTAAAAGGCTTTTGGTTATTGCCTCCTAGGAAAGTGCTTAAAGAGAGGAGGAGGTGGCAATGATTGGATTTAGTGTGAGGAAGGTGGGTGACTTGGGCATTGGGGAAAGGTTTTACCCAGGGGTCGTTGGAAGTACACCTATCTAGTCTCTCAAAAATGAGTTGGGTACGATTATGGTACCTTTTATTGGTCCAGGTGTGTTTGCTACCTTTAAACCCTAAGTTTACCATGTGACAGTCTTGAAGACACTTCCAAAAAGTCTAGACCTATTATGACTAATATTGTTACCACCTAACTTCTCTGTGGTGTGGAGGACTTTGTTGAAGTCTCCTCCCATGTTCCAGTCGAGATTATAGGAATGTGAGAAATCTTGAAGGTGGGTCCAGAGATTAATCTGAGTATTGAAGTCCGAGCTAGCATATATCGCAGAAAATAACCAAGGTTAGGAATCAGGGATTACCTTCACAAGAACGTGAATACCTTGAGATGTTATAGAGATATTATCCAGCTAAAGTTGATCCTCTTTCCACACGATAACTATACCTCCTACAAGGCCTTCTGCAGCCGATTAGATTTGAGAGTCAAATTTGAGGGCCTCTGTAAGGTGCCTGCGGTCCATCATCTAAGTATCTAAAAGGACCAAGAGGGTCGGTTTATGCATTCCAACAAGCACCTAATAGTGACGCCTAAATGTGGCGCTATTAGAACCCCTTGTGTTCCATATCAAAAAGTTCATCATTAAGGCACATAGAGGAGTTTCCACTATCTCCTTCCCCTTCACTGATTGAAGGGTTTTCATTGGATCCAAAGCTACAATTATGCAAGAGTTCTTTCTATTGTTCCTTATCCATAAGGAGCAGGTAGTCACTTAGGTCGGGCATTAGATTTGGAGAATAAAGCTCCATGTCTCCTCAAATTCTCTAGTGATCAGATTCTCCAGGGTGAAAACCTTTGACACCGCTCTTCTGAACTTTGTAAGAGTTGTTCCAATTCCTTGTTTCGTTTTAGTATTTTGAGGGTTGAGACCTTGCTTTACTTGGTCGAATTTCCTATCCCAATCCTCGCTTAGCTTCCTGTCAATTATCCTTCTACATTTGGGTTCTAGGGGTGGGTCTCAAAAGGGAGAAACTTCAGGCTTTAGTTGTTTGGCAAGTACGGGTAAAATTGAAAGAAGGGTACGCTGAGGAAAGTTTGTTGGCATCGGTGCACTTAGTTCGTGGAATTGCATGACATTCAAGTTCCCTGGTAGTTGAGTACGCTTCAAAGTCTCCTCCCAGACCTGCATGCCCATGTTCTTTATTGCGTGGTCAAGCCCTCTTTGACAATTTGAGCAAGATATATTCGGTCTTGGACTAGCAGAATGACCAGTCGCCCATCCACAAGAGCATGAAAGGTCAACTGGCAGTCCCTCAGTCCCATTTCCATCCACGAGGAAGGCTGGTAGGAGGGGGAGAGGACTGGACGCATAGGTCAGGGGTATTTGTTAGGCAAATGATCTTCTGTTGGATTCTCTACCATGGTATTGTGGGGTTTTAGATTGGGGTATGCTCCATTATTCTAATAAATGGGATTTGCCTTTTCAATGCTGAGGGGAGTCAGTGAGGTTATTTGGTTCGACTCTTCCTGTCACCTTAGTTGAAGCATTGTGATCATTATTTTCCTTTGGGGAAGAGATGCCTTGCGTCAAACAAGAAGATGTAAGGGTTGTTCTTAGGATGGCCCCAGCGAGTTTAGAATGTTATATGTCGGCTGGGTTTTCATTATTCCAAATCCCTCTTAGGTTATATGAGGATTTACATTTTTGGAATTTGGTGGGTCATTAAGGCCAACATTTAAGAGGGCAGTTAAGGAGCAAGGAAACCCATTGGGAGTATGGTTTATGCGTTGTCGCACCTTTATAGATACTGTTGGTGGGCCTTCTTTTTACCCATTGGACACTGCGTTTTAACTGTGATGGGGGCCCTATGTGGGCCTTTGGGGGGTCGTAGTTGGACTGAGAGGAGAGGGGCGCCAAGTTTGAGTTTCCTTTTGGGTCTGGGTCAGGTAGACTTCGACCTCTAGTCTGGGTATTGCTCTTGTTCTGCGGGGTGGCCACAGGGGTTTTCCTTGTGGCCTTCTTTTTATGGAAGTGGACAACTTGCTAATTATCCTCAGTGCCCTGGGAGTTGACATTTTCTAGGGTGGCAGGGGTGGAAGATGCTGGTGGTAGGGTAGTGGGACATTTTTCGGCAGTGTGGCCAAGTTTACTACATGACACGCAAAGGATGCCTTTGCCTTCATATATGACTTTTTGTATGTGGGTTCCAATGATAACTTCATTTTTAACAGGGTTATCCAAATTGACTTGCACGTAGATCCTTGCAAATCGATCTCTAAGTGTGACTAATGTGCAAGGATTGATTTTTAGTAGGTCTCTTATCTTATTGCCCACGCGTTTGTCATGACCCAAGCTTAGGGCCTAGACGTGACCGGCGAATAGGGAACCCGAAGAAACCCAAACAAGCCTCTTAGCATATCGTTACACATCCTTGGTCGCGGAAGCAATGTAAAACAACACAAGAAACATAAATAAAGGGGAATTAGGACTACGGGAGAGACATTAATACTTAAGTAGCATGCAAAAGTTTGGAAAACAAGGGCAAGGAACTATGAGAAAACTTGCATAACATCATAATCAAGAGCCAAAAGAGTCGAGACTCATAACATAGATACATATCTTGTCCAACAACACCTCTACTACATAAAACTTAGTGGGTGCCAAGATAAGAAACCGGGCTCACCCTCATAGTCAAAATAGAACATAAAGAAGAATATCTCCATATATAATATGAGCAACATAGACTAAGGTCCCTGAATTAGAGGATTCACCAGTTAGCTTGAGTAGTATCGAACTAACCATGTGTAGGAGGAGGATGATCAACTTGCGCTTCGATCCCTACATAGTGATATCATGTAGGGAAAACACGTCTGAATATACCAAGTATGTAAGATGCAATCAACAAGAGATAGGCATCATAATCAAAATGCATAACAATAGGCAATAGGCATAATATAACGATATGGCATGTATGATCAATGCTTAAGTAAAACATGCTTGAGTAAATCATACTCATATAAGATATATCATATGTATAGAAGAGACCAAGCAAGATTTTCAAGGTACAAACCCCTTGGTGGTTGTATGGTACAAACCCCTCATATGGTTGATGATAATCACACCTTATGACCACGGTGGCAAAGTACAAACCCCTCACATGGTTGATGAGTACAAACCCCCACCTCAGTTACCCGGGCTCTTGTCCCCCCGGATCGGGTATAGTCAAATGCAACACTTTATATACAGTATATTATATACATAAGCTCATTTAATCATCATATAGTCAATCATATCATATCTCATGCTTTGGACCTTCAACTCCTCAAGAAACCACATCCAGATATTTTATCAAACACTTAGAGGTGTGTAATGCTAGTATAAAACCATAAAATATAGAGATGAAATCATGCAAAAAAATTCATTATAAAACCATCAATCAACACCTTGCAACACACTCAAGCAACATACATCAAAACCCCTCATCAATTCTTTCAATAGGTCCAAGATTTATAGCTCAAAATATAGCGAAATAGTCACAACTTTACATAGCTATAATATAGTGTGCAGTGAATTTTATAATAAGCAAGATCCACTTATGAATCAACTTTAAATCATGCAATTTGAGTAAAAGGAGGCTTGGGTATCATGGATGAAAGGAACTCATTAAAGAAACCCACATACCTTAGCTTGGAGATGAACTTGGTGAAGATTGGAGATGGAAACTTGAAGCTTGAAGAAGAACCTTGAAGGAAAACCTTAGTTCCGGGTGAGGGTTTGAGACTTGAATCTTGTGAGAAATATAAAACTAAGGGTTTGAGTGAGTATTGAGAAATGTCTTGGGTGATATGAGGGTGAAAAAATGCTAAGTCGAGGTGTTTTCTCATGTGGGAAGGCTCAGGCCCAAGACTTAAAAGTCTTGGATCGAAATTTAAAAACTGGCACCAAAACAACAGGGGCGTGTCATGAGGGTAACGCAGAAACTACACTGGAATTCGTCACTTTAAAAATTGAAATTGTGATTCATTCGCTCTAAAATCGGGGTTAGACCCTTTTTCCCCTAATTTTGACACCCTGAACACGAATATGGAGTCAGATTTTTGATATCGCACACAAATTTTGAGATATATAGAATTTAAAATTTAGGGCACTTTGAGGCACATTTCGGGCACTTTTTGGGGTCGTTTCAATATATTCCCGTTGGGAACATTTGTCTCCAAACGTACAAGAGACGTACAAGACAGGAGTGATCATAAGCAAATCAGCCCCCAACAAGAATGCAACATTACATTTAAAACACCATTTTCAAAATTTCAACATAAGTGTTAAATCATCATAAACTTGTCAATTTAAACATGAATGACATAGGGGCTGAAACATAAGACTTGGAACCAGATGAAGAACTTAGTCATTATCTTAGGCTTGATTAGAGTGAATAGGGTATGAATATCGCTTCCATAAGACTGCTTTGGCTTCCTTAGAGACACCTTTAACTTGATGATCCTTTCAAGAGGGCCTTAATGAACACCGCATCTTCATTAATCAACTTCTCCACTCATCCATTCAACACCCCCACCGGGACCTTCTTCCAACTCAACTTATCCTCCATATCACCTACCATCTCAAAGAGTTCTATAGCACTAGAGCCACCAACACATCTCCTCAACCTAGAAACATGAAGAACCGAACAAACCATAATCATATCCCTAGGCAAATCCCATCCACATGCAACCTTACCAACTTACTCTACACTCTAAAAGGAATCACAACCAAAAACTCATTTGTCAACCTTAACTACACCTATTCCACTTGTTGCCATAAACCACCATCTCCTCGTTGGGAGATAACCTTCACTCTAGCATCTTTCCACCCAAAACTTCCAACTCTAATAAGGCGAAAATCAAGGCCTTGCCTAATCTAGGCCTCTTAACCCAAGAAGATCTGGAACTGTCAAGAACACTATACTACTACCCTCAACTTCCTTCAACCTAACTCCCTATCTACCCAACTGATGGACTCCACTAGTCATCTCTTACCACCCTTACTACAATGCTAGGTTACCCATAGGTACCCTACTTAGAGCGTCGACCACCACATTAGCCTTACCAGGGAAAAAGATACACACTCATATCATAACCCTTAAGGAGTTCTAACCACCCTCTTGTTACCCTCAACTCACAAGTATTACAATTAGCAAACAACCTCTCATCTCCCAAGACTTGCAACACTACCCCCAAGGGTTAACAAGTTCTAGCTAAATCAATGTTCCACCACTAAAGGCACTACAAACATGCCAAGGTAGGGTTTTAAGACCCTATTCATGTGACCCATAAACACAAGCGGTGCATAAGTCAACCAACAACTCCACTAATATTCGAAATGCTTAATCCTAATCCAAGAGGACACTTAGGGATATCACCTACCCTCATCCACTCTTGGGGACAAATCCCGAACCTCAAATCAACCTTAGAGAAGTGACTAACTTATTGTAGTTGACCAAATAGATCGACCATCCGTACTCATCATATTACAACCTTACAGGTCCTACACTCATCGAAAGCATGCTATGCAAATAGCCAAATCACCTCAAGACCTCCAACACATCAAGCTAAGTTCAATCAAGATCACAAGACAAGACTTCTATGCAATAAGAATGTAAGGCAACCTTTATAGACCACTTCTAGCCATTATGGACTCGCGCAACCATCCAGGACACACATAGGAACCATATTATCACAAAGGAATAACACAAGGAATAGCAACTCCCGAACCTATCAAATAACCCTACTCGAAATGCCAGTCATAACATTGGCCTTACTTAATGTCAACTAAGTCACAAGAAAGGCAATAAAAGATAACTTATTCACATCCTCCGGTAATAGCCCAGTAAGCCCAATAAGCTCCTAATACCCAAGGAAGTCAAGGTCTAGGCTAATCTCTAATCAACTTCGTCTTACTAGGGTCCACCTTAATACCATCACCGGGCACCACACAACCTAGGAAGGCAACTTCTTACGACCAAACTCTCACTTCTCCTATTTAGCATCCAACTTTCTTCTTTAAACGTTGTATTACTACCCTCAAATGACTCATATGCACTACCTCATTAGGGAACACAGACTATTATATTATCACCAAAACCACCATAAGCCCATTAGAGTAGGGACTAAAGATCTTACTCATGAGACTTATAGGCATAACCAGTATATTAGTCAAACCAAATGACACTACCCTAAATCCAAAATATCGGAAAGGGACATTCAAGGCCTCAACTACCAACAACAACAATTCTATAAACAAAGCAACTTAGGTTCAACACCTCCAATTCTCATACGATGATCAATGCAACCCCTTAGAGACCAATTGTACCTTATGACAAGAAATGGACCTACCTACCTCGCTACCATTTAACAACCTCCCACTCAAAGACGGACTTATTAAGGATTTAGGATCTAACTCTAAGGGTCCTACCATCCATGAATACACAACATGTAAACAACCTTGCGAAACAGCAAAATTTTGGAAAATTTTGGAAAACAAGGGCAAGGAACTATGAGAAAGCTTACATAACATCATAATCAAGAGCCGAAAGAGTCAAGACTCATAACATAGATACATATCTTGTCCAACGACACCTCTACTACATAGAACTTAGTGGGGGCCAAGACAAGCAACCGGGCTCACCCTCATAGTCAAAATAGAACATAAAGAAGAACGTCTCCATACATAATAAGAGCAACATAGACTAAGGTCCCCGAAGTGGAGGACTCACCAAGTAGCTTAAGTAGTACCGAACTAACCACATGGAGGGTGCTTTGATCCTACATGGTGATATCATATAGGCAAGAGTATGTGTTTGTATGTTTGAATGTACTAAGTATGTAGGATGCAATGCAACAAGAGATAGGCATCATAATCAAAGTGCATAACAATAGGCAATAGGCATAATATAACAATATGGCATGTATGATCAATGCTTGAGTAAAACATGCTTAAGTAACTTATACTCATATAGGATATCATATGTGTAGAAGAGACCAAACTAGATTTTCAAGGTACAAACCCCTTGGTAGTTATGTAGTACAAATCCCTCACATGGTTGATGATAATCACATCTTATGACCACGGTGGTGAAGTATAATCCCCTCACATGGTTGATGAGTACAAACCCCCACCTCGTTACCCAGGCTCTTGTCCCCCCGGATCGGGTATAGTCTAATACAACACTTTATATAGAGTATATCATATACATAAGCTCATTTCATCATTATATAGTCAATTATATGGTATCTCATGCTTTGAACCTTCAATTCCTCAAGAAACCACATCCAAACATTTTATCAAATACTTAGAGGGTGTGTAATGCTAGTCTAAAACAATAAAATATAGAGATGAAATCATGCAATAAAATCCATTGTAAAACCAACAATTAGCACCTTGCAACATCCTCAAGCAACACATATTAAAACCCCTCATCAATTCTTACAATAGGTCCAAGAATTATAGCTCAAAACATAGCAAAACAGTCACAACTTTACGTAGCTTTAACATAGTGTTCAGTGAATTTCATAATAAGCAAGACCCATTTGTGAATCAACTTTAAATCATGCAATTTGAGTAAAAGGAGGCTTGGGTATCATGGGTGAAAGGAACCCATGAAAGAAACCCACATACTTTAGCTTGGAGATGGAAACTTAAAGCTTGAAGAAGAACCTTGAAGGAAAATCTTAGTTCCGGATGAGGGTTTGAGACTTGAATCTTGAGAGAAATATAATACTAAGGGTTTGAGTGAGTATTGGAAAATGTCTTGGGTGATGTGAGGGTGAAATAATGCTTAATATAGGTGTTTTCTCGTGTGGGAAGGTTTAAGCCCAAGACTTAAAAGTCTTGGACAGAAATTTAAAAACTGGAACCAAAAACAACAGGGGCGCGTCGCGAGGGTAACGCAGAAACAACACTGGAATTCGTCACTTTAAAAATTAAAATTGTGATTCGTTTGCTCTAAAATCGGGGTTAGACCCTTTTTTCCCTAATTTTGACCCCCTGAACACGAATATGAGGTCGGATTTTTGATATCGCGCATGAATTTTGAGATATCTGGAATTTAAAATTTTGGGTATTTCGAGGCACATTTCGGGTAGTTTTTGGAGTCGTTTCAGCGTTCCAGGATGAGCTTATTATAGTATTCCGTTGGGAGATGTGGGAGTCTGGCCCAAATGGTCGTGTGTGTTATGGTTTCCAGTTGGGGGTGAAGTTAGGCTCCCACTTATGCACAGACACAAAGTTACCCGCCACAAACCAAGGTCCTTCATGGATCACCTTATTGCAGTTAGCCTCCATGGAAAATTTGGCAATGTGGTAATAGTTGCCGAGATCTATGAGTGTAAGGGGCTCCGTGTGTTTCTAGGTGTCAACGAGCTTGTTCTTTAGGTAGACGTACAACAGTCGCCTTCTAAAGACTTCGATAATAACTTATGCTCTCCAAGGGTGGTAGAGTCGTTGCATTTCTTCCTTTGACAGGTGTATTGCCTCTTGTGGGGAGGGTTTTTGGTCCAAGTCCATAGTATCCTGGGGGTGGTGAGGGTAGATTTGCGGGAGTTCATTTCTTTTCTCCATGAGCACGTCTTTAAAAGTTAGTCCTGCAGGGTGAGCCTTGGCCTCCTGTTGCAGAGGATCATGAGAAAATATAAATATGATTCAAGTTAATTTTTTATTCAATATCTGAAATTTATAGTGGGATCAATTAAATTTGGATTTGTTAAAAAGTCTCATATTGAAATACAAAGTGCTCTCTGAAATGTTTTGCTTCACATAAAAATTCTTGAAACATAGATATGGAAATACAAATTTTGTAGTAATAACAAGAAATAAACGTATTTTTCCAAACTAGTGCAAATATAAGTAAAACAATAAACAATCTACATTGTAACTGGGACCATTCTTTTTGGAATCTGACCTTTATTGGTAGCGGAAGATGACTCTCTTTTTGTCTAGGATCATTTGCCATAAAGAATTTAAAAATCAAATAAAAAATCGGAAAAAGCTGAGGAGACATCCGGAAAAGTAGAAGGTTAAGCAGCTTTTATACCAACAATAACACATGAAGTTGGCCATTCGTATATGCTTTCGATGATGCAACAAATATGTTTTGTGAACTTCCGTCCAAATCAGTATTTGTGTTTTGGTTCAATAGTAATTAACTATGAGTTTAAGTTATCATGGAAATACGACACTTATACTCAGTAACAAATTTTAACAGAGAAAAAAGAAAAGACACAATTAGGCCACCAATCTAAGCTAAGCCACTCTGCGTAATGAAAAGACTTTAGTAGTGCCTAAAGGGTCATTTTTCATATATATCCTACCTATAGAGTATAAAGCAGTCACTATTTTGTCACAACTGTAATTCCTCAAGGAAACTATTACTAAACTTACCAGTTAGCATATCTCACTGTGCAGCCTTATGTCTATCATAGCTACTTCAGAGATTTCGCAAAATAACACAGAACGCCCTCCAATAAATTAAAGCTCTCTCCTAAAGGAACAAAAAGCTTTCCAACACAATAGAATTGAAGAGAAATCACAAAAGATTTTGCAGCACAACTAAAATAACTGAAGCAAGAATTATACAATCCAAAGATTAAAAAGATATTAGCTTTTGTTTTAAATCTAATTTTCGTAATCTCTAAACACCATGGCTTTGTCTTGTTTAATATCTAAACACCATGACAGTAACATTTGTAAATTAGCACAAAACAGTGGTAAGGGTCGCCTAAGATGAAGAAGAAAGTCCATCAATTAGAGGAAGAGATGAAGATAAGCATGAGGTGCTAGTGTTCAGCATATTAGCTGTTGATAGTTACTGTTTCATTAGTTCTTAGCTCCTGGTTCAACAGTTGGTTGTTAATTAATTAGTGGTTGTTAGTTGTTAGTTATTACTTTGATTGTGAGGATGAGCTAGCTATGAACTGCCATATTCAGTTAATTATTTAGAAATTTTGTATTGCACATCCAGCTGGCTATAATGCATGGATCATGTCAAGGTCATTGTGAACTGGTGAGCATTGAAGCACACAGTTTCACATGGCATCAGAGCATTCGATTCTGGCTAATTGAAAGGAGAATGCTTTCTAGCCAATCCATTTGGTGGTTAGAATTGCATAAATGGTTTCCCTAAAGATTGATCAGAATGATCCTCTGTATATTATCCTTCAAACACTTCAGGGTTGTGTTTGATTCCCATAAAGTTGACTGGCTCAGAGAAATATATGAAATATGGAGCAAGTCGATAAGGATCGCACTCATGGAAAAGACAAAGAATGGTTTTGTGACAGGAGCTTGTACCAGAGAATTGTACTATATGAACAATGGGAGACATGCAATGTGATCGTGTTATCATGGCTGATAAACATTATAAGTGAGGAACTTCTCAGTGGTATTGTGTGTTCAGCCAATGCTTTCTGCGTCTAGGTAGACTTGAAGGAAAGGAACGATTTGACAAGGTGGAATCACATGTGAATCTATCAATTACATTAGGAAATAAACACAATAACACAAGGTATGGACTTTCTATCACATTACTTCACCAAGCTGAAAATCCTATGAAGTGAATATGATGTTGTAGTTCCAAATCCTAGTTGTAATTTTCCTAAATCAAAAAGTATGTACATCATCTACAACAAATGAGATTGATTCAGTTTTTAAGTGGTTTGAATGAGTCTTATGATCAACCGAAGAAGTAAGCCTATGCTATGATCATAGAGGATAAGATCCAGCAGTCAACATATGTAGCTAACGTCGTTGATAAGCCAAATCCAATTGTGAATAGGACTTAAGGAACGGAATATTACAAGGGAGTCCAGCCACTACACTGATCACACCAAAGACAACCACTACAAGCTAATTGGTTATCCTAAATATTTGAAGCAAATGAAAAAGTGAGGATATGGAAATGGAAATATGAGAAACATAGGAAATCTATACTTAAATGTCCATGGAGGACAGTTGTTTCACTGAAAAGTGATAAGAGCAAATACCAAGGAATCTAAGCAGGTCAACATGGCAGGTATTACTACTTGTTTAATGTCAAATATGTTTGCACAGGAATAGATAGTGGACACTGGTCTATCTCATCGCAACAATTATTAACAAGAACACATGATCTAAACAAGTCACAGATACCTTCCTATAGGAGACAAAGTGAAAATTGGTCATGTTGGTGAAGTATATATTTGACAATGAGTTTGTGAAGAATGTTTTATATGTACCAGCTTCAAATTCAATTTGTTGTCAGTCTCCAAGATAACAAGGGAACTATCATATTTTTGTCCTTCTATCTTGATTTTTGTGTCTTTTAGCATCTCTTTAGTGGAAAGGTGAAGGAGATTGGTAGAAAATGTGGAGGCTTATACATAAATATACAGCAAAGCAGACAAGGAAGTAAGATGTTCTCAACAAGTGATGAATTCAGGAATATCAATACAGGATGTCAATCTTTAGCATAAAAGGCTTGGACATCCTTCTTCTCAAATTTTAAGGAATTTAAATCTAGTACAATATTCTAAGGATAATGAAGTACTCCCCAATTTTCTATACTTGTTTTCCCCATCAGTGATTCAAAAGCATTTATGGCTTTTGATATTGTTCACATGGACACTGCTATGTAGATAAGAAGCATTATTTCTTGAAAATTGTAGATGACTACAGTAGGTTTGTATGGGTTCATTTGTTTTAGTTGAAGTTTGAACCTATTCTTGCTGTCAAAAACTTCCTTCTAATGATCAACACACAGTTTGGCTCTCAGATTACGGTTGTAAGATATGACAATGGTACTAAGTTTTTTAATGCTCAATGCATAGCCTTGTTTAATGATCTAGGAACATTGCATCAAGGTAGTTGTCCTCACACACCACAACAAAATAGTGTTGTAGACAGGAAGCATCGAGAGAGGTTGTTGGAGAGAAAAACAGATCTGATGAAGATAGAAAAAACACAGAGCTTTTTGATGTGAAGTGACTACTTTATTAGAATAATGGCTGCCATATAAATACATGAAATAATAACTGGAAAAGCTAAAGAAAATGAGTAAAATAAGCTATCATTATCTCTAATAACTAAAGCTTAAAAAATAGGAAAAGACTTCTTCAGATTCTGCATAACTTGCAACTGATTTATTTGAACTTAATCCTACTTTTAAGATGTATTTTGAGATACAACTAATCTCCAGCTTTTGAAGCACTACTATCAACACTCCTCCTTGACTCAAGAGCAGCAACACCAAGTCTTTTTCTGAGAAACTCAAACCTTGCTCTAGGTAGAGCCTTTGCCAAGATATCAGCATTCTGAAAATCAGTTTTGCAGTGCACTAAGGCTATGCTATGTCTCCATTTTGTTGTACCTCCCTCAAGAAATAAAGCTTGATCTTGAAATGTTTAGTCTTTCTATGTAAAACAGGATTATTCGCAATTGAAATTGCAGCTTGATTATCAACAAAGATTTCAGTGCTCTTCTTCTGCTCTATGTACAAATCTGCCAGCAGCTTCCGAATCCAAAGAGCTTGATTCACAGCTGACGCAGCTGCAATGTACTCTGCTTCAGCTGTAGATTGAGCTATTGTATCTTGCTTCTTTGAACACCAAGAGAACATGCCTAAGCCAAAACTAAAACAGTAACCTGAGGTGCTTCTCATATCATCTGAGCTGCCAGCCCAGTCACTATCAGAAGTATGCCCACTCCCTTTCTGTTTCCCACTTTGACACTTGATATCTGCAGGATTCGAACTAAGAGGAGCCATAGCACCTTTAGCATCTTTGAGCTTTCTCACCTTGGGTAAAGGACCATCCTCATAATCTTCATAACTAGAATCAGAAGATTCATTTCCATATGTTTCGTCATGCAGCTTTTTGTAGTCCAACCTCTCTATGTGACTTTTGGCAGAGACAAGCTACCAGACTGCATAAGATAGGACAACTCATGCTTCAGTGAATTCCTTTTAGCTTTGCCAACTTTAGCTTTTTTCTCTTGGGAAGCCGAGTTTGGCACACTGTTATTTACTGAACAAGAAACCACTTGTTCATCATCTTACAAACTATTGGTATCAAATATAAGACTAAAATCCTCAAAGTCAGAAGTAAAATCAGAACTTGAACTTTCTGCTTTAACCGGCTCATCCTTATCTGGATCATTAGGAGTGAAGTCATCATCTTCCGAGTTATCGGAAGAAAGCCCCAAAATCGCACCATCTTTAGGAGTGACTTCTGTCAAGTCTTCTGATGCAGAGTAAAAATCAGATTCATCAGAACTGGAGTCATCTTCCGAATCATTTTTTTTTTACATCTGGATTTTCAGGGTTATAGTCATCATCCTCTGAGTCAAATGATGGAAGTCCAAAAATATCATCCAGCTTGTCTCCAGAGGCAATAGCAGCTTCCTTGGGATATGCTTTCTCCCAGCTATCAGTGACAGAAAGGTTTCTTCCTTGAAAATCATTAAGCAAGTCAATGCAGTCAACTTTGCAATCACAACCAGGACAAAGCCAGCCTTTATCATCAGGTGGAATGTCTTCTTTTAACAGAGGTGGATCCACACACAATTGGTGAAATCCACGCTCACAAGCACCATCACAGAGGATAATATCATTATCAGCTGGCAGATCTATAGAGCCACACTTCGCACAGAATATATCTTCGCTGTCAATCTCCCCTTCATTATCAAATAAAGATTCTGGAAGCCTCCCTTGAGCAAGTAATGTATCAAGGTATTGAAACAAATCTCTAATTTTCAATTTGTAACGAAAAATATGACTCTTGGCTCGTTGTAGCTCCTTCTCAAGCTTTATCTTTTCTAAGCTTTATCCTTTCCATCCTTCACCAGAGTAAATAAGTTGTAGCTTCTGCTTTTCCCTCTATGATGAATTCTGGACTGGAAGTCTTGTTTGCATCCCATACTGACAAGCTTCACAAGAAGGCATGTTCTTCTCAAGGCTTGGGAGACCTTCTTCTAGTTGATTTTCTTTCATGGAGAGTATAGCATCATGATAAAAATGTCCGAGTCTTTTGTGCCATAATTCTGAGTTGTTTTCCAATTGGATAGCTGCTGCTTGCGTCTCATCCAACAGGTTCAAGTTGAAACTTCTTCCTTTCATCTTAATATTGAACATCTCCTTATAATCGGCATCCTTAACGAGACATGTTTTTTCTTCAAACAATAGCTTCAAACCAGTTTCAACTAGCTGTCTAACACTTAAGAGATTTTGATCAAGATTAGGAACAAAAAGAACATCAATTATAAGTTTCAAACCTGCAGGGCTTTCAATTGCAACTGTCCCTTTTCCTCGTGCATCAAGATATTCTCCATTTCCAATTTTGACTTTGGAAATAAAAGATCTATCTAGATCTTTAAAGAGCTCTTGGT
>JAABOM020000001.1:36168909-36193783 GCA_011800125.2 Solanum clarkiae | reverse complement strand
TCTCTAATTTTCAATTTGTAACGAAAAATATGACTCTTGGCTCGTTGTAGCTCCTTCTCAAGCTTTATCTTTTCTAAACTGCAAGAGTTTCGACACCAGAAAACCCAATGATGACTTTGAAAAGTTCTCAAAATTTTAAAAATAAACAGGAGAATACAGCAAAAGTGAGTTAAGCAAGTGAACATGATTTCTATTATGATTTTTTCAACAGGCCAGATAATTTTAGGCTAGGTTATGCAGGCAGCAGCAATTCAGCAGAGTGTAAAAGAGCAGATAATTATAAAAATAACAATGCACTAGGCATATTGACATACATATTCTCCCCGCCTTATGAATGTGACAGAACAGGGTAAAATAGAATTGGCTTATTGGGCCAATATAATCTAGTTGATGCTAGACCATTGCTATTAGACTATGGCAGATGTCAGCAAAGCACAATAGACATAAGTTTACAGGGTTAGCATGCTAAATCCGCTTCCTCCCAGTAAAGAGCCAGTGACGAGACCATCATATATAAGCAACACATGTACAGCTCAAAATTACCCCCTCCCCAACTACTTCTGTTTTTGATTAGTCGGTACCTCCCAGAGTACTCCAAGAATATACATCAACAGAATCTTACCAAACTTGCCAACAAAAAAGACATTGATATCCTGAGATGAACTTTAAGAGTGAAGAAAGCCCATAGCCTTTCTTTGATGAAATTCATTACTTAATCCCAAAAAAAAAAATTCTACTTCACAACATAATGTTAGTGGCGCCCAACTGCAAGCTCAAGCCATCATCATAAAAGCAAATTTGACCTATAATTTTTTTTCTTTTTCGATAAGGTAAATAATTTTACTGATATTTGGGAAGGCCAATATACAGGCATTAACCTAGAAAATTTTAAAGTAATTTCTCTCGGTTCAATGAACTAAATTAGTACTATGCCTTTTTTTTAAATCAATACCGATCTTGTGTGCCTTTTTTTAATCAATATCGATCTTGTAAAAAGTTCACACTACACACTCCACAAATAGGAAATATTGCTTTAGGGTAACAAGCTGCTATGAGCAGTAGAGTATTTGGAAGTCAAAAGAGTGTGTACAAGAAAGCTGCAACAAGGTACAGAAGATTGCTTTTTTTTTTTTTGAAACAAGGTACAGATGATTGCTTTTTCCAACCTTCATTAAGCATTCATCAATCAAATTCCCACACACATTACTACTTAATAGTTCTGATAATAGGTAACAAACCTTTGTCCTTTCCAGCCTTCACCAGAGTAAGCTTCAATCAAGGTCTGTTCATATGTTATTCTATGTAATAAGTACCTCAGATGGCCCTTTATTCTTGTGAATTCATTCCCAGCTATATGCTTACTATGCTTTTTCTTTCTCCTTTTTCTTTTCTTTTCCTCAGTAGCATCATGAGTTACAACAGTATTATTTGGCTCAGAAGTTCCACACTTCTCCTTTGACTTCGAGCGTAGAAGTCTAGAACTGCTGATAGGGGATCCTGAAATAGATTTTCTTTTTCTCAGCTCGCCAGGTGTTTTCTCTTGACGTTCTGATTGGTTGAGACTTTGAACTGCATTTTCACGTGCTTCTCCTGATTGTTCAACACCGGGATTTTCAGACATATTACCTGCTGATACTGTGTAATGGGCCCCAACAGCTGTTCTTGCCACCTTTTTAGATGACACTGCCGTGTTTCCTAGAGCTGACATCTCAGTGTTGATCTTCTAGCTGAGATGTTATCTCTCCTTGATTGGCATTACCAAAAATGTCTTCACAAGACAGTTATCCTAATGCAAATCCTACTATCCCCGCTTCCACTAGTTTCTTCTCTTCATTTTCATCTTAATGACCTCTGAACTCAAGTTCTAAGTTACTGTAGTGATGAATATACTCAATGATACAAGATCACTAGAAATCCATTCTCCCAATTCTCACAAAAACAATGCCATGGTGCTCAGTTTCTTATACTCCAAACGAAAAAATCCAATATTGCTTCTCTGGGAAAAAAAAAAGAGGCATGAGCACATAAATATCAAATGAAGTTGCAATTATTAAAAAAAATAGTAAAGATCGTCTAACTAAGTGCTTTACTGGCATTTTCTCTAATGTGTACATCACTGTGTCACATGTTACTGCAGAAGCACTATTAAATACTTATCTACTTAATGCAACTGAGCCAAAGAAGAACAGAGGCTAACTGATCTCCTTTGAGTGAGGAGATGAAGCACGAACAGATAACAGCAGCTCTAGGCACCTTCATGCCTTCAACTAGTGGGGGCAAAAAAGTTATCCAAATACAGTAGCCTTCCTGCTATATTTTTTCTACATAAAGTCCCAGGAATTGGTAATTAGTCCGCGTATTGTCAAATTTAAAAACTAAATGTGTAACTTATAATTTACTCACTTAAAGATTACCACTCACAACAATACGGTTGGAAATCATTGATGTATACCCCTTAGCCTATTCATATTTAGTTAGATAAAATGTAGTTTGAGTCCTCTCAATGAAGGACCTCTTTGTTTTTTAAATAACAAAGGGAGCTCGCAGCCGCTACTCTTTGGGTGCTCACAGGATAAACTCCCGCTCCTATGCAATAGCTTGCAAATCACATAGGAGAGGGATCCGCACTAGGCAAGCCCGGTGTGACGAGCTCGACCCAGGAGGCAAATCTCTTGCTTTTGCCAGCAAGAGATTTCGAACTTGAGACCTCCAACGAGAAAGTCTCAAGCCCAAATCACTGGGCCACCCAGAAGGACCTCTTTGTTTTAGTGAAAAAAGAATAACTTAAGCCCCTAAATAGCCAAACAGTCATCCAACCCCCCAGGTACAGGGGAGCAGACACTCTCAGCCTGCCCAGTAGGAGTCAAACCGACAATTTCGTCCCTTTCTAGGTCAGGTGCTTCAACCATTCAGTGATGGCCGCAACAAAGACAAAATGAGGCATCTTCTTGATAGCACAGGAGTGCATTGTTAAATATTTAGAAAAGAAGATACTAATATAAAGCTCAATCAATAAAGAACACTTTACTGGAATGGCTTAATTTACTTCCCAGAGGCCACATTACACCTGAAAAGAAGCTGCAGACCTAAGGCAGGTTAAACTTGCAAGGTTAACCACCTTTGTAAAAAAGTTTGTTTCAGATATAATTTACTTGAATTGAGCATAGAGCAGCACCAAATTTTAGTGCCCTTTTGGCTGACTATATGAGTACATTGGCCTGGCCGCAAAACTATTAGTTTTATTTATTTGATTGATAACCATGCTGTCGGGCCAGTTCGCGTGCACCTCGACTAATTCCACGAGATACATGTCACTTAACAAACAACCGGTACAATGTTATTATGACCACCAAGGCTAGGACGGCTAGGACAAATAGGGAGAAGTCATCTAATGTTGGGATTTGAACCTAAGTGAACCTAAAACCTCATGGTCTCCAACCACTTCATTGACCACTAGGCCACAAAAGTGGGTGCAAAAAACCATTAACATATAAAGGCGATGACAAGCGAAATGTTGAGATATGGTACTTCTCAAGTTGATAGAAATGGTTTTCCCAGCAGGGACAGTTTGAGGCACGTGCAAATGAATAAATTCTCTTTGGTGACTACAAAAGCATACTTTCCTCAACAGTTTATCGCAAATAATGTCCACTTCCCTAAATAAACTGAACAGGATATATCGTTAAATGGTAGAAAGGTGACACTATACTCTTCCTAATAGATTTTATTTCTTTATGAGAAAATACATCAAATGACCTACAAACTTGTCCACAAAACCTAAGTTGGCACTATAATATTACGGATGTTTAGAAAATCCCTTAAACAATTTAAGTGCCACTTTGATAGCTGACGTGGGGCCTCTTTAACCCCCCCCCCAGCCAAAACAACAAAATGCTTACCACACAAAAATAGCAAAACTTTGAAGAGGAAAAAACAAGTAAGGGCCCCTTTATCTTCTTTCCAGACCTGTTTCATCTCCTTTTTGTTTCCACCACAGGCTGAACCTGTCCCCTCTAGAAATCGCTGATGGCGATCATGATCCAACGAAGCTCAACCACAATGGACCTCACCCCAAACCCATTTGTTTCTCCTCCGTCGCTGCTAAAAACTCAGAAGTAACTATCTGTCCTAAGACCACCAGATGTCGCCCAAAAATTTCACCGCTCCGGCAAGGCAGCGACAAAATGACGGCAAGACCCTATTCCTTAACTTTCTTTTCTTCTTTCTGTTCTTTCTTCTTAAATGTTTCATGTTTTTTGTTTAGTGAGTGTTAGATCTTTTGCCAGATTTAAGATCTTTTTTCTTGTAATAGATAGACCCAATACAAAACAATAATGGTGGGAACAACATATTTATCCATCATGAAATTCACCATTTGAGAGTAACAATTGGAAAAAAATCATGTTTTAAGCTCCAGAACAACATTTGGGGAAAATCTTTGTGGGCACCAAACAAAAATTTAAAGAGATCTACGAAATAGTTTTCAATGTGAGAAATGGGAAGCTTGAAATTAAATAACAAAGAAGAATACTATAAGGAAAAAGGCATTTTCTTGATCTTCCTTCTTCTTCTTCTTTTCTTTGGTTTTTGTTGTCTATTGCTCTCTCTTTCTCATTTAGTTTTGGGTGAGAAGAAATGATCAAAAAGACGACAACAACAACAACAACAACAACAATATACCTAGTAAAATCCCACAAGTGGGGTCTGGGAAGAGTAGAATGTACGCAGACCTACCACTACCATAGAAGTAGAGAGGCTGTTTCCTGGGAACCCTCATCTCAAAACCCGTAAGAAGAAATAACTAGATATGATAGAAAGGAAGGAAACGATCAAAAAGAAACAAGAAAAATTATTTCATGAAGATCTGGATAAAAAGAACAAGGGTAAACTTTACTTTGTATCATATTGTGCTAATGAAGAAGATGGAACAGTGAAGAAGATGGAGTAAAGCAGAATGGATGAACAGTGAAAATTAAAAAAATGACATGGGAGAAGAAAAGGAATTGGAAAGTGAATCTGTTCACTTTCTGACATGACGTTGAGGTGGTGCTTATGTGGTGTCCCTGTATATCACCTTACAATCATGAAACTGGCATCTATGTTGCTTGGACCCTTCAAAAATGTCAGCGGGTGCATGTCGGATTCTCCAAAACAAGTGTATTTTTGGAGAATCCGACACGGGTGCAACATCAAAAAATGAAGAATCCATGCAGCTTAGACTGGCATTGCATGTGGTGCTATTTAATTCACTTGAAAGTTGTTTAAGGAGTATTTAAATGCTCATTAGTTACAGTGCTAAAGTAAGTTGCATGGACAAGTTTGGGGATCATTTGTCGTATTTTCTCTTTCTTTATTCATAGAATTAATACTTAAATATTTCTTCTTCTGAATTACATGATATATAAACTTTCTAGCATTGATGTTAATTATCCTGTGAAGCCAAAATAGGACATCAAGACAGAGAAAGAGTGAAAGTTGAGATTGATTACATGTTCATGAAGTGAAAAATGATCATAATTTCTACTTGCTGAATGTGTGTGTATCTCGACTAAATTGCATTTAATAGATTTGAATGGAATAAGAAGCTAAATCTTGTTTTATTTTCCTACCAATAAACTATAAAAGAAGATTATTGATTCTTCCTATTTTCTGTATTTAGTTTGATATTAACATACACTGGGGAAAGACATATATATATTTTGGTAAGAAATTTGTTTTGTAAGTTACATCATAGTTTGCAGCACTGGAGAGTCATAAACTCTAGATTTGAGTGTTACACAAATCTTTTATTCACTTATCTCCTTACAAAAGGGGAAAATTCACTTTTTCTTCTTTTTCTTAAACTTATTTGCTTATCTATCTAAACCTGTGTCTTTACAAACTAATCTGTAAGAAAGAAACTTGAGTTACAATTTTGAGAGTACGAAGTAAGCCAATTCAGATTTATAGCACCTCTGACTAAAGGATGTCCAAGAAAACCCTATGCATCCCTAAAGCTTTTACTTGAGCATGCAGAAGTAAATGGAGAAGCCAAAATCCAGCCATTTTGAGATAAAAGAAAACAAGAAACACTAACCAGCAGTAGAATAAATAAACAATCTAGTTACAAATCAATTGATCTAAGTGTAATATTTCAAATGTGTCGTGTTTCTTTTTTAGCTTCTACTCACACTTAGGCAAACGATGCTTACAATAGGAAACGGAACCGTTTATAAAAGGGTTATGAGTTTCGAGATTTACCTTTGTTTACAGATAAAGAAATCGACAGAGAGAGTTTGAATCTGGGAACTAGGGCTTCAAACTGAAGGTGTATGGTGTATTTGGGGTGGGGAAGAGTGGATAAGAGTGGGCGGTAGATACTTGTGTTAAAGAGGCTTTCTCTCTAAGCCGATGATAATAGTAAGATGAAAGCTCGCTGGGTGGGCGTGAATTTGGTCCCTTCAAATCAGGGTGCGGGCGGGCGGGCGGGCGGGGTGGTATTTCCAAAGAGGAGAAATTTAACACTCACTTTTGCGTGCCGCCATTGTTTCCCTCTCTTTCGCTTCAACTTTGGATCATTCCAGATGTGCTTTTTTGTCACACGCGCCATAGGGAGGCCTAATTTATGGGCTTAAACTTGGTCCAACTCTTTGTTACTACTCGTAAGTTTTGATATTGGGCCTAATGGGCTTTCCCCTTTTTTAAATAGGAAGAATTTCAGATAGGAAAAATTACACGAATAAGTAAATATATATTTATTAATTAGCTAACATAATTATAGTTTAAATTAATTATGACTTGCGGCAATATCTAGCTATAATTACAGTTTAAGTTTTGTATAATTCGCGCAATTTATACAAATGTTATGTATGATTATACAAAAGTTGTGCACGAATCAAATTGTATACTAAAATATATAAACACTGCGAATTGTCCATTATACAACACTATGCACGAATTCTATAGCAAAATATACAAATGTTATGCAAAAGTTACGAATTTTATATCAAATTATACAAACATATACAAATGTTGCGCAAGATGTACAAAACATGCGATAACTATAGTTGCGAAATGTAATTACCCAAGTTATAGTTATGGAGCATAATTAAGATACTTTTGAGTAGTTATATGTGAAAATTATGCGATAAACTTATTAAGGTACAACAAATATAGCTCTCTTTTATTTACATAAAATATAGCCCAAAATAATAAAAATATAATGCCTATACAATATATCTTAAAAGTCATAGAAAGTATATATTGACTATACACTGTAGATTACTTGTACATGTTTTATATATTAAATATACATTATAATACACTCAAAAACTTAATATAGCTTGAGTATACATAATATATATGCTGACTACACATGCCTACATAGTGAATGACAATTTTTTGGTAACTAATTTGGATGAATGGACTTGCCCTGTAATTATTCCTATTTTTTATTTATTACTCAGATATATCATATTTTTTTAAAAAAAATTATCGTTTATAATATTATATTATATTAAAAGTAAAATTATAAATTTATTATACATGTTTTGGTAAGAAAAAATATCCTATGTATTAAAAATAAATTGTGCACGTAATATAAATATATTATATAGTGTAAATTTGCATTCGAACTGTCTATAATTATCTAAAGGAAATTAATTTTTTATCTATACACAATTTTAAAAAATCTTTATAAACAAATAAGCGCATATTAATATAAAAAAGAATTAACTCCCATGTGTAAAAAGGTCAAAGAGAAATGGAATTACAAGAGAAAGTAACCAAAATAAGTAGACGGACTTACAATATATCTGCTATTAAATCTGATAATATAGTCTATACAGTGTATTTGTTATTAAATTTAATCTATCACTATATGTTGCAATTTTTAAACTCTCTCCATGAATGGAAAATAGAGGAAATATGTTTGCCTTGTGCCGTAATTTTTCTTTAAACTTATCACGTGATATAATCACAAACGGAAGACGTGGTCGTGGACCACTTCAAACTAATGTCATTTTTAGGCCCAATAACTTATGTTAAGATGGACCACTTCAAAATAGTGTTCTTTTTAAGGTCCATTGGGTAAGGGCACTTTATGTCTGTTAATTGATTATGGACCACTTAGGCCCAACATGAAGCACGTCTTATGTTAAGTTTCATGCGATATTCGGTATTTATGTTGGCGTTCAATTATTTTAAATTTGTGTTATACGGAAACTCATTCGGAAGAAAATACTTTTTATCAAAAATTCTTTTTATTTGTGAAACTTGAATTTGAGATTTCTGATTAGGAAAAAATAGCCTTATTTATTGTACCATATCCTTTAATGGTTAACTAAATAGTTTTACCATATGGAGCCAAGCTACTAAGGGGTGTTTGGATTAGCTTTATTAAAGTGACTTGAAAGTTAAAAGTCATACGTCGATACTCCCCAATTTTTAGATTTTGACTTTTTCTTTTGAAAAAAAAAAAATTGTTGATTTTAAGAAAAATGTTTAAAAGCAATTTTTATGTTTACTCAAACACTTTTAAAACTTTACAATAATTAAAAATAAAAAATTATTAAAAGTAAGTCAATTCAAACATCCACCAAGCACTAAGCATTTTTCCCCCCTTTCCGTTGGGAGAGTAGGGACTTACAAAATAGGGGCAGGTTTGTTCTCTAGAAATAAAAAAAGAGCAACTTTCATAAAGCAGAGGTGTGTTAGGTACAGATATAGACATATTTGATTTTTAATATCTGATTGGTTAAAAATTTTCAAACTATAGAAAAATAAAAAAATATCTTTTTCCGTGAAAATAGAGAAAACATATTTTACAAAAAATCTATATGAATTGTCATCTCGTTAGTCGATACTCCCAACACACCTTATCTTCACTTCACCCCATATTTGTTCCCCACCCCCACTTCTAATACTAATTTTTAAATGACAATCAGATATTTTAAAAAAAAATATATTTTACTTACACAATAAATATTAAAATAAAAAGTAAAAAGAAATATCTTTTAATTTGGCCTAACAAGCACATATTGTACCACTGAATCCTGTCAGCATTTCCTATTTTTCTTACTGTTCTGGTTTTGTTGATATTTTTGACTTCGACTTTCACTCAAAAAAGGATATATATCCATGTAATATTCCACAATATATTAGAAAAACTTATGCTTGTTTTCTAAAATTGCTTTAATTTTTTTTCTCTTATTTCTAGTCGGTTTATTTGATTTATTGGTGTGTACATATTAATTTAATATAAATATAATCATGCTAGATTACACACGTCGAAAGGGGTTCAATTGTATTAATTTTGTTATAATTATATCACATAAGTAGGTTTATATATTAAAAAAAATATATGCACACACATATTATCAAATCGCTAGCTTTTTCGTTCAATTACTGATTTTCTTTACAAATTGTAGATGTATTCTACTATCGGTTTGAATCCCTTACTAAAATTTTTGAGTTTACCATAAGAAATAATAATAATTTTTATATTATAACTTAATTATACAAGACATTAAAAAATTGAACGACATAAATGGGAATGTTGAAAACGTGCATTGAGACTTACAAATGCGACTGATCACTGATGTGCATAATATCTACCATGCAAAGTGCAAAAGACATACGGAGGAAAACTATTTAGGAGTCGTTCTGTGTGAGGTATAAAATAGTGACAGAGCCACTCTTTAGTCGATGGTTAATTCATATTTCATTTGGTGAAAAATTATATTACTATAAATAGTTAAAATTATATTTTGTTATATATAGTAGATGACGAACATCCTTCGACTAGTTACGTGCTTGCTTTTTTAAATTATGAACTCCCTTAATTGAAATCTTATCTCCACCACTAGTATAAGTGTAATAATTCTGATCCTACATATTAAAATGACTCCCTCTAATCCCTTTTATATGTTGTCCTTACTATAAATAGATGGTCCTTAATATATGTCATTTCAAAAAATCAATGCGTAAATGACAATGTTCTTCATATTTTACCTTTGATGGTTAATGAGTTTTGAAAGATATATTTGACCAACTAGAAGAATTAAAAAAATAATTAATGAACATTAAATAAAGGCAAAAATAGTGAAGTCTTTTTTTTTCCTCCTCAATGCAAGTATAATCACAAAAAGACGACATATAAAAGAGAAGGGAGAGAATAACATTATTTTATTCCGCGTGATTGAAGATATCATGTAATCCTTAAATTATTTATCCCATAATTTATCTCATCATATAATAATGAGATAAATTATCTCATATACATAATTGAATAATTAATCTCACATTAACTTGTTACTGACCAAACGACTGATAATAACTTATAAAGTCAAACGTCAAAAGGAGAAGTAAAAAGAAGAAGAAATTAAAACAGCACATAGAATATTTAATTGTAATTTCTTTGGAAAAATCTTTTTCATTTATTCATATTAATAATAATAATAATAATAATAACTCAAAATTCATTCTGGTAATTAATTTAAACTCATTACAAACACGTGAAAAAGGATAGAGGGGGGATGTTTCCTTGACGGCAGTTTTTGGGGAGTGTGCAAATCCTTCACGTGCGCTCTTTTGACTTGGAAAAAAGATTGAGAAAAATCTACTACAACTATTTGAAGCTTCCCATTTCCCTTATATTATTCCCACGTTTTTTCACGTACAACATGTAATCAATTCTTCTTTTGACAGCATTATATTTACTTTCTTCCTTTTTCCAGGAATCTAATCTAACAGACACAGAAAATCGTTACATGTTTTATTTTCATTTTGTCGAATCTTTTGTGAACAGCCGTGCATAGTGGAAAATAGTACGGTGTAGAGTTACAATGTCCAAAGGTGAACACACGTTGAAAATATTTGTATAACAAAAATAAATTGACATCGTTTGTCGATAAGTTTTTACAACAAAAATGACAATAAATTGTGCTATGATAAAAGTCTCATATTAGTGGTTAATGAAATGGGTGGATTCCTTACAAGGTTTGGACAATTCTCCTTCCTTTAAGCTAGCTTTTCGGGGATGTGAATTAAGCCAAAAACTTAATTTTATATAGTATCAAAACAGGATCCATCTCACCCACTTCCGAAAAGCCACGCACCAGATGTTAAGTATTGAGCGTGAAGTGGAGTGTTGAAGAAGCAAAGTTAACCTTAATTATTTTGACATTACATTTGAAAAATTATACTTAAGTACGCTACTAATAATACGCATGTTGGTGAAAAATAATATGTATATTGGTGGAAACTAGCTAATCGGTATTTAATTGAATTATTGCCTCATGGACGAAAGGTTGAATCTTCATTGTTAATTTTGTTTTCGTAGTTCAGATCGACAGGATTCACGAACAACTTGTTTGTATGTCTCAATTTGTTACGTGATATTATTCAGTCAAGTGGAGATTTGTGTGTTGCACGAAAAAATGGTGGAGATTTTTTCTTTTCGGTCAACACACGACCTAACTGTTGGTTACAATTGCAACCGACTTCGTTTTGGGTCTTATTCATCCAGTCGTAATAAACACAATCATCCGGGAAGAAACTTATGATAGATATATTAATTGAGAAAATATTTATTATTTATAGTAATAATTATTTTTATTAAAAATTTATAATATAGTCTTAATATATATCACTGAAAATTATTTATAAAATATAGAAAATATATGTTTTATTGATGGATAATATATTTATCACGCAGTTTAATATGTATCGTGTAAATTTCTTATCAAACGAACACAATATATTTTAAAACTTAATATACATTTATATTGCAGACATAATTCACTTTTAATGCAGGTGCAAATTTATCATAATATTATTATGTATTATTATAAATGATAATAAAATTTTGAATAATTCCCACTTTTATAATCTATTTTTATAATATTGAACATATTTTTGGGCTCACATTACAATCCGCTTTCTTAACATATGAGTAGGTCTTAGAAACATTAATAACGATGAGAATTAACATAATTAATTACCATTGTGATTAATTGTTAAACGATAACAGTAAGTAGACCCTGATATCATATAGTATGAGTTCTGCAATAATCAAAATATTTTCTTATAATTATTGTATATAGTTTGCCAAAGTTTCTGCATTAAATTTTTTTAAAACACGATGATAAGATTAAAAACAAATGATGTATCTAACTATTGTTGGAGAGGGTGGACCATAATATATACGAAAATTCAGCGGTCTTTGGTGTATACTACACTCTTAATTAATTACATTATTTTAGAAAGTTCAAAGAGTGTAGGCAAAAATTAAGTTAAAGCATGCTAATTAAAACAACCAATTGACAACTAGTGATGACAAAGCACTTATACCTAACCAAGTGGAAGGATTTTTCTAATTAGAAGACATAACGAGCTAATGACACAATTTGCTAAACAAATAAAAATATCGCAGTCACTTGGTCTAGACAAATTTATAACGAGTTAACAACGATAGGGACGTGATCAAAACAAAGTGCATGTAATTAATCAACTTCAAATTTGGTTAGGAAATAAAGCCAAATTAAAGTTCAACAGTAACGAAAATAATAAATTCATTCTAATTCTACATGTGGAGGACGTGGTGATACCCACGTATGCAACTTTACTCCTAGTTTGTGGAGATAGACATGTTGTTTCTGATAGATCATCGACTCAAATAAAATATATCAAATTCAAATATAAATAAAGTTTGTAACATAATAAGACGTGATAAATAAAGTGCACATATAATTAATAAACGGTTTGATTGGAGCTAAAACCAAATTAGAGTTCCTTATACCAATTATACTTGAACATGCACAGTGATATCTTGCCTTTGACATGTTCCATTATTGCTTTTGGAATCATAATTCACGGTCTACACAGTCATTTTTCCATAAATACCTAACCAAGAAAACATGCCCTAAAAGGTCTAGAAAAAAGATTCCTCTTTTTCTTCTTCACCCTTTTTGAGTTTTGACCATTGGAAATTAAACTCAGAATTTTAGAATTGACATTTAGTTTAATTTGCATATGTGAAAGGTTAAATCAAAAACCTGAAAAATAAAATAAATTATCTGATATATATGATTGATTAAAGTACACTAATAATTATAATGTCATATATATATAAGTATATCCATTGATAAATTAAGGCTATTGAATAAGGTGTTGGTACAAATGTCTTTCCAAAAATTATCTAAAGAAGTGCTTCAAATGAACAAACAATACTTTTACGTGCATGTTGGGGGAACATTATTATTTTCCATTTTACTTTATTTTCTAAGATGAGAAACAGCACCAAATTCTACAACTAATCCTTTTATCTTCAATAGAAAAAGTATAGTATATAGTTTACTTTGAAATAAACAAGATGGAGTTATAGCTCAACGAACCCATTTCCTAAAGTATTCACTTAATATGTCTTCTGTTGAGACAAGAGGGGACAGAGCACGTTGGAAAATTTAAAATATGATGGCTCTTATCAATAAAACTTAAGTGACGAATTCAGATAATATAAAATATATAGTCAAAGACTTAATTGCGAGACTGGTAAGGGTAATATCTATGCACACCTATTTGTTTCAAATCATTAGTAAAATTATACTAAGTATGTTATTGTACATAGTTAAAGACTTCCTTGCAAGACTGTTAAGAATAAAGTCTACGTACACCTTTCTCTCCTGAGATCTCTCACATTAGGACTATACTGAGTGTGTTGTTGGTTGGGTCCAATTCTATTTTGTACATGTTTTTCATTAATAAGAAAATCATATTTTGATTTAAAAAAAAAAAGAGTGTGTTGTTATAGTTAAAGACTCCCTTGCATGAGTGTTGGTGGATGAATTAAAAATTATGGTGATGTATTTATTTTTTAAAATTTGTTATCTTTGCTTTTATCATATTGATTAAGGAAGTGTTTTTCGTGTTGTGCAAAAACTAATCCAGTTTATGTTATCCTCTCCATGACAAATGTCAGCAATTTTCATCAGTACATTGTTTAATATATAGTTTAATCTAGACTTTTCTTAAATTTGTCTTTGCTCAAACAGAACCCCATTAATGCTAGTAGAGGTTGTTCTAATACAAAAAGTGTGGGTTAGGTACATGCTCATGCTCTTCCTTTAATCGTTAAGTCATTAATTAATCAAAACAAATACCTAACTAATGTCCATTATATTTTCAGATAATATATCCCTATTTGGATAATCAGATGACACTAAAGTAGTCCCTTTTATCAAATGTCGTTCCAGATCAAGCATGATAGACACCTCTTGGTAATTAAGTGGATAAATGCAAAAGTTAATTTGTGCATGACACGACTCGATCATCTATTAATATCAGAGACGAAATTAAAATTTAAATTTGTTCGATTATTTAGTTCGTCACCGGCCACTATTTTAATGGTAAGCCGGTCGGCGACATTATTGTGGCGGTTATTTTATTAATCTCGCTTAACGTTTTAGTTGACATTAATAGTCAAATAACGTTCTAGTCAACACATTGGGGACATTATTTGATTTTTAACATAAGAAAACGGAATCTGTACAGTTGCCAAATTATATTAAATTAAATTGTTTGCAATAATACTGGTATTAGTGAGGCAGTTTACACGCGGGATTAAAATAATAAAAAGCTATTAAGTTAGCTTATACCTATTTGTTATAGTACCAACAAGACCAAATTCTCCAATTAAGCAAATGATGTCTACCTTTCCGGGGATTGCGGGGGAGTACGAAATGTTCTAATAATGGCTGGCCACAAATTAGTTTAAATTAAAATATTAATAATATTATTACTATTAAGATAATCAGAATCTAATAAGTTGGCTAAGCGTGGGGTTAGTTGTACGTACGAAATGTCCTTACTGGAAAAACATTATTGAACAATACGCACACAGAGGTCGTTTTACATCCTAATTTAAAAGATCACTCTGTTACTACTTCGATTTTGAGAGGGGGCACATTATTATGAGAATAATTATTTGTAACACATAAACTGGTTAATCTATTTTTATAGTCAGAGTGTTTATTTGTGCATCGTTAACTTATACAACCTTCGTTTCATATTATAAAGATATTTCTCTATAACTATTTGTCTCATATTATATCACACTTATTAAATTAGGATATAATTAATTATTTTTTTTCATTTTACTCTCACCATTAATTAATGTATTAATGAAGTAGCAGTTAGTCAATGCAACTTTCGACGCTCCTCATGGGTCATCTGGAAACAACCGCTTTATGTTTTTAAACATAGGGGTTAGGCTGCGTACATTCGACCCCCCCTCACCCCGCAATGAGCGGGAGCCTTTTGAGGCACTGGGGTATGTTGTTGTTGTTGTTAATGATTTTTTCTAACTTAATTTAATATACATTGATATAAATAAAGAATACAATGGTAAAGTCTAAAAATATATTAATGATTTCTTAATAACCGTGTAAAATTGGAAGTGTCCTTATAATATGAGATGGAGATAGTAAGTCATTTAAAAAAGTCAATTCAAACACCCCTAAACCTATGAATCCATCCCCCTCAATCGAAAAGGGGAGATGCTACTATCCAAAATTCGAATAAAATTATTGAGAATATATATTTTTGGTGTTAAAGTTATCGATGAAGAAATAAAAAAGATGTCGAGAGGAACAAGCAACGTAACCGATAACTTCTAATGATACCAAAAAGCCTATTCTCAATTTTGTGCTTTAACTTAGAAATACTGTGGGCATTTCACTAGACAGGGTCATAGCTAGTATATTCCAGAGCTTCGGCCAAATTTCGAATTCGCAAACTTAAAATTTAATCGCCTGAATCTTTTAATTTGAACCAATAAAAATAAAAAATAAGTATATTTTTAATATTTATATACACTATATTAATCGAGCATGATATACAATATGATACGAAATTCCCACAGCTGTACTCTGTACTAATCTTTAGAATTTTGAGACTGCATGCATATATATACACCTACTAGGGAAAGAAAACTTTATAGCCAGATTTAATTTGTTGTAATAAACATGCATGCTTAAATATATATTATTATTTGCGAGGATAAGGCAGAATATATTCTATCTTTAATATTTTGCAATATTAATGGATGTCTTTAAATTCTTCTGAATAAAGCTCCATATTCATGTACCAAAAAACGAGTTTCAATCTCAAGTAAAAAAATCTATTATTGTCTCTCCATATACCATAAACAATATATGTATAGTATTCTTATAGGAGTATCATTTGATATCAACATACTATAAAGTAGTAGTATTTCTTTTCTTAATTATTATAGGGTATCATTTTTGAAAAAACAATATGTCATTTTCAACAAAGAAAAATAAATTTAAAGAAACGTTTTTCTAAACCATCTGTTCCTGTCTTGATCTTATCTTAAGCACTCAAGATAACAAATTAAACACAAAGAGGATTGTAAAAGTGAACCATCTTTAAAATGAAGTTGACATTTACTATTCTCTAACCTTATTAATTAATTACTTAGTTGAATTCTACCAAATTACTAGTAAGCTTTTAATTATAATTAACAACGACCTGAGAATTTTTTAAAAAGTCCCACTCTGCTACCTCAAACTTGATTAGTTTTATTTTTAATTTTATAAAATAGAAAAGAAATAATGTAACACTGTAATCGCCGCCCGAATGTTCCTAGGAGCTTCATTTGTTGATGTGCAACAATATAATCCTGAGATTCGAAATAAAAGAAAGTTCCAGGAACTGCAAACGAAATTACCCACCACGTGATTTTTCCACAAAAATAATAATTAATTAATATACTTTAATTGCATCTAAAGCTAGCCCACAATCCACAGTCCAAATCTACAAAAATATACTTTTTGTTTCAATTTATATAATGGAGTCTCATTTGACATGGAATCGGATTTTGACATGAAATTAAAAAAAAAAAACAAAAGAAGAAAATACAATATATAATATACGTGTTAATATTACTTGTTTATTGAGCTTAGCTTATTAATGGCGCGGAGCCTAGGGAGAGGGCTACTATACTCATTGTGTACACGTATTAGCCATGCACAGCGTAAAACAGTAATATGATAAATTATGAGTTCAATTTATATATATATATATATTGATAATGTATTCATAACCTAGACGACATTCATGGCCTAAGCTAATGACCTCCATTTTACTTTGGAGAGGTATATAGCGACTAAGGCCCGCTCAATTAGCTGAACCTATGTCATAATTTGTGATAGCTATTCAAAAAGAAATTGATAACATTTATGAAATAGTTTGTCTACTAGGTTATTAAAAGATAACTTTAAAAGAATTCAGTAAAATATGATTAGTAAATCTGAAAAAAAAAAAAGAAGAAGGCAATTTCTTGTTTATATCATGCATGTTAAATACAACATTGATAACAGTATAAAATTTCCTTACAAATTTCAATGTTTAAATCGTTCTAGAACTTATCTATTCTCTTCATTGTGTTTTTAGTATTAATTAGAGTATCAAATATATCATAATGTTTTAACCTATGCAGTTTGACACGTAGCAAGGATATATTTTTGAGTATATGATTGTATATTGAATAATTGTTTGATCAATTGATGCATGTTGTGATATGTTCAATAAAATGTATTATCACTTAGTATTAGCTAAATCATCCTCTTCTCAGCTAACAATATCAATATTCTTTTTAATCTTTTTTAATATTATTTTCTAGAGAGATTTAAAATATTATTATCTGTGTATCATTTTGTTTCGATGAGGCATGCCATATGCATTAAGAATAGCAACACTTTTTGTTTCCCCTACCTTGTGTGATACTTGCATAATACACGCAGGAAGACACAGCATTTAAGTGTCTGTTTTCCTGTATTGGATATTAATTTCATATATTTTTTTAATAATAATACTAAATAATAGTGTGACTTATAACGAAAACCTTTAATGGGGCATGAAGCATGCTTGTAGGTATATTGGGTACTTAATACTGTAGTAAACTTTTTTAAAAATATCTTTTGCTTCAGAAAATTCGTCGGACAAAGCTATATATAAATTAGCTTTGCTTATTAGATACAGAAGGTTAAAGATATTTCAAATAATAAACTTGCTCAATTTTTCATTATTTTCCTATAAAAATTGATGCTTAATGCTAAAAATTTTCATTATCTTCCTGGGATTTTTCTTTAAATTTTGATGAACTTCTCATTATTTTTTAAAAAAGTTTTATTAGCGACGGAAATTATAGCCGGGCTATCGCAATCGGGGTCCAACAATTTTACCAGAACCGAGCCTGCGTTGTTGGGTGGTGCACTAAACCCATTCCAAAAAACAAACCCTAGGCTGTGCCCCAGCTGAGGTGGCTAGTATTGGGCCCCACTTTGTACCCCTAAATTAGGGCTTTGTAGACGTGGTTGGACCCCACTTTGTCCCCTCTTCGCTCAACATTTTGATTTTACAAAATTGCCCACGGCCCCCGCGCGTCGAGTTCCTTCCAACCTTCCAACCTTCTTTTTGTCTTTGCCGCCCTTATGGGTCCCACTATTACATGGCACGTGACGTGTCACCTCACCCTCTCTCTTCCCCCTATATATACGCCCCTCTTACTCCATCCTCCATACACCTAATTTCACCCAAAAAAAACTTTCTTTCTTTTCTCTCAAGTCTCAACAGTTAATTATTCTATAAGCTTTGGTAAATTACCTGTTCCTTTTTACTCTGAATTATGGCTGTTGATTCGGTTTTGTCATCTCCTTTGGGTCCTCCTGCATGTGAGAAAGATGCAAAAGCACTTCAATTCATCGAAGAGATGACTAGAAATGCTGATGCCGTCCAACAAAGAGTATTGGATGAGATACTGACCCGAAACTCCCAAACTGAATACCTCAAGCGCTTTAAACTTGACGGCGTCACTGACTGTCAAACCTTTAAATCCAAAATTCCGGTCGTAACTTATGAAGATCTTCAACCGGAGATCCAACGGATCGCTAACGGCGACCGTTCTCCTATCTTATCCGCTCATCCCATCTCTGAATTCCTCACTAGGTGAGCGAACACGCTGTTTGTACATTATACAGTTAACTCCGTTCTATTTTATATGATACTATTATTAATTATTCCATATTTATTGATATACATATTTTTCGTATTTGTTAACAGCTCTGGTACGTCAGCTGGTGAAAGGAAACTGATGCCAACAATTAAAGAAGAATTGGATCGCCGCCAGCTACTTTACAGTCTTCTTATGCCTGTCATGAACCTGTACGTATAATAAATGCAAAATTAAATAGAGTTACGTTACCTCTTTTGGTATCCGAATTATTCGGGAAAACATAAAGCATATTTTTTACGAAACTTCATTTACGTGACAGATACGTGCCTGGATTAGACAAAGGCAAAGGACTGTACTTCTTGTTTATCAAGTCCGAGACGAAAACTCCAGGTGGGCTATTGGCCCGACCCGTTCTGACAAGCTATTACAAAAGTGAACATTTCAAAAGCAGACCTCATGACCCGTACAATGTTTACACAAGCCCAAATGAAGCAATCCTTTGTGCTGACTCTTTCCAGAGCATGTACACTCAAATGCTCTGCGGTCTCTACGAGCGTGAGCAAGTTCTACGTCTAGGAGCTGTCTTTGCCTCGGGCCTGGTCCGAGCCATTCGTTTCCTGCAGCTCCACTGGAAGCAACTCACCCATGACATTCGAACCGGAACTCTCAACCCACAAATTACCAACCCAGCCATTTGCGAACGGATGGGTAAAATCATGACCCCGAATCCAGAGCTAGCAGATTTTGTTGCCAATGAATGTTGTAAGGAAAATTGGGAAGGAATTATCACGAGGATATGGCCTAAGACTAAGTACCTTGACGTAATCGTCACGGGTGCTATGGCTCAATACATTCCTACACTTGATTACTACAGTGGTGGATTACCCAAAGCGTGCACGATGTACGCAGCTTCTGAGTGTTACTTTGGGCTCAATTTAAATCCCATGTGTAAGCCCTCGGAAGTTTCGTACACCATCATGCCAAACATGGGTTATTTTGAATTTTTACCCCATGACCCTACAACAACAAATTCCTCACCTACCAATCTCGTTGACCTTGTCGACGTCGAAGTTGGAAAAGAGTATGAACTCGTTATCACGACGTACGCTGGGCTATACCGTTACAGAGTCGGAGATATTCTCCGAGTCACCGGGTTTCATAACTCAGCCCCGCAGTTCCATTTTGTCAGGAGAAAAAATGTTCTATTGAGCATTGACTCGGACAAAACTGACGAGGCTGAGTTACAGAGAGCCGTAGAGAACGCTTCGAAATTGCTCAGGGAATTCAACACTAGCGTGGTCGAGTACACCAGTTATGCAGATACAACGACAATTCCTGGACATTACGTGATTTACTGGGAGTTATTAATGAAGGATTTGAACAATTCTCCTAGTGATGAAGTATTGAACCAATGTTGCTTGGCGATGGAAGAGTCACTTAACACAGTGTATCGACAAGGCCGAGTTGCTTGCAACTCAATTGGTCCATTGGAAATCAGGGTGGTGAAAAATGGAACATTTGAAGAATTAATGGATTATGCAATTTCAAGAGGTGCTTCAATTAACCAATATAAGGTGCCAAGATGTGTGAATTTTGCACCTATTTTGGAACTTCTTGACTCAAGAGTAATGTCAAGACACTTTAGCCCATCGTTGCCTCAATGGACACCTGAACGACGTCGTTGAGGAGGAGAAGAAATGTTTATTAATTACACATGCATCAGTAGGAGGAGAGTCAATGAAGGATGATTCCCTAAAACTTTTTTCTTTTTAATTTGTCTTTTTTTTTTAAAGTTTATTTTCTTGTCTTACTTTTGCGACTAGATGGGTCCTGATTGTAACTAGACGAGGACGTTCGGTAGAATTAGGTTTGTATGTTATGGCTCAATTAACCTGTGAAAATGATGTAATATCCTAAGCTTGTTAAATGAACTGTTTCTTCTTTCTTACAAGTTTGGCTCATCTACTTCCAGCGAAAAATATCAATTTAAATTTTATGAGTTCAATATTTGAATTTGTTGACATTAATATGTTATATTTTTAAGTTATCAATTCATATCTATTGTTTTTTTTTTGCCCTAATTTATGCGATATTTTTCATTTTTTGAGGGTCATGTTTTAAATTTGGTCGAGAATTTGCGTATGAAATTTTTAATTTTTTTAAAATGAAATTTATGTATTTCTAAACTACGTAAAAAGACTATAAGTCACATTAGTTGATAATTTAAAATATTTAAAAAAATATATGAAAATTTTCTGGTCAAAGATGTGGTTTGAATCTCGAAATCCGACAGGTGTTACATAAATTAAGACGAAAAGAGTATGATTTTAGTAATTTTTATCATGAACTTATAAAAAGCTCTATGAACATGGTACATCGGTACCTATTGTATCCGCTCTCTATACATGCATTTCGTTTTTATGTGAATTTGGATGTCGACATCTTAATTTTTGAAATATAAATGTATGAAGTTAAGAATATTTAGTTTAAAATATTTTATGTATATTCCAAGTAATTTTTAAGTTGTAAAGACAAATAATGTACATACCAGTTTAACTCGTTATAATATATTATTTTACAGATTATCAAATTATGCTTCCTGTTGCATGCAACATAAGTTGACGATATAGAAAAAAATTGGTATACAGTGGAAATAAATATAAATATAATATAATGACTTAAAAAATAAAAATGGGAGAGATTATATATATTGCTCTATGTTTTAAAATATTATCTATTCAGGATGAACATGACCAGTCCACGGAAAGTGGAAGGTCCCAATCAGTTCATATAAGTATATTTTAGGTGCATTATTGAGCTTTATTTTATATCCTCTAAAACCATATTAATTTAAGTCTGTCTACCCTTAGATACTCTTTAGACTTTTAGAAATCTAACTTCTTTTTTTTTCTTTTCCTTTTCGTATAATAGAAAGTATAGTCTCTTTTTTATAACTTTGTTTGTTGGATTTTTTAAGCTTTTAATTCATTCTAATAAGTATTTTTCGTGGACTAATTGATAAAACTCATAATTCAGATGTATGAAGCGGCTTGCTTGACTCGGGACAGAAATTCAATGGGGGAATTCATGGATAAAAAATTAGTTAGTTTTGTCTACTGTACAATATAATATAGTTTGCCAACTCATTGCAATAAATGAATAACTATTGAAAAAAAAAAAGAATATTAGAAATATGTTTACCTTTTTAAAATAATTTTTTAACCTCTTCTTAGAGCTCTCGTCTTTTTAATTTCTTAACTATTCTGACCTACAATATTAAAATTGAAAAAATGAGAAATATTTTTTATCTGAATAATTTTACTTTTTCGAAATAAGTTTAATTGATAGGAAAGAATTTTACAAAGAAGTACTATAACAACAAGAATTGTGCAAAAGATATTGATAAGAGTATTTGATCTCTTTCTTATTTAGTAATCCTTTAATTTTAATTTTGTACGTAACATGTTTTAGATCATAAAATTTATTTAGTACATTTTACATATTTCTTTTTTAACATTACAATATTTAAAAGTCTTTTTCAGTTTATTAAATTTCAAATTAAATTAAAATCAGATAAACAAAATAAAACATGGAAAAATAGTATATATATTTATATATCTTCTTAATGAACATGATCCCATACATGGAAAGTGATGGCTTCTGTCTCGAGCTATGAAGAAGTGACACGATCAATTCTGCTGTATTTTTCAATTGCATTATTGAAGTCTTTTTTATGCTAAAACATATTATAATTTAATTACTCTTAAATTATCCTTAGATACTCTTGCCATGCTTTTAGGACTCTTAATTTCATTATTATTATATTGCCGGTTTTTCTTTTCATATTAGAAAGTTGATCAGTCCTTTTCTCAGATATATCTATTTTAGCCTCTTTTTTTTTTTTGGTGTGGTGGGGGTGTGGTGGGGGTGTCTTAATTTCTTATAATGATTTGATTTTTAATGGGAGAAAACAAAAGAGTTCTTAAATTTGTTGTTGCAGTCTACTTATTGGAATGAGATCAGAATTAAATGGAAGTTTTAATTATGGAATAATAAAGAAATTTTTTAGAATCTGCTGGTCCACAGTCTAAAATGGTTTGCCAACTCGGGGCAATTAATGTTGAAATATGAAACAAAGTCAGGGCCTTTTTTGTAAAAATAATAATAATATTTTTTTAGGTGCAGCAAAGTAAAAAATGAAAAAGGAAACTTATCGGGAGGAAAATCAAATTCTCACCAATAAAGTAAAAATTCAGGTAGTCACTATTAGAGACAAAGGTCGTATTAATTTTCAGAAAACTTTAAATTTCTTCAACCATTCAAGAAGCCAACAGTACATAGACAAATATGAACTTTAATCTTGTAGTGTAATTACGTCTGAGTCCTTAATTTGTGAGCATACTTCTAATCCTTTGTGCCTAGACTAATGTGAACTAGAAATTCAGATTTTGAGCCATACAACTTTTAAAGTTTGAATAAACCTACTTTGCTATTTTGTTGCATTAATCCAAAATCATTTAGTATGAGATAAATCATATTCATGAGTTATGATAATGCCTTCTTAATAAACTTTTTCCACTAATTGATTTGATAAGATAAGAGATCAAATTGAAACAAAATACCTAATCTCTCAATTCACACAGCGTGTATATATGTATTTAATATATCCGAACTACTTCGAAGTGTATAAGTTATATATACTAAATATACACATTCTGTACACATAATATTTATACCTATGCACAATACACAGAGAAATATCCAGTAAGGAGGCAGGGACCTGTCCCTGTTTAAGTGGGCTAATTTACCAAGTATTTCCAACCCAAAATACCAGACCGGGTCTGGCCCATTGGGGAAATGTACTCAATTTTTTATGTTTCACCGGGTGTCATTTTTAAGATTGTTGAACGAAAAAAATTATATATCTAGATATACATCTATTAGTAAATTAATCAATATAATATAATTACAATTAATTATAATTCACAGATAATATTTCATCTAAGAACAATTGGACGATTACATACAAGCCATGCTAATAGCATTAGAATTTGTGAACAATTTTGATACAATGGGTGGAATGAATACAACACACATTTTGACAATCTAACATAATTCATAGACAGAAACATTAACTTAGGCTAATCTTCTCAGTTCAACTTGTTTACGAATACTTTTAAAAATATGCTGAATAAAGATTATGATTAAATTAATACACCGACATATGACTTGAGAATAAGGCAAGTTTGCCAATCCAACATAACTTGTGAGTAATTCAAAGATAGGTATGATGAGGATTATTTTAGCATCAGATTATCCAACATAACTTGTGAATAAATTTTAAGTCATGTGTTACTTAATTTGATTCTTAAAATAAAATAAGTTTGATAATTTTTCGTGACTTGTGGATAATGTAAAAATAGATAAAACAAGATAAAATTGTCAAAACAACATGAATAGTAAATAATTTATTTTGCAATATTACTAGAATTAAAATTGTACTTAAAATCATGGCCATCAAATATAACTTGTGAAATGATAATTGTTATTATATTTCAATAAGGTTTAATTCTAAGTTACTTTTGCACAAATTCCTTAAACCCCGACAAAAGTTAAATAATAGTGCCAAATGATCATATTTGTCCAATGCCATTTTTTAGCAATTAACATTATCCACAGGTTTAGATTCTTTGAATGTGTCACTTTGTTTAAATGATTGTTATGTACTGCATTATTTTTATGAATATAAATTTGAATAAATTATAATATCCTCTGTAATTATATAATGTTACATAATCATAATTTGTATGATAAGCACATAAGAAATTGTAATGTATAATTTAAAATTATCATGAAAAGATA
>JAABOM020000001.1:36157140-36167944 GCA_011800125.2 Solanum clarkiae | reverse complement strand
AAAATAAATAATAAAATATCATCATTTATAATAAAAAAATGAAATGAAAAAAATATTAAAATAATAATAATATAATATTAAATTAATCATTACATAAAATAAATTTTCTTATCATTAACTAAAGATAAATTTAAATGATATGATACGATGAAACTTAACTAATAATCAAAATCAACATATGACTTTAACACACAAATACAATACAGTAGAAAGGTAACAGTGCAATTAAGGCCGTCCCTTTTTCGGCTCGGGTCGGGTCGGATATATATCAATATCCTGGTTTTTGATCGGAAAGGGGACAGAGAGAAGAAGGAGCAGTAGTGGTTGTCAATGGCAGCCTTCTCCTTCTCCCTCTCCAGTTCTCCTCTTTCTCTGCGCCATTTCAAACGTCTATCTATTTCTCCCTCAATCTTCGCTCTCCCCTTTCATTCCACAAATTTTCCTACCTTAAGAACTGCCTCAATTTCTGCTTCTTCAGCCTCCTCTTTCGATGGTCTCAGTGCCAGCAATCAGAATTCTCGATCCAAGGTCTGTTTCGATACTCAATTTGCATATCCTAATTTTTTATTTTTGTTTGATGTGGTTTATTATTTATGTCTGTATTCCACAGTTTTTGTGGTAGTTAGAGGTACTGTTTTGCTGCCGAACGTAAATTATCTTGTCTTATCTGTTAATATAGGGAATGTAATTGCGAATTTGTGCCAATCGGATTTTGCTTTGTGGTTGTGAGCACTGTTTAGCACTTCAATCGAATTGGTTTACCTCCTGACCTTAAATGAGAACTGTTTGGCTTAGAGGTGAATTTAGCGCATAAACAGCGGTTGTACATGTACTGAATGTCGAACTTGGACAGTATATATACCCATATTGAAACTTTAAAGAACTGTTTTAGAAGAAATTTATGTAAATATGTCTCTGGCGTATTCACTGCCTTTAAATTCTGGATGTTGTCTGATTGGTTGGGAGATGAGTTGTAACTAAAGAGAGAGTATTTTGGCTTTTAAGTTTTATTCATTTTTAACACGTAGTCTTGATACTTGTGAGAGCTGATCCTTGGGTTGGTTCACGGCTGCTTATGATCCTATATCTTGTAACTTGTTACGAGGAATGAAAATGCTGGAAAATGTTGAAGATCACCACCTGAAGAGTTTCGACATTTGTCGCATTCAGCAAAACTATGATATTTTTCTCAAAATTATCGTGTAGGCAACAGCAACAGCAATGACATCTGGAGTTGAGTTGCATTTATGTTCTTTAAATCCATTACTTGCTGTTGTACTGCAAAATCTTTGAGGTTTTATTTTATCCATTTGAAAAACAAGTATTCTTGTAATAATGACTTGGGTTAAAAATCTGATTTTCTCGTTGTTTCTACCTCCTATATGTTGCACAATTGATGGTTTATTCACAAATAAGTGACCTTGGGAACTGCTCCGTTGGAATGTTAGCATAATGCTGAACTTGATTAGAGACTGCTCTTTTAGCATAATGCTGAACTTGATTAAAGATTGCTCTTTCTTTTTCATCTTTTTTCCCCCCCAGAAATCAGTTCTCTCAAACTTGTTACAAGAGATAGAGCCATTGGACGTGAGCCTTATTCAAAAAGATGTACCACCCACAACCATTGATGCAATGAAAAGAACTATATCAGGCATGTTGGGCTTGCTTCCATCAGACCAGTTTCAAGTTCTAATTGAAGCTTTGTGGGAACCAATCTCCAAGCTTTTGATATCTTCAATGATGACCGGGTATGCTTTATCTTTTCGCATGAGCACCTCTTGTCCACAACCTTGCCATGCTTATGCTTAGCAGAATTTAGTTTTAGGATCAAAACAAAGATAGAGGAAAGAAGATTTGGTGAAGATAATAGCATGTCCATCTTACTTAGTAACCATTGTCTTTTGGGAATTTCATTAGTATGATGAGCTACCTGCTCCCGTCTTGTCCTTATTTTCTCTAGCATGTATCGTTTCTCCTATTTAAGGTAATTGAAATCTTACTGAATTACTGAACTGCATCCATTTTCATTTGACAAGTGATCCTGTTGTGTAAAATATTAATTACCTTGAAAGGAGAGATGTAATGCCTAAAACACTAGATGATTGCAGTTCTGTTAGATTTGAACTGCATCAGATTTTTTCTTACCTTAAACACTATATTCCTCCTCTTCTTTTGTGCAAATAATAACAATAATAACTAGGTCTTAATCCCAGACTAGTTAGCGTCACTTATCTCCACTAAAAACATTGCTCCACATGGACCTGTATCAATCCCATTTTATAAATGTATGCTCTCCAGAAATAAAATGTTCTGCATTTTTGGTTGGCATAAAATCTCTTATAAGACTAAAAGATGCCCAACGAACATTGGGCCTGATGTAAATGAACCAACATGACTAAGTGGGTGTTTTGATTGGCTTATTTTTTTGACTTTTGGCTTTTAAGCACTTTTTAAGTTTTGGAAGTGTTTGGATAACACAAAATGTAAAGTTGAAAAAGTACCCCAAAAAAAAAACCAAAAGCCAAAAGCCAAAAGTAGCGGGTCCCCAACTTATGGTTCTGGCTTTTAACTTAAAAGTCACTTAAAAAAAGTCAATCCAAACACCCCCTAAACTTTGATCACGACTAATTGGTACACCTATATGTGTATTTTTTCCCCAAATAGAAAAAACACAGGATTAGGATTGTTAGCCGGAAGTAGTTAGTAAGTAGTGCTGGTACTTTTATAGGTCGGCATCATAACACAGGACGTAATCGAACTTTGTATTGGTGTCTTTTTTTCTTTTCCTAAAAACATCAATGAGGGTGTGTTTGGCTTTGTGCATTTTGGGGAAAATAAAAACATTTTTCCAGTTTAGAATTGCCTTGTTCTGCGCCTTGCACAATTAGCATATATGACCAATTTTTATAAATTGGAAAATGGTGTAGAAAATGATACATAAGGTAAAACATTTCTGCAGAAGATATTTTCCATGTAAAACAATCTCCTCTGTACCTATCGGCTAGCGCACTCTAAATTGGAAAAGATCCTGGCTGTAACCATTTGCATAAACTGAGGCCCATTTTACGCAAGAAGCTACAACAAAATACTTGACCTTCCAAATTTAAATCCAATATGTAACATGCAAAATGGAGAATATAAGAATCCTATGAGGCCATATCCATGCCAATCAATTAATTGAGCATAACCTAATATAATTCACATTAACACGCTTGTAAAGGTAAGATGTAATTCTCCCATCAGCTAACATCTTTAGCTATTGTTTGATCCTTTGCTCCTTCCGAGTTGAAAGGAAAACCATATGAAATTTGCTTCCTTGAAAAGATAGAAAGACATGAGCAAATGTACTAAATGGGAAGGGTCAATGGTTCATTTGGTGAAGAAGGAAAAAGCTTTTTGATTAGAGGAAGGTTGAAGTTATAGAGCATTGAGGAGCTGTCAAGTCAGTACTTAGTCCTCTCCAAATCTGTAGGATTTTTCTTTTTGGACATTACAAAATGTTCGATGTAGACCAATTTTTTTTTTTATGAATTTTCATATTCAATTAACTATGTGAATTTATAGCTTTTAGTGCTTTGCTTATAGAATATGTAGACTTGTTCACATGTTAATATCAATACAACAATAACATACCTAGTATAATCCCACAAGTGAAGTCTGGGGACTGTGGTGCATACGTAGACCTTACCCCTAGCTTGGGAGGTAGATAGGTATTTGCCGTAGACCCTCAGCTCAAGGAAAAGCGTATCAAAGAAATACAGAAAGGAAATAATGGAAGTGCAGAAGCCACTGAAAATTACTAAAGCTAGCATGACAAAATATTTTGTAACAAGAAACAATAACTACAACAAACTAATACTAGAATCCCGAATTACTATCAATAAAACATTTGGTGTGATGCTTTAATTTCACTGGGGCAGGGGAAAGGGAGTAACAATAGATGGAAGAAATGAACTATTCTTACAAAAAAATTCTAGAAAAAGGAGCTTGAATTGCGTCTGTTTCTCATTCAACTCGATGCTTGTATTTGATGTGTAGCATAAAGTGCAATCCACTGTAATATTGCAGGTATACACTACGAAATGCCGAGTACAGGCTTTGTCTCGAAAAGAACCTTGAAATATATGATAGAAACATTGGTAGACAAATGCCTGATGATACCAAACTTGGAGATGAGATATTGCTGAATGAAAATATATCGAGCAAAAAATCAGATCATAAACAACCAACATCAGAAGGAAAAAGTGAACTTTCACCTGATATTCCAGACGTTGGTACAATGACCCCTGAAGCTCAGCAATACGTATTAGACCTACAGGCTCGCTTAGCATCTTACAAAAAGGTAGAATCAGCAGTCCAGTGTATGCACTTTATATTCTTTTTTCATCAAGGAAAGTAAAACTTCATTATGACTGATCCATAGATGCTGAAAATTACAAGTAAAAGTCAAATGGGTTAGTCCCAGTGCAGAGATCTTCCACCATGCTTATTAGGGAACTGGCAAAGTCAAAAAACTGATAAAAGTTATTTACAGTATGTTGTTTACTGCAGCCGAATAGAGTGTATACACCTTATATTCATGGTTTAGTCTCCTTGAGTGTAGGGTTCTCTTCAAGAATATCTTTTCGTTTATATTGTTTCCTTTTCCGAACAAAACATTATCCTATATGTTGTTTTTATGTGTGGAAGGAACTTCGTGAAGTTAAGAGGAAAAGTGCAGCTCTTCAGATGCAACAATTTGTGGGCGAGGAGAAGAATGAGTTGTTGGACTACTTAAGATCATTGCTCCCGGAAAAGGTAAATAGTTCATGTCAACTGTCCTTGTCTTACAACTCCATAAGAAGTTGCTTATTCCCATCTTGTTGTCTTCCTTTCTCTTTAGTTTTCTCACTATCAATATCAATGCAGGTTGCTGAGCTATCAGAACCGACATCCTTGGAAGTAAAAGAGACCATCTGTTCAGTAGTTCACGGACTGCTAGCAACTCTATCCCCTAGAATGCATTCTAAGGCCCCTGATCTATCAGATAATAGTTCTGCGGGAACTGTAAATGTTGGAGCTGAAGACTCCATCGATCTTGTTGAGAACACATCCATTCACTTCCAACCTCAGATATCATTGACTCGAGATTATTTGGCTCGTCTGTTGTTTTGGTGAGAACACTTTCTCAATGATCTAAATGCTTAGGTTTGCAAATTTATTAGTCTTCTAGTTGTATGAACTGCGATTTTGAGAAATTTGTCTTTAACTGACTAGGCTTCTATCCGAACGAGAAATTAGGTTTTATAGCTATGTCGGTTATTGATTCTTGAAAAATTGTAGTTCATGGATACGGATATAAGCCGCTTTGCACCTACTATGTCATATTTGGGTAAAAGTTAAAATAAAGAAGTTTCAGGTACAAGTATGAATCAAATGCTTTCCTTGCTCCAACTGTATTAGGTTAGCTGCAATCTTTACTCTGTTTTCCCCAATTTAGTCCTTCTCTCACTGCTTTTAACAGACGTCGTCTTGTCAATGTTACGCATCTGTTACTCATCTACTGCCCAGATTGTTAATTGTCTGAATGAGCTCCTGCGATCATGTAGCATTAGGCGTTTGTTACTCGTGCTGCCTTGTTTGTTGACTGTCTACATGTGCTACTGTGTTGGTTCATGATTTCAAACTATTACTCTACTAGTTTGTTCTCAATAATCTGAAAACCCCTGGGTTTTCAGCCTTTGAGCTGGATGCTGAATTTCACTACTACTACTTGGTATTTAAAGATAGTAACTTTGAGTTTGTCCCTTGATAATTCATTAGGTGCATGCTGCTGGGGCACTACCTTAGAGGTCTAGAATATCGGGTGGAGCTTACTGAACTGTTGTCCTTGCCATGTGGGTTAGAGAGCGAAGGTTCAAGCAATTAGCAAGTTGATTGTCACTTGTTTTTAGCCAAAAGAAGCCGAGAAAGGTATTGATAATCAAGTTGATGGAGCGCTCGTCTTATGTAACTTGGTTGACTTTGTAAATAGGCAAAGTTTGTTTGACTTACAGTGTGCTGGCTGAAATATGGTTCTGCTGTCTGCAAATGGTAGGCGATTCTGTAATTATTTGATGGAATATTCTATAGAATGGTCATCATGCTAGTCTGTCAAGTACATAAATGCTCATCTGGATACTGTTGATAGCATATAAAATATGTAATTGATGTATGACTAGGTGAAGAGTATTTTAAGGCTTTGAACTAAAGCCAAAATGTTCAGGATGTACTATTCAGAGCTTATTTGATAACCAGAGAAGAACAATTACTTTATTATTACACTTTCCCTTTCCCTTTTCCCTCCTCTGAAGGATGAGTATGTCGGGCTCTGGAAATAATTTTGCGACTTTATATTGTTATAATGGATAAATTTCATTACATATGTGAAATTAACCCACTTAGATGCCTGGACATTCCTTCACAATTTATCGGAATCAATTAAACATTAACCTCATGTTGCAACATATTTTGGACGTGTTAGCAGAGAAGTAACTTGATATTACAACAAATGAAAATGGTTGTTTTGCTAATTATTCATGTATAAGCACTTCAGCTAGGTAGTTTTTTTCGAAAAAATAATCATGATGTCTTAACCAGCTTGCGCACATCAATTCATTTCACGAGAAACTTGCTATCTCCCACCAATATAGTAGCTAGTAACTCTGGTGTCTGTTCCACCAAACCTTTGATAAATGGTAATCACTTAATGTTTTATTTGGTCGTAAGATTTAAAAAAAGAGCTAAATTCTAGCTTGTAGCAGTTATGGACAAAGTCAATGTTACAGGTTCTGTTGTTCTCTAATACTTTCCAAATTCCAAATACATCTCTAACTTGGCAATAAATGTAATACATACTTGACCCCTTAAGAACAACAACATTTTGAATGAAGAATAACGGAGTAATGAGATTGTTTCAAATGACACACGCTACAAACAACATCGATTGAATAAAAACAAAGAAATGGGAGGAATTGAAGTCCAGAATTCCTCTGAATTCTCACGATACAAAAATCGCTCTTATTCCCTGAAAAATGTGATAACTAGTACTATTTCTAAGGACATTTGGGCTTGCCCTTAGAGTTCTTCAAGTCCCTATAACAAGGGCATTGATGCTTATTACCATAAGTCCCACTTGGAACGCAGTTGCACTTGGCACAGCACAACTCACAGTATTTCACGCACCGATTCTTCAGTCCTGCCTTCGAGCACCGAGACTGGCATTTCCGCGCGCAGTACACTGTGCCATACCAAATTGAATTTTAACACATAACTATTAGATGAATTCTAGTGATTTTTCATGTGTGACAAAAAAATACGTTTTCAACAGACGTAATGTGGTTTAGTTTGTTCTAATATTGTGTATTGCGAAAGCTTTGTGCACTGATATTTTTCCATGTGAAGTTGTGTTGAGAGTGAATGGCAGTACTAGAGTAAGGTAACTTACCTGATTTGGCGGCTGCAGGTTGAAGAAAGGAGGATGTCAAAAGAAGAGCAAAGACCAACAGCAATGCCACCAAAAGCCTCTTCATTTTGGCTCACAACTCGATAAATGTTTTTTTGGGAAATGAAGAATTTTAAGCAAAGTAGAAAAGGCACTACAGTGCTTTTATAGACTCCTCGCAGAACAGCAGAGGGATTATTTTTACTCCCTCCGTCTCATTTTATGTAGCACTCGTTGACTTGACGCAGTATTTAAGAAAAAAAGACTTTTAAAACTTGTAGTCTAAAATCGTTCTTAGATATTTGTGTGACTGAGAATCATTTCATTAAGGGTAAAAAAAGAATTTTAAAGGTAAAATTGTTTTCGATTTGAATAGGGTAACATTTTTTTTCGGACAGACCAAAAAGAAAAGAATGATATATAAAATGAAACCAACGAAATATTATTTATTTTGTTGTATATTCCTCGATAACGAGTTCTCAAATAAGTTTTTTAAAAAAAAAGAAGGAAAGGGTTGTCATTAGCTGGAGTTATGAAGATTATGAAACTTCTCTTCTCCGTTCCAAATTAACGTTAAATTTACATTGTATCATTGTCAATCTATACTCATAGTCAGGAATAGAATAATTGAGGAAAAGATATTGTATTTTATACTCTCTTGGTTCAACAATAGTTGTCCACTATTAACTTCACACAAGAACTAAAATTTTAGTAAATAATAGAGGTAATTTTACCAACTAAAACTTTGAATATAATAGATACAATATTTTTTAAAATTTAATAGATAAATGACTATATTTATAATAAGAGAGATCTATGAATTGAGAGTAAAATTATCTTTAGATTTTATAAAGTAAACAAAAATTGTTAGACATTATTTTTAATATATTTAACAAGTAAAGATGGACAAATAGACGGGAATCTCAATCACACGCACTATAGTTTTTTATTAATAGTGAATAATTCCATCCATTACTAGTTCAACTCAAATCATAATGGAAAATTTTTGCGTCCATTTTCGCTTATTTTGATTTTGAATCTTGAATTTGCATCTTCTTAATATAGATTGTCAAAGATTTGCTCCTTGTGAGAAATCAAATGCTATGCCTTGTACATAATTTTTTAAAAAATAAATTACAACAATAACACACCCAAATAAAATCTCAAAATGATGGGATATACAACCTTTGTGGGTAAAGATACCGTTTCCAATGCTAGGATTTATTTTTTGAAAAATTCAAACAAGAACAAACAAATTAGGCAGAAGCAGCAGAGGAGAGTGGGCAGAGACAGCTGCGTAGCTATGTCAGTACACGGATTTTTCTGCAACGAGCGAGAAAACGTACGTCCAATTGCCTCATCACTTATCTTTATACTCCTTGCTTTCTGAAATTGGGCGTCCCATCGTCTGATGGTGATGGGACATTATTGTATAACGAAAATCCACAATGTACAGCTTATTGATTTTGTATGTAATATATGTGCACAAAAGGAACGGTAGATTCATTGTTTTTAGTATTCAGGATATTTTGGATGCTGAGTGGTCTCTGTCCAGCTAGGAATCACTCTCACTGAAGTAGTACTGATTTTGTTAATTTGGATCAACATCTAACTACACTCAACAACTAAAGTTTATAGTTTCAAATCCAAATTAAGATAAGCTTCTGGAAACATAATATTCTTCTATACAACTTCTTCACTACTCAAAATGCAACCTAAAATGAGACTTTGGTCTGTTACAAGTGCAACTAGATTGATAATTTAATCCACAATGCCCCGCGAATTTTAAGACTGAAACTGCTGCCACCAGCTCAGAGTGCTAGTTTTACAATATTTGATATAGGTACAACATGAGAGAACAACAGAGAATGATATACCTCCGTAGTGTTCCTAGTCATGCGCAACCAGTTTAGATGTCTCATAAATCAGCACTATATACTTCATACAAATGTTACAACAAACACCAGGTTGCTCAAACAGAATAATAGATAGTTTAAGTAAAACAAGATTCCACTTCTGTTCCTGTTCTACTTCCATTTCTACAACACCTGGCTAATCTATATTGTATTTACAAAGACTACGGGCCATGCAGAAACCATTAAGTACCTTTTTGAGTTGCTGAAATGTGACTGAAACGATCAGCCTCCACTACCACATACCGGATGAGAATTCCGAGTGTAAGAGTGCCCTTTGTCTTGGTCACTTGATGCCAGCAGATTTACCTGCATCTTATTCATGATGAAAGAATATTAGGCACCTGGGTGAAATAACAGCTCAATGTCAAAAATTGACTTGTCAAGGCAGTGAATTGACCTTAACAATTTCTGAGTTTGAGCTTGGACGTATATAGGCTGCCAAAATGCTCATGCTAAAAGCCTGAAAACAAAAAATATCAGTACACTTCTGATTTGAGGGATTGACTTGTTGCTGAATCAGCCTTCGACACTTGAGTGAAATGATTTCAACCAATACAAGTGAAAATTAAGGTTGCATGAGAAGCTTCATGAAGATATTTCAACTTCTAGCTTGGTCCAACAAAATATTTGGCACACTAGACCTGTTTAGATGGAGAATTTCATATACTGCATTCTAATAGGTTTAGAACAACAAATTTGAAAGGAAAAGATCCTTAAATCACACAGATCCTTTCTAAATCGAATTTATTTCAAATGATACTTAAACAAAGTCATTTGAAATTTCCTCTTTAACCCAAATATTTCCTTCCACATAGATGTTTTAAGACACTAACCCTTTTGACACTTTCATGGGGATATTCGATATATAGGATGAAAAACAGTGTTGTTTACACTAGTTTACCTCCCCCACCGACCCAACCCTTCTTAGATAGGAAGCAAAAGCCCCTAGATCTATAAGAAAATGTTTTCAACACTAGGATCTCTCTCCCTTGCACTCACACACAAGAACTATTTCTGGACAGATTGAAAGAATCTAATCAAGTGCTCTTTCACTGGTGATATTAGACCCATTAAGTAAATACTATGCTCACAAGCAGGCTAGTGCAAAAATCAGCTCACTTCTTCAACTTGCAATTCCTAAATTTTGTCTCTAGGTTAAGCAAATTTGTCTGGTACAATTCTTAGATAATTACATACATCAACTATGAGCTACTCATTCCTTCAACGAGTCTCTATTTAAACACTGATGGACTATCAGTGATACAGCTAGATCAGTATTATAGGTTACTGACTGTCTTACTTCTATAATTATAATTCCATATATTATTACAAGTTGATATCTAATTTCGTGTTTTCCATCAATCTCGGATGGAGCCAAAGATTGACTATTTTTTGGCCTTGGAGTATGATGGAATAAAGCAAAATG
>JAABOM020000001.1:36137030-36147900 GCA_011800125.2 Solanum clarkiae | reverse complement strand
AGGTAAAGAGGAGAAAGAAAATAACAATACAATCGTAACTATCTCTATAAATTTTAATTTTTTCAAACAATAGTGGTATAATGTAAATATATATCAAATGTTTACCTAATTACGTAATTTATCCACTAAGATAATATCTAGTTGAAATTGAAATCCAAAAAAGGTATTTGAAAGTACTAGTATGTTTATTTTGTTAAAGGAATAACTTATAAACATTGTTTTTTTATAACGCCAGAGTCAAAATTTTCAATATATACACATTAAAATATATTTAACCTTAGATGTATAATATAATTTGGACGAAATTTAGTCATTTGACCTCTTTTACCTCCTATTGGCTGTTGCATAACAATGACAAAACGCATAATAGTATAGCACCATGAGAAAGAACAAGTATACATACAAAGACAAAAAAAGTAATTGTTCCAGATAAGGTGCATGTAGATAACAACTTTATGACGTAATTCCTGTGCCTGGTTCCTCTTTAGTTATACCTTTTCCATAGTATGAATTTTGGACTGGACAGAAACAAACAACTTGTTAGCAAAAAAGAAAGAAGAAAATTCCATTGCGCTTTTTTCTCATGCAAAGAAAAAAGATAAGAGAACCAAATGAATAGTTCAACTAGTGCCGTCGAGCTGCCTCCCACGTGCTAATGCCGCCTGTAGTGCAAGTTGTTTTGGTGGACCATCTTTCTTAAATTTACTATCCTCCGGTATCATTTTATGAGATATCCTCTGATTTGGCATGATAAGTATATAATAAAGAAAATACGTTTAAAACTAGTTGTCTAAAAAAAATTCTAGATTTTTTTATGGCTGAATGGTAAAAGTAGAATTTTTAAAGTTAAATTATTTTAAATTAGATAACATTCTTTTTGGAATAAACTAAAACAGAAAAGGACGCTACATAAAATGGGACAAAAAAAGTACTATATATGCGATTTACTTCTTTTAGTTAATTATAAAAAGAATGATGTAATTTTATATTTAGTAATAAATTAAATTTGAATTGTATAGGCATACAAATATATATGATTTATTTCATAGTTCATATGATCATAAATATCAAAAAGAAAAAATCTTAAATTTTGTGGTTAGTTAAACCACAACATTTTGGGACTAAAAGGCACTAAACGATGGTGTACGTTGTAATTTTCATTTGGGTCCATCTAGGATATTAGAATCAAATGGAGGGCTCCTCATATACTCGATGAGTCAACATAGTAATCAGCCTCTTGTAAAGATATTGGACTGTTGCTCAATAGATACTAATTTTAATTAAGGTATCAAAATGAAAATTATAAACAAGTTTAATAAGTGAACGGTAGATTTATGATTTTTAAAATGTGGATGCATCACTGAATAAAAGAGAGAAATATGATGAGAAATGATATTGTTTCTTTGGATAAATAACATAACATTCAATCAAGTGCACTATTTAACTCTTCTAGATCATCAGAACCTGCAAATAATATAAGGTCAATTTTAGAATGTATGTGTGTAGTTTGATGAAAAAAATCATAGATTCACGTGCATCATAATTTGTAGAGTAAATTCTCTGATAAGATTTTTGTACTTGACCTTATTAGTATCACATGTCTAACTTTGATATCAAAAGCTAGTTTATCAAGTGGAAATGAAAGCTTACTTATAAAATTTTAAATTATTCTATGGAACATTGACAAGTGTAATAATCTTCATTACCGTTAGGGTAACCAACTCAACGATGACTCTATCTAAGAATGAGGCTAGACTAAGTCACATTAAATACAACTTTCTCATAATTTAATTCAACCTTAAATATTATTAACTTGCGAGTTGAAGGATTGCAAATAACATCAATTAATAAATAAGTCTAATTATGTATTTAGTTTAAGTATTTTAGTCTCAACTTGAATTATTGTGATATGCTAGCTACTTGCACATGCTATATGCATCGCAATCATGAATGCATTGATTCCAAAATTTATGGTTTTAGTTTTAATCGAACATCAAATTCAAGAAAATATGTACTACGTTTTATTTGCTTACTAAAGTAGAAAATAGTAGCATCAATATGGTCGAGTTTTTACCTCCAATCCACCACTTCTCCTTGTCAAATAATAATTTGTAATTTTTTGAAAATTTTCAGACTATCTTGAACATCAACAAGAATTAGACTTAACATCAACAAGAATTAATCTTATAAACCAAAGAGAGGAAAAGGTAATAAATAGTACTCCAGTAATTATGTTTATTATTTAGAAGAGTGAAGATTCAAGATGTTGTTTGTTGAGTTTGAAAGGTATGAATGACAAATGAAAAGTTGTAACTAGTCTGAAAAATTGTGACCTTCCTAAGTGGTTGTGACATTTTCGATAAGACATAGTAAACATCTTTTGTTCTCTATATATAGAGAATTTTCCTCTCATTTCTGCAAAGGTTTTTTTTCCCTGACTACTTCTTTTTCTACACAAACAAATTCTATTGTGTTTTACTGTTGTTGAGTGGTTTATTGACAGTGTGATTTTAGGTACTGCGAATTGTTCTATCCTTAAAGGATATATTTTACATTAATCTCGGGTACTTGAGAAAAATAATTTCCTTAATGAAACACTGTGTATTCAGTGGGCTCAATTTTCTTCTTATCAATTCCATTTCTAATTTTTCTTCATAGATTTTATTTTCATCGCTAGTTTTAATTTCTAGTTTTGAAAAATTAGTTAGAATCTTTGTGTTTATTGTTTTCACAAAATTTTGTTCTACAAATATTTATACTACAAAAATTTTTTGTTCGGATATGATGATTTCTAAGACATGCTCCACAAGTACTCCAAGCTTTGAGCTATTAGTACTTCAAGATTGTAATTTAATACTTTATCACCAGATCAGAGAAAATAATATGCTTTAGGTTTCTAATTTGATTAATTTGAAATTACAAGAAAAGAACTTAATTAAAAAATGAGAAGACTTGGTTATGAAGGAACAGTGTATGGCCTCTTGTCAAAAAGGAGGAGTACCCCACTAATCTAATTATGAGGCCAAGTGATAAATTAAGAGATCTATTAGAGTCCCACTTCTTTAGTGTTTTCCCATTCATTGATTGCTAAAAAGGGGCAACTGTTTGGACACAAGTGATCTACAAAAGGGCCACCATATTATTTATGGATTATCAATTTCTTGATGTTTTGCTTGCATGATGGGAACTAACAGCCAAACATTCTAAATCAGAACAAAGAAATACGAGAATAAAAAGATTTCAAGTTCAATAAAAAATGTTACAATAATGGATATGCACGTGAAAACGTAAGCCATGTCAATTATAGTTTGGTACAAGAGCAACATGTTACATATGTATGTATCTACCAAATTTTAGAAATATCAATTCATAGAATTATGATTATGCTTGTGCAAGCAAGGGCTCAAGTGTGAATTAGAGAATTTTCGCAGCGCAAAAGTGTATCTATAATAATTATATTTGTGTCATCGATCATTGAGAATCCTCACAAAGTGGATTGACTCTCTTTAATTTGTCTATAAAAAGTTTCACTAATTCTAGCCAGTCATCTAATATAAAATAAAAACTATGTTTCTTTACACTCATAATGATGTATTTATATGCTACGATTACGTTTAAGAAGGATGACAAGCTAATTAACAATATCAGTTGTATGTGGGTGCACCTGACTCAATAGATATTTCCAACAATAATATACATAAATCAATCGATTATATTGGTCACGGCTACCTAAAAACAATAGGAAAAACAAATTAAAAACTTTGCCCAAGTTTAATTGATAAATATAGTAACAAAATAATAAATATTTTTCTATTCTTGATCAGAGCTCTCAAATTTAAGATCTGTTGGATATATTTCTAACATTTAATATACCATGATTAGATGTATATATTCTCACCTAGTTGGAGCTTATTTTATCTAATTTGTAAATATCTTGTGTAAATAAGTATTTTTCTATTACTTTTACTTGTTCACTATTTTAAAATAAATTTTTATTCTGAAATATATAAGTAATATAAAATAAATATTTTAGAAAGAGATATAAAAAGCAGAATATAATATAAAGACCATGTTATTCAAATATCTTCAAGTGTATCTGACAATGATAAATGATAATCCTATATATAGATTGTTGACAAATCATTCCAAGAGTACTCACCTTAAATGTCATAATTAATAAATATATTTTTATAGAAAGTGACATCCTAAATATATTTTTTTATACAAAATGATTCAAGTAGAATATATTGGTGTATTTTCCAATATAATAAAATTATAACAATTTTTATTTTTGCTTGTCATTTTTGACATATGATAAAATATTTATGTTTTATTCGTAGTATTATTTACATATTTTTTAAATCACTTTTCAAGACTTAAATATTAAACATCAATAAATAAAGATGATATGATAAAATAATCATGTCAATTATTAGCACATCACGTTTGCGACATGCACACATCTATATGACTTTGAGTATTTTGATTTGAATTCTAGCTAAAGCATTTTTATGAAAGACGATTTCATTTACAAAATTTAAATTTGAAATTTTTGATTAAGATAGAAAAAACACACAATCATATATTATGTCATAATTTATAAATGGCATGATGAATAGAGTTGACTAAGAGAGTAACATTCGCCAAGGCATAAGCGCAGCTTGGACACCTTTTTTAACTCATAAGATTCGTTACAAAGATGCTGATGATCTTGGAATATGTTTGCAAATCTGAAGCAAATCTTTTTCCATGTGACTTGAAATAAATACTTATAATATGCTTATAAGCCAAAAAAAATCATTATTATTATTACAGCCTTTTTCTAATTTTATGTTATAATATTTTAATTTTTATAATTTTGGGTATCCACTATATATAAATCATCTCATCATATATATGGGCTATGAGAATAGAGAAATAACGAAAATTTTAAAAGAATTTTCTGATATTTTCTTTAGTAAAGAATTTAATTATTATTGTACCTGCTCAATGTGACAAAGGTATGGTATGCTTCAACATTTTCAATCATTTTCTAAAAGAAGTTGCTTTTAGTACTATAACTATTCACATTTTTGAACTCTACAATCTTGCATGCATAACATGAACTTGCCATACCCTTGTCACATTGAGCACATTCATGTTTCAATCTACAGCTCTATTTCATAGATGTGATGTATACAAGGTGCAAATTATTTTTTTTTTTAAAAAAATGATTTTTTTCGATGTATGTTATTTATATTGGGATTTGCTCAATGAGATTCATGTTGAAAAATTCCACATTGAAGCATTTTAAAAGCAGATTGACTTCTTACGACTCAATCACAACTTTATTGATGAGTTGTATTAAAATTTTAAACTTAAAAATTCATAAAATTCAAATCTTAACTTTGTCTTTGTCAATCAAAAAAATAAAATAAAATAAATAAACCACGGAATATGCAAATTTACCCCTTTACACAAATAAATGGTCACCGACCCTACAAACCATTATCAACTTGAATTCTTCAATTTTTTCTATACACAAAATAAAATTGGTGTCCTCTTTTTTTATTTTCTTTTTTTTCACATCTTTTTTGGATTAATTTTCAGTCCACCCACAAAAAATAAAATAATTAAATTCATTACATGTTCTTTGATATAAATTTGAACATTATTAACATATGATGTCTTTTGGGCGTGAATTCTTTATCTCTTGAGCCGCAAACACTTATATTATAGATTAATATAAAATGTCATTTGTCGTAAAAGTTTGTAACTTTTTAATTAATACACAATCAAAAAAACTTAAAATAAAAGTGACATTTAATTAGATTTGGCGCTAAGAGGACCCAGATCAGAAAGCTTAAATGTTAATTAAGAAAATTAAACAGTGATTACTTAGGCATCTTCATTTGATTATCTCATAATGTGGTATTTTTATGTTTTGGACCCCATACTACGGATTTTCATTATATACATAGTACTAAGTTCTTTATCAGACATTGTAGGAGGCCACACCATGTCATGTGCCATTATGCTAAATCTTGTTAGACCTTTTATTCAACAAAATATTATTTAATGAATTTGTATCCACTCCTCCTTTTGGCCAAGTTGCTCGAATTTGTTATATTAAATAATTTTAAGGGATTTTCGGTTTTAAAAGAAACAGAATAAATAATAGTGCTCACTAGCCACTTTTGAATTGTGTATTTAAAAAATACACAAATTGTCATTTATTAAACTTTCTCTTTGAAAAATAGCCAGTATTATGAGTTCCAAATTACTTGGGCAAAGCTCCCAAACAATGTCATGAAATTTTAAATTTTGCAAACATAAATAAAATTTTAAATTACAAAAATAATAACTATTATTCAATTTTAACAGTTGAAAAGTGCCTATTTGTGAATTTAACCGTAAAAATGAGCTCTTCTATTGGTCACTATAATGTTGTTATAATCTACGTGATTAGGAACATGGGTGGAAAAGAGTCTTTATGTCAAATTTAGATGGGTTATGGATCGAAATTATAGATTGGTTAGGATCTAATTTCCCTTAAGTTGACCCAAGCCATGCACTTACAATTTATCAAAGACATAAACTAGAGTAAGAAAATATGGAGATACTCAACTACTAAGGTAAAACGTTAGCAGGTAATAGAGCTTTGTTTGGTCTTTCTTACATGTGTTGTTATACTCACATACTATCTTTTTTTTTTTTCAATTTTTTTTTATATATTACCTTCTATTTCATTTACTTTGATTACCGTTATTATTATTCTCTTCACATTTATATTCATGACTTTTTCATTATTGTATTTTTCTTTCCTTGCTTGATTTTATTATATTTAACTTGAGAAGAAGTCAGCAAAAATGATTTTTCCTACCTTTATGAGATAGGATCAATCGATACTGCCCTCTTCCGACGACTTATGGTATTATATTTGGACTCAATTGAGTCGCAATATTTTGACCCATATTAGCACAATAATTTATGAATTATTTCAAGCTTAGTCCATTGCGTCATGTCAACAAACATGTCATATCCCACTTGTTAAAACTTTAATGGATTTAGAGCTTGTTTGGATAAATGTTAATAAATTTTTTCACATATTTTCATAATTTACCCATATATGAAAAAATGTTTAAAATCATCTTAACTTAAAAATAATTAAAATAAATCAATTCAAACATGTTTTTAATCTTAAATATATTAATTAAATGAATTACTAAAGTATTGTCCTTTTCAGAGCAAAAAAGGTTTTACATTAAAAAGTAAAGTTCAATGTTTTGTGGGAAAGTATAGTGGATGTCACAAAATAGAAATGCTTCATTAGCTGTATCCAAAAGTATAATTAGTGAATAAAGTTAACAAAACGCGCTATTTGGGCCCCTAAAATTTGGGAGTTTTTGGCCGTGACGAGAGATTAATTATCACAAATCTCTTAATTAATAATTAATGCATTGGATTAGTGAGACATGAGCATTTGCGCTGGATGTCGAGTACTGTGATCATATCTTAGTTTTGAGTTCAAACAAACAAAAAAAAAAAAGTAAAAGAAATATTAATTTAAATGTCAAGTAGTGGTAAAATTATTTTTTTATTGTTTTATACTAATAAGAGAAAAAAAAAAGCATCATGAAATGGTCAAAAGTTGTCTGATAGCAAGTTCAGATTTTTTTTTTTCTTTTAACTGGGCCCAGACCATTTCACATGGGCAACTATATTTTACTTATAATATTATAATTATCAGTTGTAAACCTAGTTAGTTAGTTCTATAGACAGTATTTAAAAATTAAGCACTTAGCTGTAGTAGGACCAGGTCACTTAATTCAAAAAAGCTTTGACCAAATGTCTAATTAACGTCATAGTTCAAAGATGTGTCAAATTTAAAAAGAATAATCTACACGTAATTTTATTCATAGTAAATTAAAAAAGTTAATATCTCAAATTAAATATATCAAAAATCAAATTGTTAGTGATGTCCTTTTCTTGCTCAAATTAAAGCTCGATTTGTTAGTTGAAGTCGCTAGTTAATTTTAATTTATTCACAAGCCACATATTTGGCTAGTTGTACAAAGTTAGGTTATAGAATATCTTGACAACTGACTTATACCTATTTATTCTTAGGTAGATATAATTAAGCTCATGATGGAATAGAGGAAAGTTTATAATACAATATGGAACATTTTTCAACATTTTGATAGAATAATTTAAATTTTTGATATGATTTGATATTTTAAATTTGATCTGTCAGATTCATACAAATTTTCAATATTTTATAATTTTTATCATACATAATATCATATTGAGTGGAAAAAAAATTACTTACGAAATATCATGTCAAATATTGTAAGATCAACACTGAAGTATCAAAAATAATTTCGATAATTTGGTACTTTCTAAAGTATGCATATTCCTTATATACATCTTGATTTGGATAGGGGAGAGGTGTTGGCCTATAAATAGATGTTGTAATTTGTTAAGTGAAACATAGCTGACATGCAGTTTCTATTTATTTTTTCTTTTGTTTTGTTTTAGCAATCTAAAGAACAAAACAAAAATTTTAAGTCTTTGTCTAGGGCTAGAGGCAGAGTATGAGAAAGCACAAAGGAACAAGTAATCAAAAGCTTCACCATTGCTAATCAGAGTTAGTGGTACAACGCTAAGTAATCTTCATCCTTAATTAGAAGTTTCGAGTTTGAATTGAACCTCTGAATATGGAGTCATCTTTATTAAGGAGTGTTTTAACCTTGCTGTGAAACTTTTAAGCGTGAATTTGAATAATCGGACTCCAATACAGATATCAAACATCGAGCGGAAAGCAAAAATAAAAGGACTTCACTATTGCTACTAAACAAAAACTCCTCTCATCAACTTTTTAAAAAAATAAAATTTTATTTTTACTTGTTATTTTTAACATAATAAAAAAATAATTATCTTTTTCTTGTCATATTGTTGTTTTTAACATAATAGAAATATAATTATTTTTTTCTTGTCATATTCTTAACATTAGTTACTTATTAAGTAAGGTATATGAAAATTAAATTTAAATTTATAATTATTTTTTGAACAATAAAGTTCGTGTACTTTATCATTCCTTGTAGATGGTATGTTTTGGACAAGGAAGTGTTCTATTATATTCAAATATGCAATTGGTCAAGAAAAATTTAAAAACATCTATTTATTTTTTTAAAAATAATAATTTGTAATTGAATATACTAGGTAAACATCGTGAAAATCTTACCTCAAAGTCTAATGGCCTACGACTAACGTCGACGGATTGTGTATACTTTTTCTACAAGGTTCGAAACTTAAATCGTATTGTAATTTATTTTAATTTTTTTAATCACAAGGTTAGGTATGGTAACGAAATAAATTCTTAAGCTAACTCAATTCTAAAAGTTAGCTTGTGAGATAAGATTGTAGAAATTCATATAAGGAATTCAACTTTAATGCTCCCGGCTCATGAGCAAAATTGAATATATGGTGCATGAACAATTTTTAGTATGAGGCTTAACATTACTAAATAATAAATTAGATGATTGACTTTAATACCACATAAAGAAATGGATCTAGGTTCCAACTCAACCTCAAATTTTAGCTTATGAGAAGAGGGTTGCCCAAATTATACAAAGAATTTAACTTTTCTTCTTTCTACCAACGTGAGACTTGAACATATTTAGATTAACTTATTTTAGATACGTCAAAATAGTTTTTAAATAATTTTGTAGTGTTGAGTAACATTAAAAAATACTTATAAATAGTTTACTTTAAGCAAAAATTACAAAAGTAAACAAAAAATTGTAATGTAAAATTTTAACTCATGAAATTTAGCTTATGATAAACCAAAAGCTCATTCAAATGCTCTTAACAAGTATCAAGGTCCAAGATAATATTTGGTTTGATTTGAGAACTTTTTTTGTTAATTCTTTATAAAATATAAAGTTCACCCTATTAAATCATAGATTTATTATATTAAATTTTTTTAATTTTATTTTCAAAAATCTAAAAATCAATTCAATGTAATTATTTTTTAAAAAACCATCGATGCCACTAATTCTTGCGCTATTAATATTCACATGACTCTAATAGGCACTAAATACATCTAAAGAATTTTTTTTGTTTTTAATTTTTAACATTTATTAGATTTATTTATGGGGGTTTGGCTAAAAAAAAAAGCTTATCCAAGAGTGTCACGTTTTTAACAAAAGGAATAAAGAAGTTAAAAGGACATTTCTTACCTTATTTACTGGGAGTTTTAACTTCTTAACTTCAATGTGTACCACAATTAATAGAACAATATTCCAAAAATCCCGTTGGGAGAGTAAAGCCACGCGCTAGATGTAACGTGGAAAAAGCGAAATAACCCGGATCAGTTTCAAGCTTAGAAAAATTTACTGTTTACTACTCTCTAAACCATGCTCTAATTTTCAATTAATTAATAATCATACAGTGAGAAACCATCATTTACTTCCTCGGTCCAAATTGCTTGCTATTGACTTGTATAAAAATTAAAAAATAATAAAATAATTTTGTTAAATTATTTTTGAAAATATTAATATTTAATATCAAAAATAAAATAAAATAAATATAATTAAATATGTTATATTATTTAATATAATAAATAAGTAAAAATGAATCGACTTTCTCCGTCTCATTTTGTATGACATCTTTTCCTTTTTTGTTTGTCCCAAAAAGAATATCATATTACAAAAATAAAAAATAATTTTAACTTTAAAATTTTACTTTTAATCTAAATAAAATTATTTTTAACCATATAATATTTATGAATAATTTTAGACCATAAATTGTATGCAGACCTTACCGCTACCTCAAAAGAAGTAGAGAGGCTGTTTCCTAAACCCTCAGCTCAAAAACCCAAAAGCAGACA